>RQTK01000140.1:26808-76714 GCA_003991915.1 Elysia chlorotica
GTGGTGGGGGGGGGGGGGGACAGCTTGAAAAAAATGTTTAAAAAAAACAATATAAAAATAAATGATGTTGTTGATAATATTTTATTTTATATAAACAGTTAAAGCGCAATGCGAAAAGAAAGAACTGCTGCTGAATGTTCAAAAGACTACAATTGTCAACATCGACAGGTGCAGCTATGTAACAGATGTGATATTAAACGTAGAAAAGGTGGGACAATTCTAAAACCTAGGCTGTAGGACTGGCGGAGACGGAGACGGCTAAGACGGAGACGGCTAATGCTCAGTGGAAATAAATAAGAGAATATCAACAGCACTGGCACAAATAAAAAGACAACAAAATGAAAAAAAAACCCAGTGAAAATCATAAGATTGGGCTTATTCCAAATTGTAACATATGGATGTGAAGGGTGAACAATGTCAAAAGCAGATAAAAAAGAAACGGTGTTCTTTTGAACATAATGATGAAATGCTAAAAAAACAACCTAAGATCAAAACCAAAATAATTGGCGTTTGAATTCCATTAAAGAAAGAAAACTTAAACACGTTGGGCACCTTTAAAGACATGAAAGTTTGGAAAAACATATCCTCGAAGCAAAGCTGGGGGCAAAGTGAAGGCAGGACAGACCTTCAAGAAAGTGGATGTATAACATCAGGGACTGACTACAAAGTAGGCCCAGCGAGGCAGAAAGGATCGCTAAAGACAGAAAGCTAAAGGAGGTTACGTCAGACACTACTAACAAACCATCATAATGACTATGACGATGATGATTGGTCATTGTGTTGATAATGGCGCTTATTTTAATTATGATAACAATAATTATAAAAAATAACAACAATGATGAAGATGCAGAAGATAAATGATCATGGATATTGCATTTTTCTCCAGACCTAAATATTTCAATATAATTATTCGCTTTCTTTATTTGTTGTGGTGTGCCTTTGCAGACTTCTGTATCATATATTTCCCCGTCTCTGGATCACCTGTAAAAAGGAATATACATAAACGTGTCTGGTGACTGGTAAACAGGTATAACAATGAATACAAAATATTGTGCGGACAAACCTCAAGCCTACAGTACGGCTTAATCAGTAAAAAATTACAAAATTCACATCGTATCCAAGTCCCTCTATTAATACATATAATAATATGTCTTTCTTCTATCTGAAATTTTGCCTTATAGTTTTTGCATCTGCGATGCATTTGTAGCCCATAAGTTACAGATAGAGATACAGTCATAACTGGTATGGCAGCTAATTTAGTTGGCCACCTTCAGATATACTCCATTGGTTTAGATACAAAGGTAGCAAAGAGCATCACTAGTAGAATGTCACTGGTTGGGTCGGTGTTTATTATTATAACGTGGCCGGCTGAGTAAAAAAAAGTAAAATTTTCTCTGCTGTCTCTGTGTGGGATCAAAAAACTTATTTATAATTACTAAATGTGTATAGTGTATACACACACACACACAAACACACACACACACATATATATTTGTATAATGTATACACACACACACACAAACACACACACATATATATATATAGTGCGCCAAATTTAAGTCTCTGGGTTTATTCCTTCATTGTCATGCTAAGAACATAGTGAACGCCCCTCGTATATATGATCTTTTGGCAAGATGTACAAATTGCAAACGCTGCTCTTGAAAACAGTCAGAGGTAACGCTTAGCTACATAATCAGCAACAGACAAATAACATGCTTTGTTAAGACGCCGTGCTGTTGAAACAAATCCAGAAAGGGATAATATGTATATTAAAGTTTGCTTAGGGAAGGGGAATGTGTACAACTTAAACAAAAATTAATTAAAAATAAATAGTCAAAATCCAACGCCGCTTCCACTCTCAGTGACTTCGATTTCCTTCTCCTCACCCACCGCAGTGTCTCTAAAGAGCTCTAATTCTCGTGTTATTGGTAACATTTACAGTATTCGTTACCTGCATTGGAAATGGAGCAATGTATTTTATGTGAAATAAATCCACTTCTCCCAGTTACTTGTATAGTTTTAAAAGCTGTTAATTGTTTCTTTTTCATTTATACTACTCCCAGTATTTTTTTTTTATTATTATCATTGGCTTTATAATAACTATTATAAATAATAAGTGCATTACTTTTTCTTTATGCAGCAGCCACTAAGTCTTGTATCTATTTTTATGTAATCTTGTTACAGTTTAAGAAAAGTAAAACGAAAATTTAAATCTCCCTCCCCAAAAAAAAAACAAAAAAAAAACATTGCCTTAACACTTTATAGATTTCCAGAAGAAAGTTTTTAAGGAAAGGGCATGCTGTAGCAGATGAGATTCGAACCACGCACCTTGCCTTCTTAGCCCAGGACAGAAATAGCGGCGCTCCCTTCAATCGACTTTCTTTACCTCAAAGCGGGATGTCCGGTACTTGGCTGGTCAATTTAACGCTTTCACCGACCCAACCAGTAAGAGTAAAGGAAAAACAATAACAAAGTGGAGGCCAAATCATGGATCGAACCCGCAATCTTCTGATAAGAAGAAACGCGCTCTATTCGCGGAGCACCCCCGCCCCATGTTAAACCAAACTGGCTGGACTGGTTTGTGGTTACCCTCTGTCTCCCCAGTTTTACGAGGCGGCGGCAAAGAAGTTATTTCCATACGCTGTTAAGACAGGGATAATGATTTCATTTTAATTCTGCCTGCTGTGGGTGTATGTCTGTAGGCGTTACACCGATTTTGGATCGGCCTGGATATCGGACCTTGCATGCCTCGCGATTACCACGACGGTAAAGAATGGAATAATTACGCCCTTTACACATGGGTTTATCTAATCGTTCATTGGCGAGGGTAGAGCTGTGATTGAAAGTGGGTGCAGTTGCTCTACATGTTATGGTCTTCACTCTCGTTATGAGTTCCGTATCCGCAAGGTATGTGCTGCTAGTGCGCATTTTGATCCAGATTTTCTGTGCTACCTGCTGTGCCCCTGAGACAGAATACTCCGCAGTCCCCAGTCTGCACCGGCATAAAGTTTAACCAGAACACTTAGTCATTAATAGAAAGTGGTGGTGACATAAGGTAAGTCCCCATGTCTTGCCCAAAATTAATCACATTATGTTATTTGAAAACAAAACTTAAATATTTTATGTCTATAACCTATGCCATTTAATGTCTTCAGTAATATCATTATCTATAGACTTAAGGAAATGAGGTTATAATCATGCACACTATGCTGTTTGATAAATGGCATTTTTGTGTACAGCCAATGCCTCGAATATTTTTTTATTAAGTTATTAAAAAACGATCGCCCAGCTTCTTAGCCTCTACGGTAATATTGGTATTATTATAAGTGTCTGTCTGTCTCCTTGTATTTATACATACAGTTTTTTTCAACACTAAATTACAACTAAATAACATAAAACACGTATTACTTCACATTTTTATTCTGGAGATGCGTGATCATTGTGCTTATTAACATACTTAGGATAGCTTGAAAATATTACAAAAAGTGTTAATCTTGACTTTGCTTTCGCACTCAGTGATATTAACATGACGCCAGAGACTTTCAATAAATCTCTTTCCAGTATTTCAGACAATTACATTTAAGAAGTAGACAACAATAACAAACTAAAGTTGAGAAAAAAATATCGCGGACTGTTTTTAACGTTAACTAAGAACATAAGTATAACACTCACAGGTTTTATTGTTTATGTTCTTTTTGTTCAGGGATAACAAGTAAGTCAGAGCAAAGACAGGCCTGTCTCTACACCCACCAGAACAATGTATACCCCGACGCTTGCTCTGCTTCTTTGTTTCACATTCTTCAGGTAACCCATCCAAATCCATCGATTTCAATAATAACAGTGATTTTATAAGGCAGTAAATCCAGGTTAATGTCTGGGGTTAGTTGAGTGTGAGGTGTAATGCGAAGTGTATTGTAAGATGATTGTTTCTGCGCTTGGTTCAGGTGTGACTCTGTATTACATGTTATTCTTAGGGGTAGATTCTTGACATCTCCCTAAGGTATTTTTCTTAGTTGACTTTAATTAACGCTTTTTCACATTTGTAATTAGAATTTTGAATAAGAATATAATAGATTGCTGTCTGTCTTCCTTGAGGCGTTACCTTTTAAGTTTCGTTATCTGTAACTCTTTTCTATTTTTACTTTTGTACCTGCATCATCAGTTATATAAATAATGTTTTATTTTTAAAGTCTCGTAAAACTACTTTAAAATATATAAGTAAACTTTAGCCGAAACTTATTAATCCAAATGGTTTTGTCTACTTAATTATCCTTATCTAAACACCTGTGTAAACAAGCATAACTATTGAAATTATCCTTACTAGTTTTAAACACCAAAACAATAAATTACTTAAAGTCTTCAAGGGGTCATGCTAAGTATAAAACATCAAATCAATTTTTTCCGTTTTTTATAGTTTTCTCTTTATCACAATAATTTTTGAATTCAGTGAGAAGCTTAATACAGACTTCCATTTCAGTATCGCGCCTGCATTCTCTATTATTTCAATTAAGGTTCATGCTGAAAATGTGCAGGCACAATGTCGAGCCCTAATAATATGCTGTGGTTAACGGTGTGTGAAAGGCCCATTAATTTTTTTTTAAATTTATGGATAATTTCATGCCGTAAAATGTTAGGAATAACGCTCCAATGCATATCCAGACATAAGAAATGCCTAATATGATTTTTTACGAAACGTAATAACAAATAATATTACCACATAGATTTTCAAACATTAAATAATTTTATGTTCTAATATTACGGTATTATAAATGGGTTGGACCAGATGACACGTAGCACTATTGAGCTGAGCCGAGAGTTTCTCCTCTATTATTTTCGTAAAACCCAAGAGAGATTTGCATTTAAAAACCAAGCCAGGCACAACATAATTTCACTTGTGTTATGATATAATTCATTTTGAAACAGATATAATAGTTAACTTTGTATATCCTATAAAGTATAATATTTTGGCGGTTTTTTTCCGTCATAAAAGCCATTAGAAATCCTTTTATCATTTACTGTTTGTTTTACTCCACAATGTTTTTGTTCACCGCCATTTTTAACAAAAGCTTGCCCTTTAATTTAGAGGTATCATTTGTAGGTGTTAAGGTCATGTCTCAGCTCATTAAAAAGTGTTTTGAAATCTCTTAACTAGAAATATTCAGAAATGTCTCAATTTTTACCCTGATTATTCAAAGTAAAAAAAAAAATCAAGGTATGGCTGTAAATACACGGTTGTTAATAAATACTCTAATCTGTTATGAATATTTCATTTTAATACCTAAAGTGTCACGTCGTGCGTTCCCAAGGAAGATTCAAATAAGCCACGAGACGCTAGCGGGAGTATTGGGTCTCTCACCATTGCATTCCAATCAGCAGGAAAGGCGAGCTGGTCCCACAATCTTTAAATAAGAACAGCACCAAAAAAAAACACGACGCGCCATCCTTTTCAACACTCTCTAAGCAGTGATTATGTTTTAACACCTCCCCCAATATATTGGGCTGATACGTGATGGAGACCCAGTGAAGTCACTTGATTCGACATGTGAGGATTCAAGGATATTATTTCGGCCTTCGGCCAAGACGCGATAAATTTGGTACTCCTCTAAACACACTACATGGTTGTGTGTACTAAATAGATTTCTAATTCGACGTTCTCTTACTTAGAATTGCACATATCGATGCATCAGGTATGTACAATAAAATATGCTCATGCCAGGGGAGTTAATGAGTTAATATTCTCTTCACCGTCTCCAGTGCCCGATCCGTGTGCTCATAAAATTGTCGATATTTTTCCCTAACCACTGTTTTTCTTGAACCCCTTTTCAGTGATTTTTCCCCTTACTTCTCTTACACAGAACATCAATATTAATCATGAATCATTTTGCCTTGTATTTGGCCAGCCAAGAGACGAAAGGTCATGCACAAGATTTTGATGTGGATCACGTCATCAGTGACATTAACAGAAACTTGAACAATGCCATCTCCACTGATGAGGTCAACACCTTTTTTCAAAGTATGTACGATGAGTCGAGTTTGTTTAACAGTGCAGTAGAATTTAAAGAAACATAAGAAGGGCATTGTAAAGGTAGCCTCAGTGTTCTTTTAAAGTAACCTCGAGTTAAGCTCAATGCAAGTTTTAAAAAAAATCACGGACTATTAACGTGACTTCAAGGTAACGCAATGTAACTTTAAGGTAACGCGTTGAACACAGTGGATTCAATGTAACATTTAGGAAATCTTTCTGTAGGTTTAAGCCAAGCAATCCCTTGGACTTTAAGGTAATCGTAAGTTCACATCAATGTAGCGTGATGCTAACCTCAAATTTACTTCAAAGTAGCTTTAAGGTAATTTCAAGTTTACCTCCATTAAGGTAACGCCACGGAAACATAAATATAACTTTAAGGTAAGCTCGAGGTAGCATCAAAAGCCTAAAGTTCACCAAAGTCTTATTAAAGGTTGCTTTGACAAAAAAGGTTATTATAAAAGTGTATAAACGAAGCGTGCATAAATTATATACAAAAATATCTTCCTTTCTCTGTCTCCATCTGTATTGCTCCTCCCCCTGCCTGTTTATTTTTCTTTTTTTCTACCTCACTTCTCTTTTCGCTTTCGCTCTCTCTCTCTCTCTCTCTCTCTCTCTCTCTCTCTCTCTCTCTCTCTCTCTCTCTCTCTCTCTCTCTCTCTCTCTCTCTCTCTCTCTCTCTCTCTCTCTCTCTCTCTCTCTAGTAGGCCTATATGGATGGTGACTGAAACCTTTAAATGCTATATAAATTAAAATATATTAGGTCTACGTCAATACAATATAACAATCTTTCTATGTTAGCCTAAATCTAGATCATAGAATCTAGATTTAGATTTTTGATTGGAACGTAGAATGTAGGCAAGATATAAATTACGGAAGGATTAAAAAAAAGGGCCCAAAAATTTTGTACCTTATATAAAGAAATAAAATGTTACTAGATCTAGTATAAATATATCTATTCCATATATCTAGATTAACAACCTAGAGCTTTTATTCTAGCAGGATACAAATTGTCAGATTTTATTTGATAGGCCTCCTGTGTTATTCATGATACCCAGATCTAGAATCTAGATCTAGATCTCTAGATTATCAAATTCTTTGGTAGATTAGAATCTAGATCGCTGGGAGTCAAATTGATAAAAATAGATTCACTCTTACATCTTCATCAAAATCTTTAGTTTAATAAATTGCAGTAACGAGGAAGGGATCGAACTTTTGAGTATTTTTTATTAGTTTATTCCGTTTCGCGTTATTCACTCCGGTTGTTATTTTCGTATTTAGGTTAGTCGGGTCTCGTGCTATTTATAGATCTATGGTCGGGGTCAAGGACGCCTTGGTCGGGGTCTAAATCATTGTTTTGCGGATCCTTCCTAGAGAAGGTGAAGGCGCGCTCCCGCTACAGGCTGAACCCTAGACCTATGCATAGTTACTGTCGCTGAAAGAAGGAGTTTCGAGAGGCTTTGAAACCGCAGTCCCCCGGTAAGGAGACACTCAAAGTTATGAGGCTAGAGAGAGGGAGAGAAAGAGAGATTTAGACAGAGGAGGAGAGATAGACAGAGAAAGAGATAGAGAGACATGGAAATAATAGAAATATTAAAAAGGTAGAGGGGGAAAGAGAAAGAAAGAGAGAGTGCCTGACGCATACATATAAATGAAAGAAAAAGCTGGTAAAAATAAGTAGCGTGTTTAATGCAGGAAGGACGTCATCACATTGTTGTGCTCTCTAATATATTCTATAAGATTAAAAGATATTTACTTATCAGATGTGGTGTTTTGCTTTTCTTCAGATGTAACCACAGACCAGCTTAAAGATAATCTTGCTAAGGTGAGGGCTTTTGGCCACTATTTTGTATGTTAAGGTGAAACAATGTAAAATAAAAGGGTAAGGATTCATACAATAATTATATAAAACGTTTCCAAACTAGCTAGCATTTTTTACCTGGCCGTTCATATTAATACTTTCTTTTCTGGCATTTTTTCTGTAACATAATTATATCTAAATAATATTTTTTGTATGTACCTCACTCAAGGCATTTTGTAATCTTTTCGTTAACAATATAGCTGAACCATAATTTTGTTGGAGCGAACATCACGTAATCTTCAGTTTTGTATTTTTTACAAAATTTTAACGAAAAATATCGCCGCCTTGGTTGAAGAATGGCCGATCTCGTTTTTAAAATATCAAAGAATATGATTTAGATTAATCCAAGAGTGAGATAGGATGTTTTACACCTGAGGTGACGATATTATTTTCAACTATAAAACGTGTCAGATGATTGTATTCTGTTATTGTTGCATCTTCTCTAACCAGGTGCTGGAAAAGGTCCATGACATGTCTTACACTCCCTACCAGTTCACAGAAGGGTGAGAGAGGGCGGGTGGCATTCTCTCATAGCAATCGTTGATGTTGTCAATTCAAGCTAGAGTACAACACACGTATCACTGCTTTCATGATAGACCTCAGAGATTGATAGATTGATAGATAGATAGATAGATAGATAGAAAGATAGATAGATAGATAGATAGATAGATAGATAGATAGATAGATAGATAGATAGATAGATAGATAGATAGATAGATAGATAGATAGATAGATAGATAGATAGATAGATAGATAGATAGATAGATAATAGATAGATAGATACATAGATAGATGATAGATAGATAGATCTAAATAGATAGACAGACAGATAGGTAGATATACAGATACATAGATATACAGATACATACATAAATGGATAGATATATGGTTTTACCTGTAGATACAGTCATGAAGTAAGCTTTAAAGGTAAAAAGATTGGTTTTATAAGTATTTGCTTCAGTTTATATAACCTGGTGTAAAGATTTAAGGATAATTGGTTTTAGCAGCTCGCCCTGTGCATATAATCTGGTGTAAAGTATGAAGGGTAAATGTTTTCATCATTTAACCCTATACATATAGGGAGAGTTGTTAAAATGGTTTTGCTTTGTCTGTAATAATGTTCCGATGTAAAGATAAAAAGATGATGCTAAAAGCATTTTACTATTTACATAAAAACTGATTTTGTAGTACTATTCTTGACCCGGCCGATACAATAGAACACTTCTGTAGGCAAAGGAAGTCACTGGAAGTAATCTACGACCCTCACTCTAGCTGGTTTTAATGTTTAACTTGTTATTCATAATTATTAGGTACAAAGGTACAACGTCGTGGTAGACTTAAGGTATGCGTGTAAAACGTCTTAAGAAAAGTTGTAACATAAAACAACGTTGTACATGTACTTACCACCAAATGTCTACAAAGTTAAGCTATCAAGACCGTTGTTTACTTTGTATGTACGACCAGTCCTGGCATGTTTGACGTCAGCTCATTCCGGGTGGAGCAGTGGGCAGATGACGCGGACACCGACAACACGGGCACAATCAGTCAGGAGGAAATCTCTCGATGGATGAGGCAAGTCCTGGATGCTGATGGTGAGGCTTGTTTCTTTTTTTCTTCCCATTGTTTTTAATTAAGGTAGAATCCGTATGATTGTATTTTTGTTGGTCTAGATCTAAAAGATGCAGTACACAACTTAAAAATAACATTAGATCACTTGCTTCTGTAAATTTTAAGCAAGGATGTTAAAATAACGATTTGGTATTTACAATCGACAGAGCGTAACTGCGAAGCTATTCACCTGCTCAATCATGCATGCAATATAAGATTTCTACAGATCGCAATGGTTGTGTTTGCACTGTACCGACTGTTTATCAAAGAAAGTCTTTTGCAAGAATGTTCAATTGATTTGTAAAGAATATTATGCCTCAGCTGTGTGAGGGCAGATGTAAACTAAAGCGGCACTTTTGGGGGTCCTCTTAAAGCACAGCCCCGTCAAAGTGTCCATTTACACAGCCGCTTGATCAAATTACACGTTGGAATACTTTGCCTGACAAGAGGCTACTGCTGGCGTTTAAGATTATAAAAGGATTAGAGGACACTTCATTTAAGTACGTTAAAAAGGTCCCCGGTTCGAAACCCAAGATTGGGCACAATTCATTTGTCCGTTTTTTTCCCCCTACTGATGTGACCGATTGGGTTGGGTTCATAAGAGTGTGACTGATGGGTGTTGGTATCCAGAACTGTTTCTGTGGGCAGCTCAAAATTGCCAGACGTTAGCCTTGCTGCTGACGTTGGGTGGTTAGAAACCAACTCAATCATTCACCCAATATTATTACTGTGGTCAGGATTAGCATAATCCGACTGAACAAGTCTGAGATGTCCCGCTGCTTTAGGGTATAATACTTCTTCAGAAATAGGGGAGTTTAAGCTAGAAAGAGCGCTTCCTCGACCGGCCAAGGATAAGTTGGTTTTGTTCTGAACCCGCAGGCAACTCTGTGCTGGAGAGATGTGAGTTTGTGGATGCCATGATAGCTTATGCCCAGCACTCAGCCGCTGCTGCCAAGGTCTATGATGTCATCTTCGAGTCACGTGACCACACATGGGCAGATGTGGACTCCGCCTTTCTGGCTATCCAAATCAGCAGAAAAGGTTAGTATGTTGTATGCTCTAGACTAAGACCTATGTTGTGCACACCTGGGTTATTAAATACAAAGAGAAGGACGATTTAGGCACCCGACTATGGCATACAAATAAAAGTAAATCGGAGCCTAAACATTCTTCCTCAATGTACTTCGTTACAATTCGAGCGCGATGAAAAAGATGTACCTTTAACCTGTTAACGTATTCCATCATTATGCCCTTATTTAATTTTTTTTAATTATACGCCATTCTACTTTTTAATACTATCACCTTGCACCATTGGAAATAATTATGAGAATGTGTTCTAAGATAAAATTAATGTCACCAGCAAGATATTGTACAGCACCCACACACACACACTATTTTAGCTACTATTTTTTAAGTATATGCTAGTTCAATATCGTTACATTAAGGAAATACAAATACGTTTCTTAAGTTAGTGAAACAAGGGGCACATTTTTATATTTACTTCACAATAAGACAGATTCTTTTCTCCTGGCACATTTATAGCTTTTCTTGTGTCATATTTATGAGACACGTTATTCTGCTAGCCAGTTACTGCATAATTTCATTTGTTATAAACATTTATTTGCCTAAAATCTTTTACAGACAGTCAAACCATCAGTACAACGGAGTTCATTCGGTTTTTTACCTATGTAAGTGACAAATATTTACATTTGATATGAGATAAATAAAATAAATTCAAGACCCTTTTTTATATTAAAATTGATGGAGGCGCTCGTAAACACGCCTAATCCTTTTTTATATTTTCTTCCAGTTTCTTTTTTTTTCTATTCTTTTTGTGTGTGTGTTTATTGTCTGGAATTTAATGCACTGCTTTCAATTCCAACTGGAACTGAAAGATTTGCACAAGACTCAATGTATGTGGCTTTGCAAATACAAGGATTACACATAAAGTAATGATTTCTCGGGTGAATATTATTATACACTGATATTTAACCTTTTCTGAGCGTTAAGCCAAAACTTCGGGGGTAAATAATGTTGAACACTATCAAAATCATATGAAATGGGTTAATATAGGTATTTACAACAGAAATACGGCGTGCTTATGTCTCCTTATAAATTCTAGAGATGACAAATTAAGTAGTAGATTTGTCCTTTTATTCGTTGGGTTGGTGTCGATACTTTTTGTATTCTAAGACGCCAATCTTGACACCCGTATTATGACTTTCCTACTGTCGTTGGGCGTTAAAAAGCCAACATACTCACTAAAGGCTTTCCCATTCCTTAGAAACTGACTTTTTGATTTGAATGTCCAAATACAGCAAAATGAGCTGGCTTCTGGAGCGGTGGTCCTGGACAGAGTGGACGTCAATGGAGGAAACACCAGGTCTACTTCCCTGACCACGGCTGCTGTCTGCCTTTTGGCTGTTCTTTCGCTTGTAGCTATGAGACATTGAATTGATTGCTTCTATTGATCTTATTGTTGCAAGGCTAGTAGGTAGCAACTCAAAGGTTTGTCATTAGACCATTTGCATGACAATATGAAAGATCAGTACCTATGTCATATGTGAAAATTAAAATGTTTTTATTTTTTTAACAAATAAAACTTAACAGTAGCATTTTTGTGTCACTACATCGTAATTCGTCATGTTTTAATAAAAATGTATCCTTAAAGTGAAACAAATGTGGAATACGCTTTTTTTTTAGCCTAGGAACGTTATGTTTCATTACTCTTTCAAGGTTGTACAAATGTATAAGCCAGTGATTGATTAAAAAAAAGCCCACAACAAATTAATGAAGAGAAATTGTTGTGAGCGACGGTAATTTATTTTAGTTAATATTATTGAACAGCGCTCACTTCATAAAATGGAAGACAATAACTTGATTATTAATTTATACACTCACTACTATGTCTCATTATACTGTCTGGTGTAAAACCACTATGATTTAGTGGCTATCAAAAATGAAAGAGAATGATTGTACACATTCATGTTATTTCAGCAAGCAAGTGAATCTCAACAAAACTATTTTGATAAGTTATTATACAGTTTATAGAGTCGTTTTTAGCCCCAACCCCCTTTGTTTATAAGAAAAATTCTGCAGAGATTCATACTTAAATTTGATGTTTAATAGGTTTTTGAGAAATCAATAAAACATGCATACATTTTTATGTAAAAAATTGTTATGGAAAAGAAAGTTTAAAATTTTAGAGTAATTATTTTAACTACATTTGGTGTTAATGTTGTTGCTTTGCGTTTTCTATTTATATAATATCAACTGCTTGGAGCTTGTCTGCTTGCGATAAACTCCTGTTCCTCCCGGTAAAATACCATGACTTAGTATCAATCCTTGTTTATCTTTTGGTTAATAGACAAAAATACTTGAGATTAATTCGCTTTTGTAAATAACTGACGAATACTTAATTGGTGTATTTATGTGTATTGTTATCTCGATGAGTCTTTACCTGCTTCCTATAGTGCAATCACCTTACCTTTTTCCTTTCTTCAACTTATAAACATCATCTCTGCATTGCACAGACGTTCGTTATGTGATTTTATCTACACTTTGTTCACTTTTGAGGAAAACGCAATAAAAAATTTAGACTTTTTGAGATTTGTGACCATGCCATTAATTATAATTACGTTTATTTTTTACAACTAAAAACATGTATTTTTATGATTCTTCTGTTCAGTGCGAACTTTTTCAATCTATAACCCCTATGTTCGTCTAACGAATACAGCTTTTTGTCACTGGTGATGAATTCTTGCGTAGTGTCACAAGAGACTGTGCTGTAAAGTCTCTTGCACCAGGAGGTTACAGAGCCCATTAATTGATCACTGCTCTGAACTGGTGAGCGGCAGATCTACAGTTAAATTGATCACTGCTCTGAACTGGTGAGCGGCAGATCTACAGTTAAATTGATCACTGCTCTGAACTGGTGAGCGGCAGATCTACAGTTCTAATCTTAGTCGATATCTTCGACTCGGTATGGATTCCTTTACGAAACCTTGGGAACATAATAATGATTTTAAGAACAACTCATTGTTTTATTTTGAACAATAAATATATATTGACATTTGTTTGTAATGTGCCGTGGTTGGTGGATTTAAAATGTGAATAAATCCATTATTATTTTCATAAGATTACAAATAAAAAGCCTGTCTCCCGATTTTCCATAAATTACACTTTTTGTTTATCAATTATTTATTCATTCATTTAAAAAATAACAGCCACACATTTTGGATCATCCGACTCGCAAAAATCAGCTGTGTGTCGTCAGAAAATAATAAATAATAAAAATAAAACTGTACCCAATAAGCTAATTACACAAGCAACATATAATGCCCTTTGAATTGCATGGAGCACAGTTGAGTTGTATTGGTTTCACGTCCAACGAAATCAGCAAGACTATACTATAGGGGTGCATCAAGACTAACTTCTGACAATTGAACATGCTGTCACACAGAGACAGTGCGGGGATACCAGTACCATTGTCCAAGCCGCTCATATTATGCTGAAACCGAAAAAACCAGCATGGGATGAAATCAACAAAGTTGTGATCTACCGTGCGTTTCAAACTTGGGACATACCGGTGTAAGACTAACGCTCTACGAATTTCGCCACGGCGCCTCATTGTGAAGTGCAATAGTTTTCTTTTATTTAAAAAAAAACATCTAAAGCAAAGTGTGTGTGTACACAAACATATAAAGAAACAAGAAATAAAAAGAAAAACGTTCGCATTTTTCTAAACAATAGTGATAAAATAGACATACATTTTAATACACTTTAAAGCTTTTGAAATGCAAACCAAACAAAGCAAAAGAAGAAAACAAGCACAGCGGCTGTAAAAACTACCAAGTTCACGGCCTGGATCTTAAACGTAAGGATTTTTCAGGACCAAAGCTTTTCTATAGGGCTATTCTTATTGACGAATTGAAAGGCGCTTGAATACATAAAATAGCGATACATTTCTCTCTCTCTTCCTTAAGCAGAATAACTACAATCCCTTTATAAATAAGTACATAATTATGATAATGTACTACAAATCGATGCCAATGAGTTACTTCCCTTTTATATCAAGCTTTACATTTTAGATCTAGCTATACAAAAATCCTCCTACTCCTCCACACCCCTTAATTGTTGCAGCCTGTTTGAATGTATCAAAGCTTCTATCCCTGTCTTATTGTGGATCTAATAATGATTTTAAGAACAACGCATTGTTTTATTTTGAACAATAAATATATTTGATATTTGTTTGTAATGTGCCGTGGTTGGTGGATTTAAAATGTGAATAAATCCATTATTATTTTCATAAGATTACAAATAAAAGCCTGTCTCCCCATTTTCCATAAATTACACTTTTTGTTTATCAATTATTTAGTCATTCATTTAAAAAATAACAGCCACACATTTTGGAATAAAACGTACTCAAGACATTGTTTTTTATTATCTAAAAATTTTAGTTACATCCCTGAGAGATTGGGAATAACTAGAAAAATGGACTGGCAAATCTATTATATGAACCAGCATGTATATGAGTCACATATACATTAAATATGCAGGATCATCCGACTCGCAAAAATCAGCTGTGTGTCGTCAGAAAAAATAATAATAAATAAAACTGTACCCAATAAGCTAATTAAACAAGCAACATATAATGCCCTTTGAATTGCATGGAGCACAGTTGAGTTGTATTGGTTTCACGTCCAACGAAATAAGCAAGACTATACTATAGGGGTGCATCAAGACTAACTTCTGACAATTGAACATGCTGTCACACAGAGACAGTGCAGGGATACTAGTACCATTGTCCAACCCCTCATATTATGCTGAAACCGAGAAACTTTTGCATGGGATGAAATCAACAAAGTTGTGATCTACCGTGCGTTTCAAACTTGGGACATACCGGTGTAAGACTAACGCTCTACGAATTTCGCCACGGCGCCTCATTGTGAAGTGCAATAGTTTTCTTTTATTTAAAAAAAAACATCTAAAGCAAAGTGCGTGTGTACACAAACATATAAAGAAACAAGAAATAAAAAGAAAAACGTTCGCATTTTTCTAAACAATAGTGATAAAATAGAAATACATTTAATACACTTTAAAGCTTTTGAAATGCAAACCAAACAAAGCAAAAGAAGAAAACAAGCACAGCGGCTGTAAAAACTACCAAGTTCACGGCCTGAATCTTAAACGTAAGGATTTTTCAGGACCAAAGCTTTTCTATAGGGCTATTCTTATTGACGAATTGAAAGGCGCTTGAATACATGAAATAGCGATACATTTCTCTCTCTTCCTTAAGCAGTATAACTACAATCCCGTTATAAATAAGTACATAATTATGATTATGTACTACAAATCAATGCCAATGAGTTACTTCCCTTTTATATCAAGCTTTACATTTTAGATCTAGCTATACAAAAATCCTCCTACTCCTCCACACCCCTTAATTGTTGCAGCCTGTTTGAATGTATCAAAGCTTCTATCCCTGTCTTATTGTGGATCTGAGCTGCCCTGTGTGATAAACGACAGTAAAGTTGCTGTTGCACTTCCATGATCGCAGAGCAAGAAGTTAAGGAGTTACATGTGGCCGCAGCGGGAGGACTTGAGATCTCAGGAGGCGATTCGTGCCGCAGAAAAAAAACTGCCCGTCTTCATCTTAGGAGACAGGGCAGTCCAGCGCAACCCTGCCTCAGAACTTAAGAGACGGAAATACACTCAAAAGAGAACTATCGGGCGGGTTCATCCACTGCCTTTAAAAAATCAAGCACCTCGCTCCGACATCTTTTAGAGACGCGCATCTGCAAGCGTAGAATCAGCGAACGCTCTTTGATATTATTATGCTCTTCTTATGAGTCATGGCTACGATTTGCAAGGCACACTTTCCTGATATATATACCAAGACTCGTGTGTCCAAAGGAACCAATTCGTTTACAACATTCTCTTGATTTGACAGTAAAATATTTGTCCTTATTGCTTAAAAAAGTCATGCATAGATAGATGTGCATTGATGCTGGACTTGTTTTAAACACTAACTTACCTCAACTAACATTACAGCTGTAAGATTTAGTAAAGTCATATAAACAATACATTGCTCAAGACAGCTCTGATATCCCAACAAGAATCTCCAAATTAATGTTTTTAATGGACAGTAATGTTTTACTTATCTCCCAGTTGCTGAGGAGGGAACATTCAACGACAAACATAAATACATAAGTTAAGAAGGATGGATAGTAGGTAAGAAACAAGCGGCTTGGACAAATCCCACAAACAAACTGTTAAAAATCACACACACACACACATACACACACATAGCACAAAAGAATTAATTTTAACCTCAAACAAAAGGGGGGGTAGGAGAGTACAGAGGCATAGTGGCAAGAACATCCAGGTACCCAAACTGTTCTCTTTCAAAACCAATTACACGTCGCAACTTAAAATAAGAAGGCAATGCATGAAAAAATAGCGATACCTAAATATAATATAATACTTTTTCCGTTTTATGACAAAATTTAGCATTGATTTTCGGGCATCCTTCTCACTACTTGGAAATCTCGGGCGGATTCGCTCTGTAGGGGAGGCCCTCTCGAACCATCTGCCAGTAACCACCACCTTCTGTTTTATTCTTATACGCTGCATTCTGAACTGGTGTGCCAGACTGTATGTAATCTCCATCTTTCGAATAGTGCGGGTAGCTAAACGTTGACTCTTGATGTCGATCAGTATTCTTAAGTTCTTTGATTGTGTATATGATCGCCTCAATGAGTTTGCTTCTACACCATGTGAAGATGTTTTGGGGATACAAGTGTAAACCAATCAGGCTTTCCATTTTTCTTCGAAGTATGTCTATTCGTTTTCCAACAGTTTAGTTTCAAGTATTTTTTCAATACTTAGTGTCAAAAATGTGGCGTTGTCTGTCTCTCCGTTGAGGCCACACCCAATTGCTTATTCTAGTTGGGTATTTAAGTAGTCAGGAGTATGTTGCACGAACGATGATCAAACCATACATTGCTATGACTATGAAGGCATCATTAATTGCAAATAAAATGTTAATGAGAGAGTGATGCATTTATCATAAGATTACATAAAAATTGCAAACTTCCGGTGTTCACTTTTTTTTGTTAAAGAAAGTAAATCATACATGCAGCTACACCAAAATAAATCCAGAGCAAAATTTTCAATCTTTATTTGAAAAATGATTCGTGATCATAGTTGTATTGTTTCGTAAAATGAGAAATACCAAGTACCTTAATATAAATAATGAATTGTGTAATGCTTATGATCACATGTCACAAATGTGGCTTATTATCGCCCTTTGGTGTTATCACTGAAAATAATGTTGCAAAATTTAAAGAGCTTAACAACTAAAAAAATAGCAACAATACATAAAGTAAACTTTGGTTGGGGTTAGGGTAGTTTAATGGATCATTCGACATAATGTTTAAAGATGACCAAGATTCGAAATGAAGGTTTGCATTTAGAGAACATCGTGCCATTTCCTCAGTCTCATCAGTTGTTGCAGACAATTACGAGTATAGATGTTTCATTATCCCGCTTAATCAGCAAAAGTGGTCCCTTCAGTGTTTCTTCTGTTCCCTGCATTGAATAAAAGAGTTAAACCGAAAGCGATTTTGTAGATGAAAATGCAGTTTGAAGAATTGCAGAAGACTTATAAGGCCTGATTCAACACAAATTGAAAAGGACATATCAAAGTCATGGCGAGACAGAAGAAGTGTAATTTTTTAGTTGGTGACTATGGAGAAAAAAAAGAAAATTAGTATGCACAATACTAAGCTAACCTTAATGTTAATTCATATTTAAGAAATTAAAAAATTAACCACATGAAAACCTGTAATCCTTATTATTTGTACAAGGAGGGTTGGCATTTGGCTTTTTTATGCAATACTCTATTGCATGAGGTTTGCTGTTAAATCGATTTATCAATTAAACAAGCTATCAAGCCAGTTAGCAAGCAATAAAAAATAAATAGGTAAATAAATAAACAAGTGAATAAATAAAAGAATGAATCAATCCTGAATCGATGAAAACCTTTCTCAAGCCTGGTGGTTGATTCGTGTGTTCTCCCAGCCTCTCATCACACCACTCGTGGCGCATCGGCTTCAATTATTTAGGATGATGTCCGCCGATTCCTCGCCCATGGTCCTGGCTCTGTTGATAGAAGACAGTCATGAATTATCTAGCACCCTCGCCTCAAGGAATCTCTCGAGTTTCTTAGGATCTCTACATACGAACTTTGTTACTGTTTCAGAAATCTTCTTGGAATTGCAAAAAAAACATATGTGTACTTTGACCCGAAAGTCCTTATCTGAGCAGTTTAGTTTGCGCATGCGTCTAATAAACTATGATGTGCACATTGCTTACTGTAGATTACACTTCGTGTCCAACGATGACTTTTCCAGCTAGTTTTGTGTATATTATTAACAACAGCTAAATAATTCAAATCCTTTTATTTAACGAACGTGGTATCCAGTGGTTATGGTTAACGTATTTTTTGACTGAATGTTGTGTGTAATGTTAAAGGAAATTGTCCAAATATGTGCATCTTTTTTCCCTATGCCATGCATCGAGAGATTGTTTACCCTGAAAAAATACAGATGTAAGCTATAGCTCTTCGCATGTGAAGAGCCTTAGATTGCTATCAGGTCCCGCTGTAGCCCCCTACACACACGCAAACACTGCCACATTGTTGGTGCACAATGCATCATACGATGACTGTCCAGAAAGTGTTCTAGAGGAGGAGGACTACAAGGTGTACTGTATGTTCAAAAGTTTTGGGATTTATTAGGAGTTTTTCGAACCAAACAAGACGTGTATTTTATGTTTTTGTTTAGTGAGGATCTAATGTGTGAGTCACGCAACTCAGTAATTGCGTCGCTGGAATGAAAACGTGAATTTGCGAAGAAGATGACTATAGTATGCCTTCTTTAGCACTTAACGACTCTTTACGTCTACTAGTCTATTATTTACAGTGGCTCGAGCTCAGTGCTTATAAATCACAAAAAGATGTTTTCAATCACTTACTCACTCCAATATAAGCCGCTACTACTCTATCACCGTAAATACAAACTCACTTTCTCACTCACCACCCAGCTCCGTTTGTCAAAAAAAAAATGTTCGCTGCACGCACTTGATTCTGTGCTGTGGATCTCTCTCCAAATACCGGATAATATACTCCCTAGTTGTATAATCTTAACCAAGCTTGAGATTCTCGTCCATCAACTGAATAATTCCCACAGTGATTGGAAATTCATTTATATTGTACGTGTGTTCGAAAGGTGCGTTCGGTTTGTTGTGTAAAACTTTTTTCCAAATCCAAGCATTACTATAATAACGTTAACCAACATATTTTCTTTTTGCAGGAAGAAAAATAATTATTTCAAAATTATTCCTTAAGGGCACTAAATGGTTTAAGAGTGGCTTTAAACTGGAATAATATGCTCATTGTTGGATCTTTAAAAAAAGGCGGGAACCTTTCGCACTTCACGCAACTGTTTCATTGCACTGTTGCCATATAGGGTTCAATTGGTGTACAATTAAAAGAGAGAAATTGTAATTTTCTCTCATTATATCCTAGGTGACTGCTCCAAATGTAAGCTGACTCAAGGTAAAAAGAAAAACTACGTGTCAAAAACGAACTACGTCGACAATAATGATACATGATTGTAGTTTTTAATATAGCAAGTAACTTTAATGTGTGGCGCAAGAAGTTTATTATATTATCGATTACAATTTTAAAACAGAATCTGTGCTTAGATATTCAAAACGGAAAAATAAATTTTTAATTATCCTTTTTTGTTCTATCTACAGACACCACACTCAGTACCTCACATCCACGGCATTTTCACGCTAACTGTTATCATTGAAAGAGAGCGACTTGGTGCCTTTGAACTCAGCAAATTGTCTTCGGAGTTATAGAACGACAACATAGCTGTGACAAACAAAGTGTCTGACATGATAATTCTGTTAAAGGGATAAAAGTGTCTAATAAAATGTCAAACCATTAGAAGACATACGCGTATACGATGATTATATAAAAGGAAAGTGTCTTAAGAGTCTGATCATTAGAAAGTCATACTATTTGAGGAAAGAGCCTAACTAACTGGCTGACTGTTGGGCACTCTAGGCATACGAGATGATTCTTTGGGAGGAAAAATCTCCGGAGCCTGACGGATTCCTTACCGTGACCCACACCACACGAGAAGGAGGAGGGCCAGACTCCCGAGTCAAAGACATCTTCACGGTTAGTTCCCTTCTGAAGGAGTTGCCGCACCTGAAAAAGCCTGTCCTCAACGCGTTGCCATGGCAGCGAGAGAAGTACGAGCGGTGGGCGCGCGTCAGGCCGGTCAGTGGCTGGGGCAGCTTGTGCCGAAGTGACCCTCACCAGGGCGGGCTCTCCTCTGGTCAGCCGGGCAGCGCAGTGGAGAGAGCGTGGTCACTCCTGCAGGACCCCAACGCGGCACGGTCCACTGCGGAGATGGGCAAGTCGGCCAATGTTGTGTGTCCTTCCATAGACAGCATCATCCGCCATTATAAAGCTATCGACTATGGCGGGCTGTCCACTTTCTCCAGGCGATGATGGAAGATTATTGTGGACAGTTACCTCTTATACAGCGATAAGGTGTGTGATTCTAGTAAACAGTTACTCCTAATACAGCGATAAAATGAGCGGTGGTTGTGGACAGTTATTTTTACTTTGTGCCATTTTGTAGACCTTATCATACACCATAACTAACAACTGGTCTATTGAGTATAGTTTCAGCTTTCCCAATAAATGTCACTTATAATTAAGCAAGCAAAGTTAGTGTCATATGTCCTTTCTTTGACAGCATCATCGCATCATTGCAAACAACTGTTTGACACGCGGTACGTAGTTCGCTACGGTACTCTTAGACTTAAGCAATGATCGCTCATAATCCGCTATGGTGCTATTAGACGGCTAACAATAAACAAGCGGTACTAGGGGGGAATAAATAATTATATAACAATAGAACAAAAATCGTGTGAAGGGTACAGTTCAAAAGGTTCCCTGGTTCCTTTTTAAAACAAGCCTATCGATTTTGACTGGTTTAAACAATATCCACTTTTGGGTGATTTGTTTAGTCCCAGAACTTATTTTGCTCCCTGAATTGATAAGATGGATTTTCTTAAGTTACAAAAATGAACTGTGTGAGATTGGACATCATAGTCTTACCAAGTACTAAATTGGTAACGAAACGGTAATGCCATTAAAACCTATCTGAAGCGAGGTCAATATAACATTTTGAGAGGAAAGAAGGTCACGGTCATTTTGATTGTCAAAAAATGTTCTGCATTAAAACGTAGCTAATTACAGAGTATAAGCCTTTTCTCTAGCCTCGATCCTATGTTTGTATTAGTTCATAAACAATGTTAAATTGTTGTTTTTTTTAATTCTTTTTTATTTCATGTTGCTCTTCAACCTGCGTGAATATTTCAATAAAGAAGCCATAAGTATAATATTAATTTGTGTGTACACTTTTAAATTGCTGTTGGCTGAATGTTCATAACATTCTGTGACGTATCATTTATTTTGAATGCATGAATTAAAATGTATCCAACTTCTTATTGTGTTAATATACTTCACCTTTAAGTGTAATTGCTATTATGATGAACCCCACCAGGTTAAGGGCCTATTACAGCTACACTTCTGGTGTACTATTAGTGGGTTTTAAAATTTGCTAATTCAATTCTTGTCCTTTTTACAAATTGATAAAAACTGATATTCCTTAGTTTTGGATGTAATAGTATCATAAGCTGATTTACACAGTACATGGAGCCCAAAGCTGTATCAATGGATTTAATATTTCAAAATTAGGTAACTCGCTGAATTTACCTAACATAGCTGTACAAGATGAAAGGGTGAAGCTTATACATAGTTCAAAGTGTTTTTTTTTTTGTTTTAGTCCTACCCATCTGATCTTTACAGTAAACTGTGTAGCAACTGAGGTTTGTCTTGACACGAGAACTTACCAGAACTTTATGGCCTGAAATATTGCATCCATATCATCCTCCCCACAGCCCTGGACAAAATTAATGCTCCCACCATTTGATTATAAAAAAACTGACACTGAGGTTTAATATAAGCGCACAGTTGTATATAATCAATTTTATTTAAAGGTTATCACACTGCTATAGTTTTGAAATGTTTTCAAAAATTGTCCATTGATTTTTTTTCGATAAATTTTAAACATTTTTTTGGGGTGAACATTTGGGTCAGGAATACACTAACAGCACATCACAGGGCAACAGTATTAAAACGTAAGACAATGGCAAAAATGGCACATACACATTTATTATTATTTTGTACAAACATGGTTTCAGCTTGCATCCAACTAAAAATATAAAACAATGTCAACAAATCCAATTTTTATTTTGAAAAAACAAAACAAAAAACAAAAAAAAAAACAAGAACAACAACAAAAACATAAAACAATTTAAAAAACGCTTTTGCAGCAGGTGTGTGTGTCTTGGGGGCAGATGGGGGGTGATTACACAAAACAAGTTCATTTGAGTCCTCCCAATTACAGGTTGCACCAAAACGTTCATTATGAAACGCTTTGGATGTCTATGGGGCTAGAACAAGGGTCCCCACAACTTCTGCTTAGCTCCTTTTACATGTTTCGTTTTTTCCAGTACCGCTCTACTATTCAACGCGTTGCAATGCAAAGATATAAATCTAGATCCATTGTCACGAATATAATTCAATTTTAGAGATGTAGATCCTTATTATATAGTTAAAAGCCAGAATGGCTCTAGTCTGTACATTGTATCTGGTTAACAATTTAAAATGTATATTGTAAGTGTAGATTCAAGATCTAGAACATAGGTCCCATAACTCTTGCCAATGTTGAGCTTGACCAGTGGTTTTTATTACTTATCTGGTGCCATTGGGGGCAGGAAGGGCAATGCTCGACCTCTGTATTTTTGGGTGTCTCGAATAATAGTAGTAGTAGTAGTAGTAGTAGTAGTAGTAGTAGTAGTAGTAGTAGTAGTAGTAGTAGTAGTAGTAGTAGTGTAGTAGTAGTAGTAGTAGTAGTAGTAGTAGTAGTAGTAGTAGTAGTAGTAGTAGTAGTAGTAGTAGTAGTAGTAGTAGTAGTAGTAATAGCAGCAGTAGTAGTAGGACACAGGAGTCCTAGTATCACCGTGCGGCGTCGCGTGTGATATCACTTAAAATTTCAACTGTCTTTGTTGGGATCCGTCGCCGATAGAATTGTCGGGAACTGAAAGCGTTCTTTGACAACGACAGAGCTCTCGCTAAAAAATTAGAACAAGTATTCGTTGTAGATCCGTCGAACCTGGCTTGCAGTTCAGGAGTCCAGTTGCCCGCATGTGAAGAGATCCCGACTTCTGTATGTTTCCAGGCTCTATTATCTGCTTGGGCCATTCCAGTTTACTTTTCCTGAATTCCGCTTGCAGCGTCGGTTTCACTTTAACATTAACCACTGAGACAAAGGGTATTATGATTATTAAAGTGATGTTATACAAATGTATAGCATAGATATAGCTACGTTTCTGACAGTAGAAGACAGCAATGTTGTTTAATCTACTTTACAGACATTAATAACATCAGGACAGTCAGGCAAAAATCGCTTACCTTTCTATGAGCACATAGAGATAGGACAGGCGACTTGACGAATTATAATATTATTATTTTATAGCCCCAAACATATTGAGTCAACATTATTGTCTGCTGGGCACTTATTAGAAATCGCTGCTCTACACACATTACATGTATCCTTGTCTTTGGCCTGTTTGTTTTAATGCCTTATTATTTATTGCCGATAAGGGGGAAGCCCACTGCCTGCCAGACTCTCATTGAATGAATGGAAGACAGCTCGAGTGATTGATCTACTGACCCGGGGCTATTTTCCGCTGTCCATCGATAGCGTTGTTTACCTGGAGTGCAATCACTCCAATGCAGCTAAATTTTTTTTCTATCTTTAATGAAACTGAGAAAGGGATAGGACAAAGCAGATTAGAGCTGGTGACTGGTAGTAAAATCGGATAAAGTAGACAAACGTAAGGAAACAAATAAATCAAATACAGGAAAATGGTGTGGTCTATCTCGGTGGTTTACTGAGGGTGGTGACAGTCTGGCTGGTCAGATGGGCACCTCCGTCGATCAGCGGACTGGCACTTCTCACCTTCCATGCCTGGCCTGGTGAAGTGACGGCAAGAGTAATGTCACCATCATTGTCGCCAACAACATCGTCATTATTATCATCAAAATCATCAACATTATCATCATTATCTTCACCTAACACCATCACCATTTTTAATCATCACCATCATCATCATCACCATCATCATCATCATCATCATCATCATCACCATCATCATCATCACCATCACCATATTCACCATACAAAATCATCCCGTCGCATCTCTTGGCCAGAAGTACAGCTTACATTAATGACACTAAGAGTTTCATATAAACGTTTGTTGTTAATATAAACACCTGTATTTGTTGCAAAAAATCAGGGAATGAATATTCATTACTATGAAGTAACATTTTATTTTTAAGCACAGCCTTACAATGTGTATGGGCCCAATTCGGAGATTTTATTGCTTTTTGCAAGACGGATTCACCTGAAGGATACAATTATCTGTATCAATGCCCCGCTGTAATCCCTGTCGGTTATGTTGGTGTTACTTTAAACAGAAGTCTAAAATCCTTGATATCTCCACGTAGAACGACGTAAAATTGTTAGACACTATCGTAAGAATGCACAAACATGACGTAGCTAACTTCTTGTCGCAAGCCCCTTTATTCTTATATTGGTTTTGACCCGCGAACTTCCTTATTAGGAGACTAACGCTCTACACTTGCAGCAGTCCGCTCCCTTCTGACAACAACTAGTTTGACTGTTTTTATACCTGTGTTGACTGCTTCAGTTCCTCTAACCTAATCGCTACGCTTGTGTTTATTGCTCTGTCGCAAGCATCAGGCACCATTAATCTTCAAGAGGGATCGGCTTTGGTGGCATGTTGATCTTCCCCCTGCTATTTCCAATCTTCCAGAAAGGACTCTATGGTCTGGACATCTGTTTTACCTTCATTATCTCGCTCATAAAATTAATACTGCAAATGATGTTCCCTCAGTTTTTTTTATGAAGATGGCAGAATGAATATTTGTATTTGCAAATTGCTGTGTCAGAATAAGGGGGCATCCACAGACATACAATGTGAAAATGGTGGCAAGACAGTCTCGAACATTGAAAGAGGAAAAGGAGCGAAGGATCGTAAAAGAAAAATAAATGAAGGGTCTTTAAACCAGACAGAAGGCTAGGTGTGTACCAAAAATAAGGAAATTATCTTTTTCAGATACCGTACTGTTCATTCATGTGAAATGATATAAGAAAACTTCATCAACAAAGGGAGAATTTTCGGGTTGGATGAACTAGAGAAAATTAGCATCAAACATTATTAAGAGCACAAAAAATTAGGTTTTTTCTCAATAATTTCTATTCTTTCTCTCCCCCTCTCTGTCTGTCTGCCTGTCTGTCTGCCTTTCTGTCTGTCTGCTGACTGTCTGTAATAATTTGCATTCACATTGACGCATTATAGATTTGATATACATGTTTTACACAATAATGCTGATAAAATGACACGGCAATTTGTCTATTCTTGTCTTTCTTTCTCTTTATCCTTGATTCTTTGCTTTCTTTAAGATTTTAAATTGTATACACTTTACTTTTTTCATGTATTGAAAGTTGATATCAATATACGTCTTGGTCTGTTATAGAAAACATAAACTAGATGAGGCCAAAAACATTCTGGTATCTTTCTGTTCCTAAAAAAGGTTTAAAGATGTCGATATGAAAGGTCACCAAAATTAATGTTATTAACATGCCTAAGCCCCTAGTATTTTAACTTACTTAAGCATATGTATATAATAATATGTATATATGTATATAAAGCAAATAAATACAACCTGTTTATAAACTGGCACTGTCTATAATCGGTTTAAGTAATGTTTGATAACCAATGAATTGCACGAAGACAATGTCTATAATAGACTTAGGTTCTGGTTTATAACCCATGAATCGCACATAGACACTGCCTGTAATAATCTGAAGTTATGCTTGACAATCCAGGGGGTGAGGCGCAACAGATAGCGCGCAGCTTCTTATCGAAAGTTGAGGGTTGAAACTTGCTCAGTCTGCTCATGCTAACCCTTAGTACTGGTTGGGTCGAGGAAGACAGATAGCCTCGGGTTGGGACCTTCACAGTAAATGTGGCCGCCATAGTGCCGGGTATCACGTCCTAAGTCCAATCTCTGTACATTGTTTTCTCTTGAGAATCTAGAAACGGTGAGCTAAGTAGTCGATTCGCTCGCTCCAATCAAACAGTACCTAAAACTCTAGGAGCAGCTAGTGGGTACATGACACAACATTCGGCTACACATCGGTCGCCCCGGTTTCTGCCCCATTATCTGGGAAATGTTTTGGTCAGATTTCCTCTCTTATTGAATCAGTCGGTGGCAGAATGGCTGGCTGAGAAGATCTGGTGCAAATTTTGGAGCGGTTGTTCCCGACTTGGAAGAAAAGGTCCCACTAGTTCCTGACTTGGATGTAAGGTAAGCAACAAACAAAAATAAACATAACGATGTTAAATTCTATCCCGAGGTCAACTGGCCCAATGGTTAGTGGGTCAGAGAACTTGAATGCACGCAGGTTTTGGCAGTGATTAGCCAAGGCTTGAGCTCTCCGCTCTGACAACATTGTCATCCCCAGCTTAGACCATATCCATCCCGTTCTGCTACATTAATTTTGTTTTATTAAACCTGTCATAAGAAGTCAGTGTTCCACTGACGGGTGCCCTCGTCCCAGATATCTCTTTGTTTATGCATACATGTATCTTCACTCCATGCAACCTTTGACTCAGTAGAGCGCATCACTGTCTAAGCCGGTGAGTGTTTTCAACTAACAGGTAGAACGCCCCCGGTTCGAATCTCAGCAGCTGCTGGTATTCTCTCTTCCGTCCCATTAAGGATGAAAAAGACTTTAAACTAAGCAAAGTGTACATTTTTTGTTCTTTTTCCTTTGCTGTAAAGAAAATGACGTACCTATTTTTCTGTAAGGAACGGATCGTCGGCACAGGCATGTTAAGGTGGCGCTAAACATTGGCTTTAGATATGCTTAAATCGATTTTCATCGATGGTCTCAAACGTATTTTTTACAATATTATTGCTCTGCCAAGTCGTTGTCAGGTCGGGATCTATTCTCAAAAGGATTTACAGAGGCGTGTGAATCTTAAATTACCTTAATTTATCAGATGTAAGGAAACCCCCACTAGAAATAATATAAAATGTATTCCCTGGGGCACATTAATAAAACGCGAAAGGCTTAAACTCATGGACATGACTGTGGTTGTAAATCCTGCTGTGCTACCACCACTACGGTTTACGTGGTTTGGTATGACATCAGAAATATGGCAAGGGTCCCTTTCGCAATCATTTGAAGGCCCGGTTACACCTTCAAACTACCCCCTTCTTGTTTGCACGTTCCAAAAAAATGATCTAAAAATTATTGTTTCAACATTTAGAGCACATTTCTCAATTTCTGAAGCAACAAGGGTTAATCAGGCAGAAATCCAAATATATACTTTTTGAGTTATTTTTAGTCTTTTAAAGTATCACTTTCAAAAGTTGAAAATAATTACACATATTTCGCTAATATAACCAGAGATTTATATTTTTAAATAATGTTAAAGTCAAAACGAAGTAGCTATTTTATGATTAACTAAAACGTATATAAACGACTTGTGCTAGATTAAAGACCTAAAGTACATTGATTATGGTTTCTTTAATGCAGATAAAGGTACTTCGAATGTTGTAAATATTTTGGAAATCAGTCTATTTGTCTGATACGTGTACAGGTTGTTCTGTGATTGAATGTGTGCATGTGTGTGTGTGTGTGTTTTTATCATTGTCAGGTCTATCTTTAAGCAACAAAAATTTTAGGCTAAGATCCTATAATCAAACGGAGCTGCAGGGAAAAGTCGGACTTTTTTGTTTTTAGATATTAAGCAGAAAGAGGTTGTTGACTCAGTTCATGAGTGTGTAAATGTGAAATTCGAAAAAGAAAAATATTGAAAGATACTTTAATTTTTTTTTCATTCATTAAACCACACAAACTTAACTTTAAGATTTAATTGCCTAACAGGAAAGTAACATTTCCTACTTTTTGGCCCTTTTTGCTTACTTGCTGCACATACCTGTCATCCTGCGGCAACTAGCCCATTCCGGTTTTAACTAGAATCATGTTGGAGAGGCCGATGACCACCCTGGACAAGAGATCACGTGATGAACTGCAGGCTTCCGACAAAATTGCTCGTGCACAGACCGCATAGCTACCATGCGCATCATCATTGAGCCGTCACTGGAGTGGCAGACCCCGTATTCGACAGCGTTGTCCAAGATGGTATTTTGAGACTGATGTACCTCAATGGTTTTCCACCAATGTTCGGCACCATAATCAAACTTAAAGAAGACTCCACTTGTCAAGTCATCCACAACGAGAAACTAACTGAACCCTTCAGCATAAAAATAAACTAATGTCCGCCAGGATTGCTTGCTATCGCCACCGATCTTCCTTTTGGTGGTTGACTGGGTTATGATGCAGTCTAAAGGCCAAAGACAGATATCTAGTGAACATTTATTAGGAAGCTGGCGGATTTGACATCGCAGACGACATGAGATTTCTCTCTTAAATGCAAGAGAAGTTAAATCGTGCGGCAGCTGAAGTCAGGAAGACTGGACTCCAGATAAGCATATACAAAACTGAGGCTGCACAGATTAATGAAAGAAAGGCAGATCCACTGCCAAGGTCAACTGCCGAGGAAAACATCGAAGATGTTGAGTGGTTTTTCTATTTTGGTAGTGTAAGTAAAGACGGTAGAACAGACGAGGACATCAGAGGCCTTAAAAGACTGATAGATACGCCTTCAATAACCTAAGGCCAGTCTGTAGGTCCAAAACAATAATGGGTCTTAAATACCAACGGGTAGTCGGTCTTACTAAATGGCTTAGAAACGTGTTGACTAAAACTAACATCTAAAAACTGCAAACATATAATAACAGATGCTTAGGAAATACCCTGAAAGTTTGGTTGTCCGATGTCGCCTCAAGCAAAAAACTGTGGGGCAAAGCAAAACTAATCTAAACTTTCTCTCCTTTCCCAGGGCTTTTACAAATAATGTTAAGGCAGATGGGTGTTCATTGGGCGAAAATTATTTTCTAATGAATTATTAAAGCTGATAAATTTCTAAAGCAATTACCACATATTAACATGAAAATACAACATTTCAAACATAGTCATTTTTTTTAACCATGTGCTCTTTTACTGTGAGCATGTATGTGAGGCAACCGGGGTGAATCATGCACAAGTGGCCAACATGGGTTTTGAGCTAGAGACCTCTAAACATAAAGTAATTATATTATCCTTTTTAATTGTAAAAAAATCTTTAATATATCTAGCTCTAGAAATGGTAGTTTTAATTTTTCAACCTCTTAAAATGCATTTAATGCTTTTGAACACACTATCAATATGCGCCTGATCCATTCTGGTAGCCTCACACATGTAAGTTTAATTTTCTTTTCAAATTAGAGTTTTAACTCATTGGTGAAGGGTATATGTACTTTCTGAAAAGCGTAGGCTATTTCGTTAGTCCCACTCGAAAAAAAAGATGAATTCATAGAGACAACTGCATACAGTAAACAAAAACTCAGCAGGAGATCGTGATGTCTCTCTATGGACTACAATGAGCATTTAAAAAAATAACAACAATGATACATGACATTCTAGGCAGAGAAAATATATGGACGGGTTTTGCAGTAATCCAGCGTGTATTTTTGCTTTTTTCTACAAATATGAAAGGATATGAATTCCCATGTGTCTGTATTTCTTTGTATTTGTTCTTTCTAGTTTGTTTTTCGCTATAAAAAGGATAATAGCCAAGTCCTTACCCCCCCCCCCCCCCCCCTTTTTTTTTTCCTCATTCACCCCCATTCATCACCCTACTACCTCTTTGTTTATTTCACAACACTGCAACACACCTGGGCAACGTTGGTGAAACATCATAAATTTCTCATATTGACGCTGCCGTTGTTCATATGCTTCTTTACAGACCTTTCATCGCCAGTATATATATCACGTTGTGTACATTATATTTGTATATGAATAGCCTGGATTTAGTCCTGCACCCTCCACCGTATCTGTCTCAGTCTTTTGTTTCTCAACCCCCTCCTCCCCCCACTTCTCTCTTGCTCTTTCTCTCTCTCTCCCTCCCTCTCTCTATTTTCTCCCTTCCTCCCCCACCCACCATTCTGAATAGTGGTAGGATGATGAACAGGCCGCGAAAAATGAAGGCAAAGGGCCATAAATCTGGACTGTTCGTGGGGATTGTAGGTGGCGCCATCTAAGCTTTGTCCATAGACAAGGAGTAAATCCCTTCCTCCTGGCGCTGACCTACTCCCGAGGGATGACCACTGAGTGGACAAATGTGCAACAAGGGAAGAAGGATGGCTTAACACAGGTAGGGAGAGGTTAGACCTGGAGGGCGAGAGAGGGCTGACCCTCAGGTTTGGTAAAATGCTGTGGGAACGTTAAATAAAACGGATAGATACATGCATACTCAAAGACAAGGAAGAGAGAGAGAGAGAGAGAAAGAAAGAGAGAGGAAGCAAAGGCAAAGAGATAAAGTCAGAGAGAAAGAGACAAAGACGTGGAAGAGAAAATAGATCAGTAAACAGCACAACAAACAATGACATAGATTTGTTGAGTTTTATACTTATCATTAATAGTCGGTGTATTTACGAAACAAAATAATCTTAGACACAGTCTTTAATGTGGATTCATTTGATCTAGTGAATAAAGAACCTTTTGGATAAGTAAGTTACAAACAATTCCGCCAAACGGCATAAACATCAGCAACAAATTAATATATCCTGTTTCTCTTTTATATTAGTGCGTACAGTAAGACAATTTAGGACAAAACAAAAACGGGTTAAATGGCGGAAGGTTTAAAAACAAAAATATTTTTGAACGCTTTACTGTAATTATTATACAGAAAAAAAGTTTCTAATTAAGTATCACGAAAATTCTTCAGTAATTGTTGTCATACATCGACAACATATAAGTTTGTTCCTTTATGTTCCGATCCTGTAATTATTCAATTGTTATACTGACGAAGCGTATTAAAGCGAAACGTTTTATGTACTATATCTCTAGATGTGTAGTCTTAAATCGTTCCCTTACAATTTACAAATCGTGTGTTTAGTTTATCTTTTAAATTATAGTGCATATATGTAAGGAGCCATCCGTCATATTAATGTTATGTCCTCTGTTTCTCCAAAATTTGTACCTATTTTGATTTTATGTAACCATATTCCGTTTATTACATGTATATTATTTGTCCATTCAGTTTATTACATGTATATCATATGACCATTTCTCTTCATTTGCTCGCTTTTATGTCTGATTGATTGAGTGGGTCCTTTTATTATCAACCGATCATATCATTGACCCAACATGTGGTTTTGTGTCGGCAGGAATGTGTAACAACCTGGTACTTAATTAACAACATGTTTACTTCAACATCGGCTGTGTACGATCATTTCTGCAAAAATCAGCAGCCGCAGCAGAAACGTCCATTACTGTCCATATTTTGTTCTTCCTTTATTGGTTTGCCTCTCAACGTCAATCTTCACCAAGATCGATCTGACTGCTCAAACATTTAAAAAATGGCTTCAAGATAAAAGCTTGAAGCAATTTTATAGAATAATTTGAATAATAACTGAATATACTTAGAATGTTGATAATTATTTTTTTGTGATAAAAAAAAACAAACAAACAAACAAAAAAAAAACATAAGACTCTTTTTGTTTCTTGAAGATTTGCAAAATTTGACGGGGTATTAAAGTCCTTATAATAGAAAAAGAACATTTAGATATTAGTATCACTTTAGAGCACAGAGAGCCGCCGCGCGGTTTGCCATTGACCTAGCTCGCCCCGTTGGGTAGGGTAGGATGCTCCTGTGGTCCATCGTTTTACCGTCATGGACCGACAGGGTCCGGCCAGTCTGACGTATGATTGATGGGCAGTGGGCAGTGTGAGAAGGATGGCACTGACGGACTATCAGCCCGGATAGAGACTTTGGTACACTCAGGGCAGACAAACAGTCAGAGACAAAGAGAAAATGGTCAAAGACAGATTTAGAGAGGAAGACATGTATCGACAGATAGACACATACAATAAGATAATGAGAGTGAGGAAATGGTTAATCACAGGCAGATAAGGAGAGACATATAAACAGAGAAATAGGTGGCACGTGGAACAAAGAGAGACAAACAGAGACATGGAGAGGCAAAGACAGAGAGACAGAGATAGACAGTGACACAGAGATGAGATTTAGAGAGAAAGTCTTGGGATCGCTGACCTGTCTAAGTGAGACGGTTCTTGGGCATGTCTACGAGATGGATGCTGACGTTAGGCATTAGAAAATATTGAGCAACCAACAAACCAATCCCAACTTTCTCAAGACACCCAGGTGGTCGCAACATTATGGTCAGGCAGAGCCCAAACCGTTCTTTATTGTTAGTGTCTTACTTTACTTAAGTCATGTCCGCTGAGATATCGTAAGAATTCTTTACCTGGGCTGATGTGTAGATTGTTGCAGCAGTGTTTTTCCACTCTGCACTGTTCCGGGCGACGTCCGTAGACGTTCAAGATCCTTTCTTCTGTATAATTTATGAGGTGAGGGGGTGTTGTTTACTCTTTCTCAGGTCCTGTCGGAGTCTAAAGACGATTTATGCTTTTGGTTACCCTCTTCTTTTAGAAGTCGCTGTATTGAAATACTCCATCGTGGCGACATTGGCTAATGCCCTGAATGTCTAGCCTTAAAATATCATTACTATCTTCTTTCATTTCATGCGATGGAGTATTCTTAAGACAACTGCTAAGCATCAGTAAAAAAGAGGTCAAGATAAGGATGATAGCTATACGTTGTTTTTCAAGACCTTTGACCTGATCTTTTATTTTTAACGATGTCTCTAGACTAAAATATGATAAATACCAATGGTTGCAACAGGAAAGATTTAAAGACCAAGAAGATGAATAATTAAAATACTGTCGACGCTTAGAACCCTTTGGGTAGCCTTGGAGTTGTTTTTCAAAGCAAGGGAACGAGGAGGGACACATTGGTAAAGAAACAGACAGACAGATAGACAGACAAGCAGCCAGGGAATCAAAGATACAGATAAGAAAAGACAGACAGACCAAGAATGATAAAGACAAACGGAGCGATATAGACAGAGAGAGGGGAGATAGAAAAAGAGATAAAGACCCTTCGAGTGACCTTGGTGGAAAAAGGCCTAAACCTACGGATCTTATTTTGACGTTTTTTACGGTTATTTACGGATTTTGACAAGGAGGGCACGCGTGCAGGCGACAGCATTGTTGTCAGAGAGGGTTTGGGATCAGCTGGGGAGCGTCAGTGGCCCACTACTGATCGAGATGTGCTTCATCTTTGATTGTCACAGGATTAGCTGAGGACAATATGGACACAAACAGTCGAACACTTGGGTTTTTAGCCGTACATCTTTGTCTTCTAGATTGGGCAATATTGATGAAACTTAGAAGAGAATCAAGCAAGGTTTTTTCGACACCTAATGAGTAGAAAGTGCATCGAAAAATTGGTACATGTACACACGAAGGAAATTGCTGAAAAATATCGCATAATGGGTTGGACAGCAGGGCAAGAACAGATAGAGAAGTGGAGACCCATTATATCGCACGCAATAAGGAAAATCAAATGATATTGAGCTTCTGAAAGAGAGTGCCATACAGGATCTAACCCCTAACTTCGAATTGGACAATCTCTGGCGACTACTTTGGTTGTATATATGAAGGTGTTTTTTTTATCAATATGCTAATAATTTAAATGATTGAGAACATAGCATTCTTGTGTTTATAGAGCATCTGATCGATTTGTCAAAGTCATAAACACCAAGCTAATAAGGAGGAAACGAAATCTAAAAAAGCGAATGCTGAATACATGCACTTAATTCACAGTGGGTTGGTCAATCTGAAACACCTGCCGCTGTATGGCCTTTCGTCACTCTTTCTCCCGTTTTCTCTGTCTGCCCCTCAGCCTGTCTGTCTTTCTGTCTCTCTCTCTCTCTCTCTCTCTCTCTCTCTCTCTCTCTCTCTCTCTCCCCACTCTCTCTCTCACTCTCTGACTCTGTTTATCTGTCTCCTCTCTGTTATATGTCTCTCGTTTACCCAGACACTGACTATGTATCTTTACCATTCACTCTATTTCTATGGCTCAGTCTACTCCCCTGTTAATCTTTCTCTGTGTTTCTATCTGCAGATCTTTTTTCTATCTCCCAATATAACCTATATGATGCTGACGTTTGACGTAAAACTCAACGTAACTCATTCTCTATCTCTCTGCATTTTTCTGTTTCTGAAATATCTGTCGTTTTCTCGCTCTCCTTTATCTTTCTCTGTACATATATATCACTGTCTGTCTGTCTGTCTGTCTGTCTGTCTGTCTGTCTGCCTGTCTGTCTGTCTGTCTGTCTCTCTCTCTCTCTCTCTCTCTCTCTCTCTCTCTCTCTCTCTCTCTCTCTCTGATCTAATTTTCTACCACTCTTTCCGTTCTCTTAACCACACACAGACGCAAGCATACACAAGCAACATACAAGATTTTGCGAAGTTAACGACGTAGATTCGGCCAGTCCAGTTTTGGTCCATCAATGGGGCGACACTTGTTGTTTCCTAGCCAGAAATCATCCCGTAACGTGGGGCAGAGATGTTGTCATGTTAGCCCCTCAGTTCCGTCAGCTGGCCTCTCATACACCGCCTTGAGAGACTGTAGATTGTGTGTAATACATGACTTTGTACTGCCTGCCCTATTAGAGGGGCTTGCTTTGTCCTCAGCATCTGGACAGCTGGACATAGGGATATATCTACCGAACCAAACGTAAACGGGCGTCAGATAGACCTGGGATTACAACATCAATAAGCAAGGAGATAAACATGGGTGCTATATATGGATCTCTCTTTTTCTGCCTCTCTCTGTCTCTCTCTGTCTTTCTCTGTCTCTCTCTCTCTGTCTCTCTCTCTCTCTCTCTCTCTCTCTCTCTCTGTGTTTTTCTCCCTCTGCCCTCTCTGCCTCTATCTCTCTGTGTCCGTCTATCTCCCTCTGTCTCTCTTTGTCTCTCTGTCTCTGTCTCTCTCTGCCTCTCTGTACCTGTCTCTCTCTCTCTCTCTCTCTCTCTCTCTCTCTCTCTCTCTCTCTCTCTCTCTCTCTCTCTCTTTGTCACTCTGGCTTAGCGTTTCCTCAGATTGGGGGCTCTAGTACAGCGATGAGGAAGAAAGGGAGGGAACTCCTCCGTAACGAGATGGAGACAGAGGAAGACACAGAGACGGAAACATATACATAGACTAAGAGTAAGAGAGAGAGAGAGAGAGAGAGAGAGAGAGAGAGCGGAAGAGAAAGAGAATGAGAGAGAGGGGAGAGAGGGAGAAATAGAGTAAGAAAGTTCATTAGAGCAAATTATCGAAAAGATTTGAAGCCAACTTTCCATTAACTGAACGAATGAATATATATCGTAAAAGTATTAAAACTTTGTGCCACACAAAGCAGGACTTCTGTTTCAATAGGTCACAGTGAAAAATACTGACACTGCTTCAAACAGACGGGAAAACAATTTGGGAAATCAATACATTACTTTCCTTCGACGTAGGATCGAACGTTGTACCTCCCGAATAGATACCCAATACTCCACAACCTGCGCCATTTTCCTCCCCCAGCCATAAACACTTATATCTAAAATGACACGATTCATTCATAACAAATACGCCAAATATCATCATCATATCAATGGGTCTTAGAAGCTATCCAAAAACACTTTAACACCTAAACATGCGTTTGTTTTGACTCTAAGAAATAATTATTAAGATAAAAGGAATGCATTATGAATATTTGCGTACTCTATCTCAATGCACTTCATCAGTCCAATCGAAAACGCCAGTTCCTGATTGAGAGATTCTTACTTTAAATTTTATTTTGTATGGTTCCTCGTCGCCGATTAGTATTGTCTTGTAAATTTAGGGAGGAAAAAAAATTTAAAACTTTTTGTCGCGTTATATGCGCCCTTTGGCATGTCTCTCTGCCTCTCTTACCCTCTTAGATGGTCTCTTTTGCTGAATCTTTCTCTGTCCCTGCTATCTCTCTCTCTGTCTTTGCTTCTCTGTCTCTCTGTTTCTCTGTATCCTGTTTATCTGTCTGCTGTCTTTCTACCTCTCATGTTCTCTCTCTCTCTCTGTCCCTCTCTAACTAGTTTTCCAGTTATCTCTCAATAATTCTCTCCAGCCCTTTCTGGCTGGGCCAATATTTTACCTGTCGCTATTAAATATTCCAATAGCCTTACTAGGGATTGGTATATTGACAAAAGAGTTGCTGTTTCTTTTTTGAAAAAAAAACCAGGGGAGAGAAATATAGCTTTGCTGTAACTATTAATAGCTCACCATCTAAGTTAACTTGAAATCCAAGTAGCCAAAACTTCACCTTAGTTACAAATTGCTCTATCTCAAGAACATAAGACTCTAAATCCTAAGTGTTTTATATGAGATAGACCATGCTTAAAGCTGGGTTGACCAAAAGCATGAGTTTAGAAAGTAAAAATTGTATTCAAATGATTGTACAAACAAGGGCATCAATTGTTTCCCGTGGCATGGCGTCAGGTAAATAGTGAGGCTGTTTACTAAATGCTTGTCAAACTAACATGCTGTGTTCCCTATTAGAATTTATGGTCAATAAAGATTAGGTTTTATTTATGTTACTTGAATGTCAGGAATTTGCTGCGCCGAACTCATATTAAATTGTTTTAAGGAAAAGCACAGCGGTGCACATTTTATCTTGGTTGCGACTTATTTAAAATATGTTGTTTTCCGTATTTTGCATTTATTGTTTACCTTCAACACAGCACGATTATAGCTTTTGATAGACATTAAAAAATAATCTAGTATTGTATAAACTTTAGTTCAATCCTAAAAATGCAATAATGATCATTTCTTCTTTCTCTTTTTTTTGCCTGTCTCTGTGTCTTACCTCAACATATTTCTTTATATTAGCTTTATTAAGTAGTAACGTTCACGAAATAATTATCCTTTAAGGAGGCTGGTCAAGTGGTTGAGATTCGAAACAAGGACCGCCTGCTAGCCAATCTAATGCACTAAGATACGAAGCAAAAGGCGCTTCAGAAAATTGCACAATACGAGACTATAGCTACTTAGATCTCCCCCAACCTGCCAAACCAGACAACCATTAAAGTGCTATTATTTTGACAAAAAAGGTATAACATAAATGATAACATTTATAAGACATTATAGTACGCTGTTTATACGGCGACCGCCTGCTAGCCAATCTAGTGCACTAAGATACGAAGCAAAAGGCGCTTCAGAAAATTGCACAATACGAGACTATAGCTACTTAGATCTCCCCCAACCTGCCAAACCAGACAACCATTAAAGTGCTATTATTTTGACAAAAAAGGTATAACATAAATGATAACATTTATAAGACATTATAGTACGCTGTTTATACGGTAGGTTGGCAGATCCACCAGTCCTTACCTCCCTTACAACGTCTCCGGTGTATTTAGCTCTGCGGGGATCACGTGTCCACAGCAGCCAGTTTTGTAGCGGTTCCGTGCAGGGCTGGACGCCAGTAGAAACCTGCCAAGCTCCGGGCCAGTAGCCACACTAAAACCAACTTAGGAGACTTGAAGTTTATTATTATTATTATTATATTGTTACCATTTTTAAATTTTGTTCTTTTTGCCCTGCCTCTACTACCAATTTGCGTCATTGTTTAGATTAGAACAAAAACACCAAAAGTCACGGTATGTCATTCAAATTGTTGATGTAAATTGAAGGAAAAATTAACCCTCTTTAACAGGCAATTTACTCGCAAATTGTGTTGAATAAAATATATAATGGAAAAAAGAAACAAAACACAACGATTTTATAATCGAGTTTTGTATGCCAAGAACTGTATGACTACTGATAAGTGATGATTTGTAACTTCTTGTTTAACCCACAAATGAAAAATTTATTCTGTGATATTTTTCAATTATTTTTACAACCATTAAGAATCTTTTTAAATAGCCCCGTTAATGTATTTCTTGTTACGTTCTGGAACATTTGAGTTTAATTTCTAAACATGTTCTGCAAATAAAAAAAAAACCACGCAAACATTGTAAATTATCATATTCTGTAGTTTCGTTGGCCTTAAGCTAATGTTGAGTACACGTTGTAAAGTATTGAAGATCAATAAAACACGGTGGTAGAGAGTAAAATACCAACTACCGTACTTCGCAGAAATAATGCTTTCCAAGCTTAAGGATAAGATTCACAGAAAACATACTATACATTCACATCATATTCATTTTTTTTCACATGACATTTTAATACATGTGGCTTAAAAGATGGAAGAAACACATGTTTCGCAAAGAAAACAAAGAACTGAGGGGTGAACACATTTTTTACTGGAAACATAGGAGAAATCATCCTGGAGTTTTTCACTTTGTGACTTTAACAGAAAAAACAACTTTAAGCAATGAGGTTTCACACAAAGTCATTCCACTTTGTTGGAAGACAGTGTAATGTTTTACAAACAGAAGCGCCATCTTGCTATAGTGCACTAATCTACAGATTGTCTTGTTGACAAATTTGTAAATCTTTTTTTAAAAATAACTGCTTCCTTGGTATCCAACATTTTTCTTTTACAAACACACTAGTGTGTACTTTATTAATGCGTTTTGGAACTGGCATATTTCTATCGCCGATACTTCCGGTGTGTCGTTTGTAAAGATCATCAAACAATTATGCCAGTCGGGATATTAATAGTTCCATGGAGCTTACAAATTCAAGCTTTATTATTATCTCTATAATACCGTAGGCCACTACCTGCGTTTAATAAAACGTCAAAACGATTTTACTGCTAAAGTGAAATTTACAACTTTTAAGTTCATCATTTTCACAAAGGGACAAAGTTAAGGATAAGTAAAAACTCACAAGGCGATGTTATGTTTACCACCGAAAGAGATTTAATTTGGCCCTTAGAGCATTGGCTTGGAAGCAAAACTAACATAATTGATTTAAAAAAAAGTGATCTCACATATTCAATTGAGTATATCGACTAAATTTTAATCATCTAAACTATTCTGTGGCAATAAATTGGTACATTATTGATATCATTCCTTTAAGGAAAATTGTATCCCTCAAAAATGTATTCAAAAGGTATTCAAAAGTTCTCCCCCCCCCCCCCCCCCTCTTCAAATCGCCACCCCATAACAAACAAAAAAGGTTTTAATGGGACGAGACCTTTTTTACCCCTTGTCAAGCCTTAAAATATATGTTTTCTAAGGTTTAATTTTTGGCATTGTATTTTCCTCAGAAAAATAAGAGATGCTAAACATGAAGTCGCCCGGAGTTCTCGCCATCGTGTTCCTGTGTATCTGTGTGTCACACTCTTTCGGATTCGCGCGCTACAACAGTGAGTCGGTTAAACACTTCGATTTCATCCCATGATTTGTTCTGATTTGTATATAATCAAACACAACTAGAAATAGAAAAAATACATGTATACGTTACGCCTTTAATGGCTTCATCAGTAATCGTAACGTAACGTATACATGATTGTATTTTTTTCTATTTCTAGTTGTGTTTGATTTATTGTGTCCGTCAGTTGCTAAGTTGTGCGTATTCTTCTCTTTATTATTATATTAATACTATAACTTGCGCACATGCATCTACTATTAGGTCCATAGCAACTGAGTAGGTGTACTCTTTAGTGTTGTGCTCTTGATTCTTTTTTGGATACATTTTTATAGTAGTAGTAGTAGTAGTAGTAGTAGTAGTAGTAGTAGTAGTAGTAGTAGTAGTAGTAGTAGTAGTAGTAGTAGTAGTAGTAGTAGTAGTAGTAGTAGTAGTAGTAGTAGTAGTAACAGTAGTAGTAACAGTAGTAATAATAATAGTAATAATAGTTTTAGCTGTAGTATTATTATTAGTGTTGTTGTTATGCTTTTGTTGTTGTTGTTTTTTGTTGTAGTTGTTGTTGTTGTTGTTGTTGTTGTTGCTTTTGACGTTGATGCTGTTTTTTTGTAATTCATTAGTGTTATAGGACTATCGACCGTTATAATTTTTTTAGGTTAATTCTGAGGACCTTTCTGAAAGGCGTAAAAGATAAAAGAAAAGTAATGTAATGCTTTTTTTAAATTTATAGAACGTGCATTACATGACAAAGACTTGGCGAAAATTATTCTTGTTTATCCTGTGTTATAGTGAATGTCTGAAAAAGAAAATGTACATACAAATTCATTCAGTAAAAATATATATCATCTAAGCTTATCATAGATCTTTTTTTGTTTTAGAATGTAAAAATTAATATTGTAATAATTTAAAAAAATTAGTTGAAAGTTTGAACGTTTCGGCAAATAAAACAAAGAAATTCAATACTCAATATGTGTATAACTATATAAAATTATGATCCCTAAAAACTAGTCGATGTTCACTCTTTATTGACTAACCTTCGTCACATTCCACTGATTCCTTCCATAATTAATTGAGATCTATTAATAATTTAACAGAGCAGTGTGTATGGTTTTCTTTTTTACTACATGTATATAGTTATCATCCTGAAAAAAATATTTTCTTTTTCGTTTCCTTTAGAATGCCTGTATTTGCCACTCTTGCACTTACATCTTTACTAATTGACCATAATTATATTATCCTGATTTCATCTACTCTGGTGTACTGATTTTACGCGTAGAACTTGCTTGCAGCTAGTTGTTTTTCATGATTACTCGATTTCATTTCTCTTCAAAGCCGATTTCTCTTTAACATACATATATTCTTCGTGTGGACTTTGATTTTAACTTTTTTTTTTTCGTCTCTTTCAAATTTCCTATATATAGTTTCCCAACACTTACACCTATTTCATTATTGCTTGAAAATATTTACATTGCCATAAATCTAGCTAAATTTCAATCTTATTCAATTAAATGGTTTTATTGCTTTATAATTATCAATTCTTTGATTCATGGCGTGCCGTGCCGGTTGGCGTTGGTGAACCTTTTCTCACATTTCATAAGCGTGTCGACCTTTCCTCTTTATTCTTTGCCTAAAGTTAAAATCTATCAAACGGATGAGTCTTTTCTTAACAACATAAGTATCTGAGACTAACCACCTCCTGTACGTCCCGTCCACAGACCGTCGCCCAAGAACTCGCCTGTTCGGCACCTCCAGCGCGCTGGCCTCTCCTGTTCGGTACAACTCGGAGCCCCGGAGAGCCTCCGTGCGTCCGTTTCGAATCCCAGGCTTTGAGCGCAGTCAGGCCAGCATCACCAGTTCCAGGGCCTCCAGGATGGGCTTTGATCTGGGCCTCGGGGGCCGCGCGCTCAGCGATCCCATCGCTAGCATGTACGATTCTGTCGGCGGGGGAGCTGGTTCGAGGCTTAGCTTCATTAACGATGTTGGCTTCGACAGTCTCGGAGGTGCAGGCGATTTGTATGCGAGCAGTCTCGGCTTTAATGACGGTTTTATCACTGCAGCCAGCAACAGAGATCTCAAAAGGATGGACTTTAACTCTGCCGGAAGCAGACTTAGACAGCCTATGGACATCGGTAACTATGGCAATCAGATGATATCGTCATCTAGCCTTGGCGGAAGAGGCGTCCTAAGTAATCAAGATCAGCTGCGTAACTATGACTTGAACTATGACAGCAGTGGACTTGGTGGAGGGGGTGTAGGTTCTGGCAGTCAGTTCTTACTCTCTGGGGCTGGCAGCCAAGCTGGACAGGACCTGAGCCAAGCTTCTCTAGAGTCCCAGGCAGGGCAGCGGCTAGGGAGCGCCGGCGGGACTGGTCAGCTTGGGCTGGGTACCAACTCTTGGCTGGGGATCGACACGAATGACTTTAGCTCAGGCGGGCTCGGCCTCGCCTCCAACCAGTTCAATGGTCTCGGAAGCTCAGGCTCTGGAAACATGGGGCTCAGTTCCAACGTTGACCAGTTCGGAATGTCAGGTGGCTTCGGCAGTCAGATGAGCCTGGGCAACAGCCAGCTAGGGTCGTCATTTAACGGGAACCAACTTGACCTGAGTGGTAACCAACTGGGCCTTGGCTCACTGGGGCCTAGCCAGGGCCAGATGTCCTCCTCCCTCGACGTGGCTGGCAACCAACTGGGTGGGATGGTTTCAGGTCAGCAGGGATATCTAGTCCAGGGGCAGAGTGACACAGGCTTAGCATCAGTCGGGAGTAACGGGAATATCCTGTCCTCACAGCTGGGGCAGAACCAGTTGGGTATGGTCGGTATGAACGAAGACGGCCAGCTGTCTTCAATGTCCCTGCAGAGTGGTCTTGGAGTGATGCAGTCATCCATGGGCAACCAGATCTCATCCAACGGCTTTAACGGCAACCTGGGCGTGGTCGGGTCTTCCCTGTCTGGAGGTACGGCCTTCAGTCCTGGAGATGTTGTACTTATCTAAACACAGGAATGGTTATTGTTTTGAGAGAGAGGGAGAGAAGGAGAGAGGCAGAGACAGAGAGAGACAGAGACAGACAGACAGACAGATAAACAGCCACACAGACAGAGCGAAAGAAAGAGAGGAGAGATACAGAGACATAGACATAGATAAACAGAGATACCAAGAGACAGACAGACAGACAGACAGACAGACAGACAGACAGACAGACAAAAAGACAAGTACAGAAATGTATAAACAGATACAAACGACAGAGTGATATATACCAGAGGGGCAAATAATTATAGAGACAGCCAGAAAGGCAACACATCAATATACAGAAATAATGAGCGAGAGGTAGAGAGCGAAATAGAGAGATAACATGTAAGAATAGAAAAATCGCCGAAATGGAGAGAAAAGAGTATGATAGAAGGTGTGGATTGAAACAGAAAGAGTTTTAAAGGAAAATAAATGAATGGGAGAGAAAGAGTACAAAAGAGAACGACAAAAAGGGGAAAAAAGCTTAGTAACGCTGGGAAAAGGAACTCACTCGACTTAGGAAAATATTAAAAAGTAAGGAGCGTTTTGAAACATAATGCATGTCATTGTTATTTCTATTATACATGTTGTTGCTATATATATCTTATATACAATATACACAAATCATTATATATCCTGATATATATGTATTTCTATGTATCATATAACATAACATCGAAGTAAACCTGCACTAATCTAATCTCTAACGACACGTCTACTTGTCATTTTTACCAACTGATTAACATCAGCTTGTTGTTTGCATGTTTATACAATCATCATCTCACCACTTCTAGCATGAGCTGCCATCTGTGAACTCCTGATTTATAACAGCATGGCGTTTCTGCAGCGTATTGTTTCATCCATATGCGAAACTTACTTTTCTACCAGCAGGACCAGTGTCTCCAGTTGTTAAGCACGCTATGGCTGTATTTACTTTAACGCACACACTGGATCTAACAGAAGGGCTCAAAAGAGAGAGAGAGAGATATTATTCATTATTCATTTTACCTTAAAAAAATATGGATGATATGAATTCTATGTGCGTTCGTCATAAATAAATGGTAGCTTAGCAATCTAAACACTCTTGTTTTCTGCATTAAATCCAAGGTCACAAAAGTTTATGCCATAGGCTTTCCAAAATGCCAGGCAAAGTCACCAAACATCTACATGTTTTAGCGTCTAAATGGATTATACCATTAAAATAGTAGGAAAAGTTAGATCATTTCTCATTATTACAGTGTAGGCTTAGTCGGCTGAACAAAAGTACGCCAGAGTTTAAATCAGAACTAACTCTCGCATTGATTTATGAAAGATAGATCACTTCGATCATTTCAGGGACTTGGTCTGTTTTTAAGGAGGCTTCGGTTATGAGAGCTAGGTCCAAGAACCAGGGGCACCACGATGGCATCCTACATGGTATTTTAATGCAAACAGCTTTTAACGTTTGATGTCAAGATTTAATGAGTTGAACTGAGACAAATTTAAGATTTGCTACCAAGTATTTTTACAACATGGGTAACAGCCCAAACCATTCGGCCTTCCTAGGCCTTCTATGTTAAAGCTAGGTAAAAATAGTGGAACTGTTTGGCCTTAAAGACGTAGGCTACCAGTCATTCTGGTATTAGAAGTGGATGCTATAGTTCTTCTTGTAATCACAATCCCTAAACTCTGCATGTGTATCAACTTGTTACTAAAAAAATATCTTGCCTAACGTTCTTATAATCTCCATATTTTATGTGCAAAAGCAACATCATCACGAACTTTGAGTAACAATTTTGCTTGCATTTAAGCATCTCGTTTCTTCTACACCATCCTTTATTTTTTGGGAAATATCCCTAGCGATTTTGATTTTGACTGTACTTTTTAAATTGTACATGATTTTTTTCTTATTTCATTTCTGATACAAACCGCGTTTCAACACGGTCCTAAAGTTAATGGCTTTGCTCTAATGAAAATGCAAAAATACACCTAATGGAATGCAATAGTATATGAAGAAGTTATATCGCTATTTACAGTTTTATTGTAGGAACAACATGACCCAAAAACATACAATATGAACTCTATGTCGGGCAGACGTGTAAAATATAATCATAAATATTTGCGAACAAGAAAACATTTGTTAGTGCTAACATATTAAAAAAGACACAAGGAACAGGGATGCTTTTTTCTGTTTTGCTTCAGAGAGACATGCGCATATAAAAATAACATAGTAATGTTGACGAGCGAACAGATAGGTGTTTACAATTTATCACGGTCTGCACTAATAATCTCTCTCTCTCTCTCTCTCTCTCTCTCTCTCTCTCTCTCTCTCTCACGTTGTCTCTCTCTCTCTCTCTCTCTAACTCTATCTGTCTCTCTCTGTCTCTCTCTGGTTCTCCTCTCTCTCTCTCTCTCTCTCTCTCTCTCTCTCTCTCTCTCTCTCTCTCTCTCTCTCTCTCTCTCTCTCTCTCTCTTTCTATCTCTCACCTCCTCCTCCTCCTTCCCTTCCCTTATGGATGTATGATTTTCTTTATACTTTTTAACATAGTCATTCTTTATAAAAAAAAATTTTAGTTAAAGTCCTTGGTTTTCACTTTACATAGCAGTTCGTATACAGACCTCTTGCTGTTTCTGCAGAGTCAGGAAGTAGTGGCATTTGCGTATCTTGAATACCCCTCTTCACTGTATACATTCACAGACTTAAAAAGTCTGGACGATCTGCTTTCACTGTAACTATTAACCCTAATCGCAGCCCCTTGTTTTCGACATTGGTTTCTTATTATCTCTAAGATCTTTCCCATCATGTTTTTGTAAGTCTTGCAGATTAGAGAACTTTAATGAATGCCTTTAAATAGTCTATGAAACAGAGGTACACATCTTAATTCCTAAGGGCTAAATGGCTCTCCTTGTGCCTTCATCAGCCCTAAATGCCAATTAGGTTATTGGTATCTGAGGCTTGATTTTTACTAATTTTGTTCATCATCGCCCTGAGCATAGTTATTCCCTCTCGGAGGGAGAGATACGCTTAGCCAGTCCGCCACCTGGCTTAAGTCACACAAAAAAGTTTGTAAGAGTGATAAACATCGAATAGTCAAAGAATGATTTATTAGAACTTAAAGATTGACACAATTTTATCCTACACTAACTTGTATTGCTATCATAGAATTGACAGATTGGTGCATGCAGAGCCAAACGCAGTCAAATTGTTATTGAGAGATCAAATTACAAAAATCGAGGTCTAAATCACCACTAAATCTGTAATAAAACGTAAGATGTACTGTCAACCACTGCGCTCTCAATTCAAAACTTAATGGCCCGAAAACGTATTTGTAGATTTTTACATTCAACTTCTTGTTATCAAGTTTTGCTATGTTTGTATACACTAACCTTGCATCTTTATTAAGTGTTGTCCTAGGGACATTTGGGCTTAACTAATTACTTTATGTTACAATAATACATTATAATCGCGTGTTTTAGTCGTGAGCATGCATATAGAATTACTCAAAACGTAAAAACGTATAAATAGATGACACCTAAGAGCTTGCGTGTCTTTAATGGACGTTTAACCTATGTCTACTCTAATATTCAAGATAATTATGTCAAGCCAACTTAGGCCAAAACATTTTACCTTTGTTATCCACACCACAATCTTTTCACAGCTATTGGGGCCTTTGGGACATGGGCAGGGTACTGGTTTAACGGCGCAGCGCTCAACTTCTTATCAGTGGGTTCTTTTCGCGATCCTTACCCTCTAACGGTTCGATCGGTGCCAGTACACGAGTCTGGGTGATCCAGGAGTCTTAGTATCAACGCTCTGTCTCTAAATAGATGCGCGTAAGAATGTTCAGATATAAGTCGCCGTTAGGTACATAGGAGGTACAAAATATCATGAACTTTCTCCGACAAAAATATTGATTGGTAATTTAGAAAATATATCTAAAAATGTAGGGTCGATATACGAAAACATAATTATTAGGTAACGTACAAAATGTGACAAAAACGTAGCTACGACTTTTCCAAGGCGAAGAACATGGATAGTTGTGTGACATCACAAGGCTTTGAGACCTCTTTGTGAACACATTGACCATCAAAAGAGCATATAAATGTCCACTCCACCCACAATAACGGCCGATAGATCTTGACCTGCTAGGATTATGAGCAACTGTTGTTGTGAGGATCTGTCAACATCATTCCCCTGTAGAATGTCCCTGATGCGTCAGCAGCATCATTTATTGACAGGGTCACGATAAGTTAAGATAGGTAAGAAAAAATGAGGATGGCCCATGTTTGGCCAGAGAATTTGTTTACCAAAATGACCAAGTTATACATGCACCTGCGTTGACTTCAAGTAGTGTCGGGTTTCATAAAAACAGAGACCGATTAAAAGACCAAGCAGTGCAATAATATACTCAAGAAAAAAAAAGCAAGTAATGTTAGTTAAGGTAGAGTAAAGCTTCCAAGATAAGCTAAGCTAAGATTAATCAGGGTTGTCGGTGCGCCATCCGTTCTGACCTTACGAGTCGCACATCCTCTAGTGTTTACAATGATTGCCGACTAGATATGGTGTGTTGGTTGATTTCTTAACGTCCCAGTGTCAGGATAGAGACTATAATTGAGGAAACGTTCAGGCTATAACCTAATTTTTATTTTAACCTATTTCTCTTTTGTTTTACGCACTGTATTCTAAAGCAATTTCATTTTATATTTTACCATTGTCATAAGCATGATTTTAGTTCGTTTTGGATAGTATTTTATTTACATCTCTAGCATGTTCATCTTCATGTCGCTTAAGGTGTTAAATGCTGAAGTTTTTATTCCTTTGTGTGCTATAATTATATCGTTTTTCCATTTTGGTGGCGCACAGAGCATTGCTTTATCTTGGAATATGCGCAATTCATCATTATAACTGCTTATACTTAGAAGCTTTACGTGCTGCCATACAAAGACAATGCGGGGAAAAACAGACCTACTGTCTCTAACGTCATTTTTATACCGACTTAACCTGTAGGGAATTTATCCGATAAATAAATTGACCCAAACGTTGAAATGAAACAGGGTCCACTCGGATGGAAACCCATCGCTCTAGCACTAACGCCAGCTCGCCCTCGATCTGAGATTATCATTCATGTCCATACCGACAATCTTTCCGATTAAGTGCCGGTGATTCTAACTACTCTATCGACTTGTTACTTTTTGGGAGACTCGAGGAACTGTTCGATTTAAGTGTATCAGATAATACTGCCTATGTCACCCACAATGAGCTCCAATCAGTAACCAGTGCATTGTACTCTTTAAATAATTTTGGGGCCAAAGATTATCATCGTATTGGTAGAAAGCTAATAATTTTGATACCAATCCCAAAATTGTCCAAAGGTTTTACTTAGTAAGCCCATAAAAGTTTGGCTGACAGTCGTGCCAGTAGAGAAACTAGTGACTAATAGACAATCACATCCTTGATTTGAACCAGGACCACGTGTTATCTGATTTGGCAAAGAGCTATGGTTGTCTTTGATAGACAACATAATTATCTGAACCCACTATCGTGTGGTTTGTTCTATCATATTCTATGTTTTAATATATCTTGTCATATGGTTTGTTTTATACTGGCTCACATGATTTATTCTATTTTGATCACATGTCGTACTTTTGCTTGTTTCCCTTACGTGTCAAAGTTCGATGGGTCTACCACCAAATGCATGCATTGTTGCATTTATTTTCACCCTTGCATTGGGATCAGTTTCCCACCTACTTTCTTTCCTAATCTACATCTATTTCCCTGTTTATACTAACCCCGTTTGATCCTCGCTTGCTTTTGAGCATGATCAGATCATTTGAGGATCAACTGCATAATGACGTCCCAACGTAAGAGGAACTGAACATTACGTTTTACGATCTAACCTGTCATGAAACAGGTCTTGTCCCATCTGTAGCCTGTCTTGTTGGGCCATCCATATACCGGACAAACAAGATGTTAGCTTGTAGAACACGTTGGTGAGAGCTATCTCTCACGTATTAGCATCTGATATACATGTATGTTACCTATACCTGTCCTGTATGGTCTGTTAATCTTCCAAACCTGCTTTGATTCCTTTGATTCCTTCTCACATTTACCAGAAGCCATTTCCTCGAAAAGTATCTTTGTTTATTTCATCGTCTTTAATTTGTTTGTGAATTTATCTTATAAAAATCTTTACTGTGTTCAGGATTTCATAAATTGTATAGTCATCATAAATAACAGCACCATCCTCATCATCATTATCATCGATATCACCAATATCGTCGTTGTCATCACACTCAGCAACTTCTTCATCGTAATCACAACCACCACCATTCTTTCTCACCTCCTCCTCAGTTTCATCATCATCATCATCATCATCATCATCATCATCATCATCATCATCATCATCATCATCATCATCATCATCATCATCATCATCATCATCATCATCATCATCATCATTATCATTATCATCAGCATTATCATTATCACCATTATCATTCTAAAACTGTTCATTCTTATCAATAATAATAGAAGTCTTTTATTATTATCATTTCATTTTCATGATAAAATTTTTAACATTGTTATACTTATAGTTTCAACATCATATTAAATAGCATCAGTACAAGTAGGTTTGAGAAATTTGTGAGCATTTCAGGATTGCACATTTAAAGGGAGTTATGATGATCAATAGAACTATCTCACTTTGAAACATTAATAATTTTCTTATTCATCTTCCGTTTCAATTAACTTGTTCCAATGCAATAGATTTCTCTTTCTTAATTATCGTTGATAAGATTTTGTATCTATCTAGCCGTTTTCTGCGAAC
>RQTK01000140.1:96100-190616 GCA_003991915.1 Elysia chlorotica
AGAAGAAGAAGAAGAAGAAGAAGAAGAAGAAGAAGAAGAAGAAGAAGAAGAAGAAGAAAATGAATGACAGGCGTAATAGAAGAAAAAGGAAAAAAATATTAAACACGTCAGGAAAACAACGGATTATCAACATGGCTGTATGCAAACATAAAAAAAGAAAAATGGGGAGACAAAGTAACACATAGCTGGTCAGTCTAAGATGGAACTGATCAGTCAGGCACACAGTCCTAGATGGAGGTGGCTAGTCAGGCACACAGTCCTAGATGGAGGTGGCTAGTCAGACACACAGTCCTAGATGGAGGTGGCTAGTCAGGCACACAGTTCTAGATGTTTTTTCTTTTTTTTTCTTTTATTTGTCTTGATTTTAGGACAGAGTTTGGCAATTCCTGTTTTTACAACACCATTTTCATAAGGCGGATGCACCTGATCTTTAACTTTGGAGTGCCGTCTCTACTTTTGCTGGTTTTCAACACTTTGTTGGTGCTTGCACTGCGCAGGTCAGCTTTCTCAGGCTCCGCTCATGATGAAGTAAGTCAAAGTGTGCGTCTGACTGTCATTAATCAAAAAGTATTGTTATATGGGAAGAAAAATTCTACATGAAACGAGAAGTTTTGGCCTATTTATGATTGGGGGGGGTATAAAAAGACAAAGACATGCATTTTATACCTACGTACTTGTTTTGAAGGTTGCGGATGCTGAACACATTATCCGAAAACATATAGTAGTATAAGTAATATTATAATATTTATAATTGTATTGTATTTTGCAAGCGTCTTTACCTCCAATTTTGTTGTCTGTAAATTCTGATTGGTCATAAATTTCTATCATGACCACCGTGTATCTGTGTTTCTCTTTTTTTTTTCCTCTTTTCTCAGTTTGTATAAACACGTTATGTGCTTGGTTTCTTTATGATCAACGGATCAAAGATTATCTGTCCCCCACCCCCGCCTTTCCCATTCCACAGAGCCGCGCGGCCCGGGAGAAGCGGCTGACGCTGATGGTCTTCTCCATGACCGCCATCTTCCTGGTCGTCCAGCTCATGGAGGGCGTGGCGCTCACGATGCTGGCCGGCCTCTCCCAGTATGAGGATGCACCGATGGCAGTCAACAGGTGATCTGTCTTTTTCGTCATAACCTTTATTACCAGCATGGTCATCTTTGTCATCGCCACGCGCCACCTTTATTTTAAGCATTTTATCAAGTATTATTTATTATCATTCTTTAGCTTCCTTATTTTCATCATCACTTTCATTATCAGCATCAAAATTATGACCCCCTTTGGCTTTTTCAGCAATGCCATCTGTATCAATTACTTTCTCCTAATCGTCTCCATCCCCTTCGTCATTTTCTATATTAGTATCGTCATCTTAATTATTGTTACTGTTAAAAGCGACATTTTATCGTCAATGTCAGCATCCGCTTCATCATGCATCTTAATCATTTTTTCTGAGATCCCCATCTCCATTAATATAAACTTATAGGACCATTCTTTTTACACACTTACATGTGGGGAAATTTTGTGTACACTTGGTCGCGTCATTAGCTTGCTACTAAATGGAAACTACACAAATTATTATAAACTGTTTGGTAGGCAATAGGCTCGTAGTACACAATCAAAAATTGCAGATGTTTTGTTGTTGTGTTTTTTTTAATTAGGATATTACGATTTTAACATAGTGAGCAATGTTTTTAATGTTAGGTTAGATTTTAAGATTAAATGACTCTAAATTGTTCTTTTGTTTTTTTTCGGCAGTTCATATCGCAGAAGTTTAGAAGATTCAACTAAGCCCTTCCACCCAGATTTAGTTAGAAAGTAAAAAATATACCGACCTTCTTTCTCCCAGATTCTCCGCAGTGGCCGATACTCTGATGCTACTCAACTCCGCAACCAACTTCGCTATCTATTGCGCCACTGGGCGGCAGTTTCGGGAGACCTTCGTCAGACTCTTCTGCTACTCTTGTCGCCATGGCAAGGATAGAGCTGGCACGCCCATGGATGGGAAGCAGAACGGGCAACACAGGTGTGCAACTCCGTCAAGAACAAACGCGACTAAAATCACTAGTCCGGCGAAATCCTCAGCACCAGTAACTACATTGACTACCCACAGTTATGACATGGGCAAAGACGAGAACACTGGAAATTTGGTCTCGACTACCGTGGCTTAGGCTGTCAAATGTTACAATTTTTCTTTCTAAATTAAACGAGACAAGTTTGAAATGGGGACTGTACAATAATATGATACGGTTTTACTCACTTATCATTGGATTTCTGGTGAGATGGGCGATTAGAAATGCGGAGAACTACTTTCAAATAGTTATAGAGAAGCTGTCCAATGTGATTGGAAAGTCAAAACATCTACTGTAACTTGGGGTATGTGTCCCCCCTCACACCAAAATGTATCCAAGAGCTCTTTTTTTAAAGATTGATATATGATCACAATGAGGGATGGGAAGAGAGTTTAATTTTAGGAATACAGCAGGTCGACTAGTCTTTATTATGTAACATGGTCCAAACAATAAAACCTTAGAACTCTCTGTGTACGTTTAAGAAATCCATGTTGGGCAGTTGCAGAGTATTTAACATGATCTGACCAAAACAATAGAATCTCACTCAACTGGCCACAGTCACTTTGTTATCCTAGGCAACAGAGATGCACAATGCAATGTCCATAACTAGACGAGGATTTGGATATTAAACCTTTTGGTCACCTTTCCGAGTAAGTTTAGTCTCATACAGGGTTCCTATGTTCCAGTTCCCTATTCTGGTCTTTGTCTTGGTCGTTAAAAGACTTGACGACAACCGGCTGGTGTTGTGGATTATTAATTGGTTTGGTTTATGTTACATAATTTTTTTTTCGAAACGGGGTTTTTCACTCCATGCCCAACCCCCAAGAAGTGGAGGGCCAGTGAGTGCTCTTGGTCTAGCTTTGGTGATCTAGCAGGAAACGAATCTCCAGCCAGCATAGCTCTAGAGGTCATTGAGACGCGCATGCCTCAAAAGGAACGGCAAGGTGTCACTCTTAGGGAGGGTTACCGGTAAAGATGCATGCACATTTAAAAATGTATAGCATAACTATGCCAATAAAACATACGCAACTCTACTGCTTATTCTACTTTGTTTTTCTTTCTATATTCGACATTCTTCAGAAGATTTTTACTTTCAGGGAGTTGGCAAGTTTGTGTTATGGTGCGAGATTGAATTTTTTTTTTTTAATTTGAGCCGTAATAAAACAGAAAAGATGTTTTAGACGAAACGAGGTGCCTGCTTTTACACAGCTAAAAATAAAAGATAAACTACTTAAAAAACATACATCGACCTCACCATCAATCGTAAACTTTCCTTTATCACACATATTGAAATTTTGATTAAAGAGCTAATCAATGACTTTGCTTTTTAGAGAAAACTAAGGTTTTTCAATGTAGAATAGAATATATATTTTTAATGTCTGTACTGTCCATCTATCTTTAAGTGGCAAGACGATCCAGTCGAGAGTTTTAATCCCACAAAGCGCAATCATTGTTCGACAATTTTTACTAAAAAAAAGAACTAACAATTCCAAAACTACTTATAATTATTACAGTAGTCTGACTCTCATACATCTTATTTATAATAGTAGCGGTAGTAGTAGTAGTAGTAGTAGTAGTAGTAGTAGTAGTAGTAGTAGTAGTAGTAGTAGTAGTAGTAGTAGTAGTAGTAGTAGTAGTAGTAGTAGTAGTAGTAGTAGTAGTAGTAGTAGTAGTAGTAGTAGTAGTAGTAGTAGTAGTAGTAGTAGTAGTAGTAGTAGTAGTAGTAGTAGTAGTAGTAGTAGTAGTAGTAGTAGTAGTAGTAGTAGTGGTAGTACTAGTAGTGGTAGTAGTAGTAGCAGTAGTAGTAATAGTGCATGTAGTAATAGAAATAAAAGCTTGTGTAGAGAGGATCATACAGGCGAACTTAGGAGGTCTTAAACCACATAGAGAAAGAGAGAAAGAAAGAGAGAGAGAGAGAGAAAGAGGGAGAGAGACAGACAGACAGACATACATACAGACAGACAAACAGACAGACGGACAGACAGACAGAGAGAGAGAGAGAGAGAGAGAGAGAGAGAGAGAGAGAGAGAGAGAGAGAGAGAGAGAGAACGAGAAAGAACGAGAGAGCTTTTTAAAGCAGACAATGAGGAAATTGTTTAATCCAATATAAATGCGATGAATGCGAATTGAACCAAGGCGCCACTATGAAACACGTATGCAGGAAAAAATACACAAAGGCAATACAAATAATATACCACCGAAAAGAAAATCATTGGACCATGTCGAAATTGACAGGCGATTTTTTCTTCTTAATATTCAAGAGAGTTGTGAAAGGTAAACTCTAGCACAATATACCTTTATTTGAGTCACAGAGGTGCACGCAAACACTTATAATTTTCTTATACGCCCTGCACATTGAAACTTTTGTCAACGAGTTTTTGACAGATTTCTATAGGGAAAATGGTGGCCTGAATTTTTAAATAAATTTCGAAAAATGTTTTCATGAAAAATCCGAGAGCTATAATTATTATTATACTAAAAAAAAACACAGGTAAAACAGTTTGTATTGTAGGTTTGATAAGCTGGAAAAAATACTCTCCATTTGCCTAGTACCAGTGCCGCTTATCCTAAAATGTTAATCGAAATTATTGATCAATACGACCGCCAGTATGAAAATGTGTCCACTTCGGTTAACTCGTCGACTTGGAGGCTATGTTCAGTGGATCTTTTGACATGGTTTGTTTGTTTGTTGTTGTTTTTTGGTGATTTATATAATATAAGATATAAGCTGCCTTTATGTGTCAAATGGTGTGCGTCTTGTTTTTGTCTCGAATGTCGCCAAAACACCCGTGCACTCTATAGGAAATACTTGATGCGCGAGCTTGATTCAGTGCACTGCCGCTGTCTGTTGTCAGCAACTGGACTATTCGAGGAGTGTACCCAAGCAAAAGTTCTTCCAATTTCACGTGTTGGCTCAAGGAATCCTAGCGCAGTATTATACCAAGAAATCTGCTTCATTCGGTTAGTGCACCATCATTATACAATATTGTTTTTATATTTAGACTATGAATTAAAAGTTTTCCACTCAATGTAATAACAACTCATCACCCCGCCCACCTGAATTTTGAATTTCTTAATTTGCATGAACCTCTTGTGTGTGCCGGTTGGTCCTTGTTGCATACAGAAGATGCAACAATCTATGATAATGAAACTATTACCTGAGAGTTGTACAAAGTAAACAAATGAAGATACATACATATACACTAGCACATACGTAGTTGTTCTAAGAAAAACCATTGCTCAAGTTTTTATATTGTAATGTTTTGTTACTAATCGGCTTTTGAATTGCTCCAGCTAGTACAATTATTTGGATCTTAAAGACAAAAAAGATTTTTTACAAAAATTATAAGTCACACTAATATTATGTCACAATCAACGATCTTAAAACAAGAGGATTCAAGCTGGATCACTTGACTTTACCAGTATATATACAGCCTCAGTTGATGAAGTCTAGATCTATTTAGCTTTACATTTAATGCTTACTAAATTTCTGAAAAAAGAGCTAAAAAGGGTAGTTGTAGGCCTACTATAGAACGAAAAGAACGTTGAATCCACGCTTGCTTATTTGCATGTAAGTGCAAAGAAGTTCTAGATTAAATCAATGAGATTCCTTGTGCTGTACGGTTTGACTCAAGGTTTCTCTCTAATGCTATTATATTGCTTCAATACAGGAAAATAATTCACGAATTTTTTATAAACCAATTTTTTATATAGCTTTATATTGATTTCGTTGCATTGATTACTGATAACAATGTAACACCTGCCACTGAGGGTGCAGTTCAATCTTTAAAGTTTGTTTTGTCAATAATTGGGTGCTTTTTTAAATAATAATTAATTGTCCCGCCCAAATGCACTAGACGAAATCAACTGTGAATCCATGTGTAATATATCCAAATAATTGTATCGAACGATCTCTCCAAGTTCATTACTTCTTATGATTTATAAATGGTAGGCAATATTTTCTACTATTTCTCTCAAGTTCTTATAAAAAATATATTCTCTTGTAAAGTTTGGAATATTTTTCTGATAATATTATTAGATAAATGTGTTTAATATTCACATTATGTTGTGTACGACATGCTATTCTAAAGTCGGGTAAAGTATTTTTAGTTCTGCACTTGATAATTCAAAACTGTTGAATGCCTCAATATTCGAGTGCAAACCTATGAGTTAGGAAACAGTCCTTTATCGATTTACTTTTTTAGCTTTCTAAACCTCTTGTTGTCCTAAGGAATCCTGCACGGAAACGGAGGCGATATCGGCAGACCTCAAAGTTTCAGCCAAGAGCAATAACTGAATGATCGACAAAACAATGCGAACAATTTTTTTCCGTTTCTCTTTCCACTACAGATCTATTGTTCAAGCACAATGATCCTGATCCGTGGCATGCATCTTCCTTTCCTGACAGCCGCTGCCATCTTAGTGCTGCGCATACTGCAACCGGCCCGGGCTGGAACTTATGTGGAAGCAGCTTCTTTGATGGACTCCCTTATCGTCGAGTCGGGGTATAAGCCGCAGCTGAGACCGCTTTGGAACCAGAGCGACACCCTAGAGGTCTACCTGGTCTTCGAGCTGTTCTCCATCGTTGAGGTGAACGACGTGTTTCAGAGTTTCACCTGTAACGGGTTCATGGCTTTCTTGTGGCATGATCAGCTTCTTCGATGGAACGCCTCAGACTATGGTGGAGAATTCTTAATGACGCCGAAGTCCACGGATGTGTTCCGACCTCGTGTCGCTCTGCTAAACACGATGGGAGAGAGGGACATTTTCAAAGATGACACAGCGCCTGTACTTGTCCGTCCAAACGGATTAACTAGTTGGGTTCCAGGTAGTATCTTCCATGTCTCTTGCAAACTGGATCTCACTAATTATCCCTTTGACGAACAAACATGCAAGCTAGATATGGTCGTTATGGACTTCCCACCGAACATGTTGACGTTCGTTGCTCTCTCTGAAACGGCTAGTAAATCCTTTTTCATTGAGAATGGAGAATGGCAGCTCATGTCTACCAAGGTACAAACAGAGTCTTTGGCGGTGAATGATGACCCAGTGTCATCTATAGTCGTGACGTTCACGATGCGTAGGAAGTCAAAGTTCTTGGTGATAAGCGTTCTTTTGCCAATCGTCCTCTTATCGCTTCTGAATCTGTTTGTTTTTGTCATTCCGGTCCACTCTGGCGAGAAGATCAGCTTTGGAATCACCGTTCTGCTCGCCCTGTCTGTCTTCATGAGCATCATCTCAGCAATGCTGCCCAGGTCTGCCGAGTCCATGCCGCTGATGATCCGGTATATCTTCTCCCTGCTCATGATATCTCTGATAACGGTCGTAGACTCCATTATCATTGTGAGGCTCCATCACATGGAGGAAAAAGGGGAACAACTCCCACAAACGACAGCGACAGAGTCTAGGCATTTTTCATCTCTGGTGCCAAAGGTCGTGATCCCCAGATCTAGACAATCGGCGTCACCGTTGGGTATTTTCAGAGTTTCATTAGAGAATAAGGATTCGAGGTCAGGATCGGGGTCAAGGTCATCTTCCTCTCTCAGTGAGGTGACGGGCAAAGGTCAACCCAAGGCCAACAAATATAAAATGGTCAGGAAACACATCGACCTAGTTTCCCTGGTGCTGTTTGGCATCGTGTGGGTGGCTGTAACAGCAGAGTTTATGATTTCTGTGTCTTAAACAGATTCACCCTACTCTCGATAAATGTAAAGTTTTCACTTATTTAGCCGAGCATACTCTGTATTGAGGATTTACATTGCCCACGTCATAAAAAGGTGGCCCATAAAAAAGTACGTATTAATTATAGTTTTGGAAGGGTAAAATTTAGTGAATATAATGATATCAGTTCACTTAACGCTGTAGTAAGCTAACGAGAAAAAAACGTGGAACAAAAATTGTTTCAGTACGGTGATCAATTTTCTCACTGGTAATAGTTGTCGCCTCGTGTGCTATTTCATCGATTAGGTTTTTTTTTGTTACAACAAACCCAATTATCCACTAGACTTAGAGTACTGAAATGCTATGTACACTCTGCTCTGTTATACGGGTCCGAGACATGGACTCTTTCTAAAGGAATCGAAAAGAAAATCAACTCCTTTGAGATGTGGACCTTTCGCCGTCTAGGAAAAATTAGCTGGACAGAAAAGAAAACCAACAAAGACGTGTGTACCACTCTGGGCATCCAGCCGTCTTTATTAAAGACAATAAAAACAAGAAAACTGAAGTATTTTGGACATGTGAGGCGGCACCAGACAATACAGAAGGTAATACTGGAGGGAATGGTGGATGGCAAACGAGCAAGAGGCAGGCCAGCAAGAGCATGGATAGATGACATTAAGGAATGGACCTGTCTTACAACAAAAGAATGCAGCGAAAACGCAAGAGACAGGAGTGCATGGAGGACCATTTCAAGTCAACCTCACCCGAGATGACACCGGAATGGAATGGAATTTAAATTATTATCTTGTTGACTTTTTCATAAGAGCTTGGATAAAATCATTAAAGTTATATTTTGACATATCCTGTAAATTTTACTCATTTAGTTACTTTTGAACATAAAACTAAAAGTTTTTCCTTATTAATGATGTGAAGTGTAAATCAATCATTTCTTGGTAAATATATGATTATTTGGTATCTTGGATTAATTTGTGGTGGTTATACTTATAAAGAAAATAATTTGATTAAAAACTTTTAAACTTTATCTGGTATTTTCTGTCACATAAAACACTAAATTTAGACTGTGGGCCACTGGGACCCATCCCCCCCCCTTTGGGAGTTTATGCCACTATATTTTTCAAATAATAGATCATATTTGCCATACAAATTCACTTGTTACCGTAAAAAAAAGTGTCATTTAAAAGAGTTATGGCCCTTTGAAAAAATTGAGTTGAGTCCCCTTGTAAAAATGAGACAACATTTCTGTCAAAGGCTCTAGAGCCCTAAATATTTATTGAAATATATGCATATTGGGTATCAAATTGAAGGAAATTTAATATACTATCAAACTGTGGAGTTTTACAACAATTAGTTGGCCACATTATAGCACTGTTGGGATACTCGAGATGACAAAACATGGCCATAAAAAAGCAGTTTCAGAGGAAAAAACAGCACTGAAAGCAACAATGGTCCAAGCCCTAACATTAGTAACAACAACCACTTTCACATTTCTATGTCAGAGCAAAAATTTAAAGTGCAGAAAACCCTCAAATCTCTTTGCACTTTTGAGATACCGGTATTGGAGACATTCGTCATAGCCTTCAATTAACATTAAATGATAATCATTTTAACTCAATATAAGTAAAATCAGACTCAACCTTCACTTGTGGAAAAGATGGAGTAAGCAGATATAAGCAAAGGTTTTCAACCCATAATGTTATTGCTTTGTTCATTAACTTGACAGCTTGCATTGCTCACCGCTTATTACACACCATCCCATCATCAGTTGCAATATCCTCTTCGTCCTCTGAGGAGTCATCAAGGAAATCACTGTCAAAGCTATCATCATCATATGTTTCTGTCATGCAGCTCATCTGGAATGAAGGCATCCTTAAACCACTGTACTTCAAGTTCATTTGCTGAGTTTCTCTGCCATCCATTATCTTCTGGTTTTGGAATGCTTGGATTCTGGAACACTGCATTCCTCCAAATTAGAGTTTGAAAGTTGGCTCTTAATATGTGGAGTGACAACACTTGACTACAAGGAGGCATCTGACATAGATCAAGTCCACCATTGCATAAGATGGCACCTTTCTTTCCTTTGAAACGCTGACGAACTTTGTCATGCCTGGCTTTGTCCACACTTGTGCATGAAGTTTTGCCATACAGCTTGCATACAAATGACTCTAACTTGAGGCAATCATTTCTTGTTGATGTTCCAAATCTTCATCCCCTTGAATAAGTTTCAGAGCCTTGAGCTTTCCTTGCCCAGGAAAGCAACTTGTTGTGTCACAGCCTGTGAATGCATGGACACCAATTAAGGCATCACACATTTGTTTAGACCAAGTCTTTGCTATCTGGGAGACATTGATTTGTCGCCTGTTGTTTCCACAGCCAGTATAAAAAATCAGGGTCTTTCCAATAGTATCAGAGAATGAATGAAGAAGTAAGAAAACATCAGTATCTGGTGATCTGACAACAGATCTTTCACAGTTTGATTGACGTCGTGACATTATGGTATGAAAGACACCCAAGTGAATAATGGCCGTTTTGTAGAGCTGTGGGTTTTGCCATACAATATCATATGCTTTCTTTGCTACAGCAAGGTCAAAAGTCACAAATGTGTATGGCTGACCAAGCTCTTGTGATGCCTCCAAAGATATTTGGAGTACCCTCTGTACTGTGGCTGCTTCAGTGATGGGAGCATTGATGACAGGCATATATTCAACAATTGAAGACATGTTGGTTTCATTTACATTTTGGGGGCTTGGAGTTGTTGATGAAAGCCAGCCCTTCCAGCCTGGGAAAAGTTCTCCACCTGAATTCAACTTCATTCTGCAGAACACCCACAGGAAATTTTCTTGATGGAGCTGTCTTTCTTGATCATTTCTACTGTTGTTGTGGAAACCGTGAGAGAAGGTTCTGCTTTTCCAGTTGCGTAACAAGGTTGAATTTGGTGAGGTTTGAAAGTTGCTGAGCTATTCTTTGCTTTTCAGTTTTGACAGTTGGTTGCTCCATTATTTTTTCCATGTTTCCTTCTTTTATTTCTTGTATCATAATGCCATGAGTAGAGTGTGTGGTGCCAGATCCATCGATAGTCTCCTCTGTGAGATCGAAGTTATCCCAGCAAAAATGGGTGATTTTTGGGTATGCCAATGCTGCAGAAGGAAGATTTGTAGAACACTCAACAACACTGTCGCACATTGCAGTCTCCAGTTCCAAAAGAGTTGAGTGGGATGCACAATGTCCAAAGCGATTGAGGATGTTTATAACTTGAAAACTTCCAGTTAAATGCCTCATAGTCATTCCCAGAAGCAAATGTTTTGGCATCTTCCATTGTCCACAAGTGACATTATAACAAATATCTTGAGCCATGGAACGTACAAGTCTTTCAGATCTACTACTTATGTGCCCAGTTCCTTGCTTAGATAGAAGTGCAGTCAAAAATTTGAGCAAAGCAGATGGAAGTTGATCTCCAGAAGATAGCAAATATTCTGATGTGGGGGGCCAAGGCATATGTGAATGATCTTTGAAAGAATCTAGAATCAAGCGTCTCAATGTTGCAGCAGCTTCTTGCAGTTTTCTTTCCTCTGATGAGGCACTCTCAAATGCAGCTTCAATTGCACAGCCTTTGGGAACTTCATTGGAATATACAAGCTCACTTCGGTAATTTGGTTGCCAGAACTGAACTTTTTCTCCAAAATACGTTGTAATAATTTTTCCCAAATTATAGAGAAATTGGCTATCAAAGATTTAAAAACCTTATAAAGCTTTGTTAAATATTGAATGACAAGAGGCAAAAAATAAGAAATGACAATAAAAAGGAACATTTGTTTTAATGTAAAAGAATTTTAAGATGGTAAACAATCATTTTCAGAAGAAAAACTAGTTCAGGAAAAATCACACCCATTGACCTTTCAAGGGCCGTAACTCTGTTTCAAGACACTTGAGAAAATGGTAAGACCCACAGAAATATTTGTTGTATGTCCCTTTAGTGTGCCTGACTTGTTCTAGTTCAAAATTCCTCTTGTTTTTTTCTTACTGAAGGAAAGTAGGACACTGTAACCATTTTTTTTCCAAATTGAGAGAAAATGGCCTTCAAAGATTTTAAATCCTTATATAGCTTTGTTAAATATTGAATGATAAGAGGCAAAAAATGAGAACTGACATCTAAAAAGTACTATTGATTGTATGTAAAACAATTTTAGGCTGATATTAGTGATAAACAATCATTTTATGCAGAAAAACTAGTTCAGGAAAAATCACACCCATTGACCTTTCAAGGGCCGTAACTCTGTTTCAAGACACTTGAGAAAATGGTAAGACCCACAGAATTATTTGTTGTATGTCCCTTTAGTGTGCCTGACTTTTTCTAGTTCAAAATTCCTCTTGTTTTTTTTTTCTTACTGAAGGAAAGTAGGACACTGTAACCATTTTGTTCCCAAATTGAGAGAAAATGGCCTTCAAAGATTTTAAAACCTTATATACCTTTGTTAAATATTGAATAATAAGAGGCAAAAAATGAGAACTGACATCTAAAAAGTACTATTGATTGTATGTAAAACAATTTTAGGCTGATAAACAAGCATTTTATGCAGAAAAACAAAATCAAGAAAAAAACGCACCCAATGATCTTTCAAGGGCCATAACTCTGTTAAACGACACTTTAAAAAACGGTAACAGTACTAACACCCGGATTTATACTCAAGAGGTTTTGCTGTTTCAAAAAAAATATGTGGCAAAAACTCCCGAGGGGGGGTGGGGGGAGGGTTTCGCCTACTGGCCTACAGTCTAACACCCGATACTGCGGAAAATTCCAACTGGAAAGGACAGATACATTCTTAATCATGTCATCAAGTCGAGAGAGAGGTTTCGCCTACTGGCCCACAGTCTATTTACCAAACTTTTATTTATTGAGTTCCTTGTCAACAAACATGTTTTTTTTCCTCATTATTTGTTTAAATATGTAGCTGGTAGTTCCTGTAATTGTGTAAAAATATGTTTCTTTTATTTTATTATACTAGTTATTCTGCATACATGTGGAATGTGAATAAAATTTGTTTGACTTCCATTTTAGAATGATTTTTATCATAAAAATTCTATCACTTTGTTCCCTTTGTCCATTTTTAACTATTTAGTTTATAAGTGTTTGTGTGTTTCTTTTTTTTTTTCTTGGTAATTTAAACAGAACCTCTGTGTGGTTAAATATCTTCTAAGTTCTGTTAAAGAGATTTTATACGCTGATGTGTGTCACTGTCAGACACACTGAATATACCATCAAACTCAACGAACAAATGATCAGGCTTTAACAGAACCTAGGAAATTAAATGATGCCTAAGCAAGGATTCCAACCCTAGACCTTAAGATCCGCAGTTCTAAACAGATTATATAGACATTTAAGTTACAGAAGGCCCCACTTGTGGCATTAGGTTATGATACTTTGGGAGATTCACCTTAAATGTTATTTGGGCTCCACCACCTAGTAAAGGTCATTGCAATTGACTGGGTTCTCATAACTAACATCTTGTACATGATTGTGTACTTGAGAAATGTCTGGTTCCCTTGGCCACAAACTCACATTATTGTAAAGGCAATTTTGCTAAAACGAATAAGAATCTTTGTTTCAAAGCTACATTTAATTTATATTTCATACAAACACACATAAAGTTACAATTAATAAAAACAATTTTAAAATATTAAGGGGTCGCAAAAATCTTAAATTAACTAGACCATGTAATGGTAAAGATTACATACTATTCTGTTTAAAATACTAAAGCAATATTAACTAAATGGAAATTTCATACGGCACAGCCTACATTACAAAAAGTATAAAGCTTGGCCGCTTATGACGTAAATAATGTTGCTTTTGTTTATATGTTAGGACTTGAAAATAGCGCTGTCGATATTTTCAAGTAATGCCTTGAAAATAGCACTAGAATTGTTTTCACGGCATGCCGTGGAAATAGCGCTGGAATTATTTTCAAGGCATACCGTGGAAATAGCGCTAGAATTGTTTTCACGGCATGCCGTGAAAATAGCACTAGAATTGTTTTCAAGGCATGCCGTGGAAATAGCGGCTACCATTTTATACCACTGAACTCCAACTGCGTTTTTCTCGCATTTAATGATTTATGAAATCCGACCCTCACCTGAACCCGTTTTTGAATTAGCTAGATCTAGATTATAACTTTTTTTTTTAATTAACATATTTTAAAACTTTTTTCACCATTTTAAAGATTAGATCTAGATTTTGGGCATTCCGGCGGTATCAATAATTATGTCAAAATGTATAAATTTAATGCCGCAAAACGTCTCATTTTGTGACGTCGCCAGACAAATACTTGCCGCCCACAGACTAGGGACCACAAAACTAAAGAGGGCCAAACTAATTAGTCTAGACTAGATCTAGATCTATATGTCAAAATGTATTTAATGCCGCAAAACGACTAGGGACCACAAAACTAAAGAGGGCCCGAATCTAGATCTAGAACTTAACTCGAGCATAGATCTATCCAGTTTTGTTCAAATACAACGCCCACCGTGTTTGATCAGCCATGAGAAACAGCATTGTCTGGAATGGCTGCCTTCATCTTCCATTCTGTTCAGTACCAGGAGGGAGATAACTCAGTAAGCGAGCCATACTGTAATGTGTTTTCAACAGAGAGAGGGAGAGAGGCTCCCTCTATCCGGGTTTCAGCGTCTCATAGAGAGTTCCATGCTGTTCTAGGGCTTTTAAAAGTCTAGAATAGATTTAATAGTAAGCTTTTAAAAACTTGGAAACTGGGAAGTTAAGTCAGGCTAGCCGATGCAGTGAACTACGCAAGACCATGATTGGATGGCCCGCGAACCGATTTCTCTAACTCTGAATGTAGAGAGCGTACTTTTATTTGTTAAAACGTACTTTACCTGCATCAGCAGCGTCACATAGCCTGCGCGCAGATGCAATAATACACACACACACATACATATTCTCTCCCTCTCTCTTTATCTCCCTCCCTCTCACTTCCTCGATCCATAGGCCTGTCTGTCAGTCAGCCTGTCTTTCTCTGTCTTACCCCCTCTCTCTCTCTCTCTCTCTCTCTCTCTCTCTCTCTCTCTCTCTCTCTCTCTCTCTCTCTCTCTCTCTCTCTCTCTCTCTCTCTCTCTCTCTCTCTCTCTCTTTCTCTCTCTCCCCCTCCCTCCCCCTCTCTCTCTCACTCCTTTTTTTCAGGAGATTCTGCTGCCTCTCGGCACTTTGCCAAGAAACCACCGAAACTTGTGTGACACCAGTGTCTCTTCGGGCTGATGAAGGTCTCCGGTTCATGGAATATTCTGCTTTAGAATTAGTGTTAGCGGTGAATCGCGGCGCATTATCGTATCGCACACCTGCTGCGTCCGGAACCAAACAACAGACCAATATTACATAACTCTAAATCTATACATTACATGACATAAACCATGAAGCGGCCAACAGAAATCAGTGAAATAGATTACTTTACTATTAGCTCTTTGGGAAAATGTATTTTCATCATAATAATCCAACTTTTAAGCCTGGTCTATCACAACTCCTACGAGTTATGTGTGGTTAGACGAGGCTGTACTAACACAAAGTTATAAGAAAAAATAGGTATGCACAAATACACACCCCATCTCTGCGCTATACACAAGAATCTAAAGAGCGATTGTGACTTGACACTTGGGTTTTCAATGAGAAGGCAGAAAAATGAATGTCGACCTTTCTATTTCTAGAGGAAGGTTGGAAGACATTACATGTACGAGGGCAGGCTGATAAATAAGGGCCGTTTTTGAATAACTTTTTTATTTGAAGGACTACAGAAGCAAGTTACACATCAAATGAAAGCTTAGAGTCTCCCCTATCTGATGAACTATCATTTTTCAACATAGTCACCATCGCGTTCAATACAGAGGCGCCAGCGTTGTACAAGTTTTCGCATGCCGTCGGCGAAGAATTCTGGTGTCTGGGATCGGCACCAAGAGCGAACATCCGCCTCAACTTCTGCATCGGTTTCATAGTGATTTCCTTTGAGATATTTCTTCAGCAAAGGAAATAAGAAAAAGTCAGACGGGGCCAAATCAGGACTGTATGTCGGATGTGGTATGGTAGGAAGTTCCAACTGCTGTAAAGCGCACTGGGTTTGGCGACTGGTGTGTGGCCGAGCATTATCGTGCTGGATGACAACGTCTTTGACTTTGTCCTGTCGAACCCGTCTGAGCACCAACAGAAGGTAGACGAAATGATTGTTGCAAATAGAAGAGTGAAACAAAGAGACATTGCAAATGCGCTTGACATTTCAAAAGAACGAGTTCATCACATTATCACAGTCCACCTTGGTTACAGGAAAGTCTCGGCAAGATGGGTACCGAGACAGCTCACTGTGGAAATGAAGGCACAGAGGAAAACGATCTGTACACAACTGTTGGAAAGATTCACTCATGACGGCGAGCGTTTTCTGCGGAGCATCATCACTGGTGACGAGTCTTGGGTGCATCACTATGACCCAGAGAGCAAGATGCAGTTTATGCAGTACCGACACAAGAACTCTCCAGCCCCGAAGAAGTTCAAAGTCGTCGCATCAGCTCGAAAGGTTTTGCTGACAATATTCTGGGACATGGAAGGTATCGTCCATATTGAGTTTTTGGAGCAAGGCACAACAATAAATTCAGAGAGATATGTGTCAACTCTGCGTGCATTGACGAGCCGACTCAGACGGGTTCGACAGGACAAAGTCAAAGACGTTGTCATCCAGCAATTTCTATTTCTAGAGGAAGGTTGGAAGACTCGCATGTTTATAAAGTAGTACATGTAATCATTACCTGTACTACTTAAAAAACATGCGAAATCGTGATGTGAAGAGAATATTATTTTTCTGTTTGTATTACGTACGCTCGACTGATTTTTCACCGACTTATATCAACAATATTAACTTTTCCCCTTTACTTTTACTTTTATTTCCTATTCTCACTGTTCCGTACCATCAGTTGGTTTCATAGAAAATGTAACTTTTTACTAAAAGTTTTAGCATGGTTACATGCTCTTGCTTATTTCATGTGTCGCCAACTCTTAAAGCTTACTTATATAATTATGATTATAAAAAATGTTACAATGAAATAACCCCGTTACCATTGAAGAGGCATGATTCTTTTTATTCAGTCTATTTTTTATTTCAAAATAAATTATTTTGTAGTTAACTACATGTATTTAAAACAAGTCAACGCCCAATACAGTAAAAAAAAAAAAAGACTCGTAGGTTGCGGTTCCGCCGATTTCGTTATGAAGATGACGCTTTAAATATGTGTTATATTTATTTCCTTTTAGTTTTAGAATCATTGTTTATTAATTTCTGAAACAGAAAATATGAAATGCAGACAAAGTTTCCTGTCAGAAATATTTTATTTTGATTATTGCTGTACACTAGAGTAGCCTTTTTTACCCTAGCTTCCGGCGTAAACAACAACGTTTGACACTCTTCCTTGAAAAAAAAAGTATTAGAAAAAGTAAAAAAACAACAACTCATAAGCACAGAAAAAGGGCTTTCTTGATAAATTATAGGAGGCAGAAAGGAATATCTACACTGCAGGAGGACACTTACAAGGCTTTAAGAAGGCACCAACTAATTGCGGAATAATATTTGTTTAAAAGCTCATAGTTTGTGTGTGTGTGTGTTGTTGTTTTTTTGTTTGTTTGTTTTTTGTTGCTTTTTCCGAAAGTTGACTTTTTGCTGCATGAACCCATCCTTCGTGTATCATAACTCACTCATTTTTTTAGTTTAAATGCCTTGTAATTTGGCCTAATTGTTGTTTGGGCATTGGTTTGTAACCAGGACTATCAATTTTACTGTAAATATTCTTTTCCTTTTCAGCACATGTTTCCCTGCCAAAGGGTATGAACTATGGCTATGAATTTGCCATACCGCATCTTAACATAATTTCAAATTTGAAAAAAAAATGTTTTTAAGTTAGCATCTTGGGAATATTTAAAATTCTGTTTAAAAATATCTAGAACACACGTAGAACATTGGATTGAGTTTTATTGATATTTACTTAAGTTGTGATATTTTGAAATGTTCTACTATATCAGTCTTATTGGCGACCATATTGGATTGAGTAGGTTCGAAAAAACACGTTTTTCGTTTCCATCTAGTGTTGGAGCATCAACCAATACAAACTGAAACTACATTTAGGCCAAATGCTAGGAAGACACGTAAAAGAGCGATATAAGACTAAAGGACCAATGGACAGGTGTACATGCTGAATACACCTGCTGAAAGACCCCGGGCACCTCCCTATTATCCTCTTCCCGCTAACGTTAACCCCATCTCAACCACGAGGACATTCCATCCCTCACCTTCCACCACGGGGTCCATTACGAGAGCATACCACCTCTTCATTTGAGAATATCCAATCCAACCAGCCTCTCCCAGGAAGTCCCGCCGTCGAACCCACGACCCTTCCCATCTACCCCGACGTAATAAGCCTATCCCTCGGAACGCCCGACCTCAGGTGTTTGTGCTAGAGCGAGGGTAGCTAGGGCGTAGCAATGGAGAACAAAAAGCAAAAGAAATATCCAAGCGCAGGAAAAGAGTCCCCAATACAAAAACAACACCCCCTTCCCACCGATAAAAAACACAAACTCCCGATAATAAATTAGAATTGTAGATCTTTAACAAAGAAGCGCCCACACCGTTAAAAACAAATAAAAAAAAAAAACAAAATGCATGTCAACAGGAAACAGAACCTGAAAAATCCCAGGAAAACCAAAGTAAAAAATTATGAAGAAATTAAACAACCCCTGGAAGAGAGAAAGAGCCATGGACTTAGCATCCTGATTAGGGAAGATGATAACCACACACTCATCAAAGGCGCTCCAGTGAAACATTAAATTACCAAACAATTGAAATATATATAGCCAACAATAAACTACAAACTATCAACCTATATTGGAGACACTCTCAAGAAGACCCTCAAACACTAGACCACCTTATCCAAAAAGATGGCCACATCATTGTAGGAGATTTCAACACCCACTTACAGACATGGGGAGACGTAACTACCAACAAACAAGAAGAGTTGTTTAAAGAAAAGACACTAGAACATGGATATTATGATTATCAACACAGGACAACCAACAAGGATCGCGCAAAACCCCAGAGAGTCACACTCAGCAATCGACCTAACTGTATTACATTGTACCACACAACAATCTAAATGAAAGTGCAGACTGGGAACCGACAGAAGACTGCCCAGGGACCGACCACCTATCCTGCGTAACAACACTCATAATTATGAGACGACGACTCACATGACAACCCCCCGCCCAATAGCTGAAATTCAAAACACAAAATCAGACCGGGATACGTTCCAACAACTCGTACAAAAAAAACAACAACAAACAAACAAAAAAAAGTTTCGACAATATTGACCAACAATGCGGAGAACTAACAATGGAAATTAAAAATGCATCTCTTAAATCTATCCCAAACGAACACAGCAGGAACAAAGCCAACCAAAAATATTACTTATTAGTGGAACGAAAAAGGCGAAAAAGCAGTAAATGAAAGACAGACAGCACACATTAAAACAGAGAAAATCTCCTTGGATACAGAACAAAAGCAACAAAGCCACAACAACAATAGATAAAACGCAACAAAGCCACAGCAACAATAGATTAAAACGCAACAAAGCCACAGCAACAATAGATTAAAACGCAACAAAGCCACAACAACAAAAGATAAAATGCAACAAAGCCACAGCAACAATAGATAAAACGCAACCAAGCCACAACAACAATAGATAAAATGCAACAAAGCCACAACAACAATAGATAAAACGCAACAAAGCCACAACAACAATAGAGAAAAAAATAGAGATATTTCACCAAATAAAGAGCATTAGGGGAATTTAAAAAAGATAAACCAACAACTCACCACTTAAAAATAAGATAACCAAAGAAATAGCACTCGTCCATGAGGACAAAGCAGAAATACATGTAGTGGTTAAACAGTGGCTCCACTCTTTCTGTTCCCCTCTCTATACACAGATACAATGTAGGTCAAAATACGCTATTTTTATGTTCAAACCATACACCTATCTTTAAAAAAAGCAACAAAGAAATATTGAAAAGTCTAAACGATGTTGCTTTTTTGGGATTGGTAAATTGGTTTATTTCCATCATTCATTAAAAAAAAGCAATTCAATCATAAGTATATAGAGTAAAATCTAATAAAAGCCTGCAAGGACAAAATGAAGCTAATTCCAGAGAAACATTATTATTTGCAATTTTCATTTAGAATAATACTCGGACTTGACAAAAAATTATAGGGCCTACTATAGGTTGCTAAATTGGTTTGAGTTCAGCATTACGATCTAGATCTGTAGGCCTATAATGGGAACTCAACCATTCAAGAAGTCTACGGATTTCTAAGTAACGTGACATCATGTGACGGTGATCACAAAACCAATGATGTGACAAGAAAAATAATTGTAACAATAATGAAAACAATTCATTCGTTTGAAGTTACAAATCCGAAAATTACTTGACATTGTAATTTGTAACAAAGAGATACAAACCAAACTCAAAGCTACTTGACATTGTAACATAAATTACATATGTGACAATACCATTATACCAACGCTCACATTTTGTGGTTCAATATTCTACTATACAAACACGTAACAATAATATTTCTCATTCAATCAATCAAAGCCATTTAAGACTGCAACGAAGATCACAAAACTAACCCAATATAATAATTATATTATCACAAGATACTATGATTCCTTTCATTACCTGTCTGTCTTTTTGCCTGTCTGTCTGCCTTTCTGTCTCTCTTTGTCTCTGTATGTGAGTGTATATTTGTCTTTCTCTCACTCTCTCTCTTTCTCTCTTTTTCTTACTCATATCATTTATATACATAGTTTTACGTTTTACAGTAATTTGAACAAAATACATGTATAATCATTAGGGTTGAGGAAAGAAAGCGGAAATAGGTATTCATTGTACATGCGGTCCCATCATTTCATCATTATGATTATCGTCTGTAGAGTGGAGTTAATGAACATAATGAACTTATAATTTTAATAAGAATATCAAGGGGATGTGGTAACATTTATAACAGTTTACATTCTATTATAAAAGTGGGCTTATCATATTCTGTTATGGGTGAAACTTGGCAAAAAAAGTTAAGGACAAACGCATGCCCTTTTAACACGTTGATAAAGAAACGATTGTAAAAAAACAACAACAAACAAAACAAAAAACGAAACTGACAAAAAAAAAAACACAACACAAAACAAAAACAAAAAAAAAGTTTAAAAAAAAACGACACACAAAATCAAACCACAACGGAGTATCTTCCTGTTGCAACAAGACATAATAATTTGTGAACACAAAACAGTATTATTATCCAAAACTCCAAAATCATGTAATGGTACTCTTTTCTTTCTTTTCTTTCTCCATTAGGATCTTCACATATTAACTCCGTCCAGTCCGCCAAAATCAAATTTGCAATCCAAACCTACACTCTTTAAATCGAATTAGAACTTTGACCTGATTCAAATTTTCATTCCATTATTTGTAAATGTTACTGAGAATATATATTTTTTATAAACACTGTATTGTATTTGTCTTTCCAGCAAAAACTATTTGATGTATCAAATTATTCATGCAATCGAAAAAGATTGAAATGTTAAGACTCCATGAATTATTAATGGCATTTTTTCCTTATTAATTTTATTAGGCGCAAAGACAAAACTTTACATTTGTTGAAGACCAAAATTCATGCTGAGAATTAAATTCTTCTAGAAATAATAGCATTTAAAAAACAGTAGTCGTGTAAAAATGAAGGCCCATTAAATGATTATTAAAGTATGTTTTTTTTTTAATATCAGTCAACAAATCTTCTTAACTTAGCTTCAAAGCTATTAAAAAACCGTTTTTCTTCTTCCCATAAAACATTGTCACATAAACCACAAAAAAAACAACCAAATACACATGGGATATTTTTACATGGTCTGCATACAAGAAGAAAAAATCAGTGATGATTTTCATCAAAGCTAAATTACAAACAAACAACACCCCCCCCCCCCACACACACACCAAAACATAAGATTACCTGCAAAAATCATGTTCTAGGGGCACTGAGAAAAATGAAAGTGGCTTAAAATGGTAAAGAAAGAATAATGATATATATTCTTGCAAATGTATGAAGAATAAGTCTGACGAAAAAAGTGCCGTAAACTAAAATACAAATTGCTCACACTGATTATAGGTCTATCGCACAGTAATTTTTATGCGATGGACTGATGGTTTATAAATATTGTTTTTTGATTTAGCAATAATGCCCTTGTGTAAATGATGCTTGCAACTTTTAGCCTAGTTCTCATTGGGGGAACCAATAGGCTACATTTTCACTCTGAGTTTCCCACATATACTTCTTTCACTACACACTGAATTCCAAGACTTTAGAGGGATACATTGTGATGACATTAACTGGTATTTGGCTGCTAGAAATCTAAAAAAAAACTCATATCTATTATGGTTTTACAGGCACCAAAAATTTTGGGTTGGAGGATAAGCAAACTAGGAGTAAATCACTCTGTGAGATTACAGGGTACATAAAGAGTGATTTCAAACAAAGGAGAGTATCACAAGTTGAGTTTATAAAAACTGAAAGCTGAGTTTTAAAAATCCTCATTAAATCATTAGCATGATACAAAAGTTTGTATTTTTTTTTTATTGAAGCCTGTCTTAATGTCTTTCATTTCATTTCAATGCAAACCACCATTCGCCTCTTGCCTGTGAACCTTTCCACAGCCAGTTACAGTATTTTTTAAACTAAATAGGCCTATAGATAAAGATAATCTTACCAAGGTTTAATTACTTTATATAATAAACAAATTTAAAAAAATAAATTTTAAACTCCATAACCCCCTTTCCTTGCCTCTAAGACCCGAATGAAGATACTAAGTGCAACTCCCAAACCAAAATCGTTTGATATCACTCCTTATGCGAGGTTACTGGCAGTGGCAGCCTGCAGTTTATGTCTTATGTTGCGATGGAGGAACAAGCAGCTCTGTGGAGAGTACAATGTACAGGGCTCTTTCTATGAGAAACAGGCTAATATCTAAAATTGGTGTCAGATGTTTGGTAGTATACATCTACGTCTGTGCACACTGATGGTGACCAGGTGTCAACTCTGGCTCTATAATGTCCAGGATGATCTCAAATTGGTGTCAGGAGTTGGCTACAAAACTATCCAAAAACCCTCATTGTCTGAGCATGCTGATAGCTCTATAAACTCAGAGGTTGGGTGGAAAAACTCCTCAAAATTCCTCACTGTCTAAGAGCTCTCAAATCAACAGGCTAATCCAAAATTAGTGTCAGAATTTGGGTGGGAAAACTGCTCACTGTCTGAAAACTAGTTGCTCTAGTATCAACAGGCTAATCTCAATTGGTGTCAGAAGTTGGGTAGAAAACCAAAAAAAAAATTCTTCACTGTCTGTGCACACTGATGGTGACCACGGGCCGACTGTGGCCGTCCCTGATCGTCACGGAGGAGTCTTTGGAGACGGTGACCTTCCTCACGTCTTGACTCTGCGTTACGGAGTACGTCTTCCTCTGGACTGGCTTCAGGGGTGCCTCGATCGTCAGGTTTCTGTCGTCTGCTATGTAGGCCTGGATGGTTGCAGGGTCAACCGATTCTGGTACGGGATGATGGAAGAGTTATAATGAGTCGTAAGTACAACATTGCGGTAGATCTAAATTTACAACTTGTCTTAATATGTGCGAATAACAAGTGTTCAGTTAAGCTGCAACATTTTGCTCACAACCTAATGACTGTAAAGACATCATTATTTATGCACGTATTTACAATGCATTAATAATTAAGACTCACAAGCTTGGAAGGCAAAACCATACTTCTATGATTAACGACTCTGTAGTAATTAAAAGTCACTGCTGTTATTTGTGGCTTTCAAGGTGTTTACACCTTGACTTAAAATGGACATTTTGGTTTGTTTTGTAAATTAATAATTTACTGCAGTGACTGATGTGATAGTTGAGGATAATTTGTACCACAGGCATCGATATTAAATTTATAATGAAAACAGCTCTAGTGTTGTAAAACATGTTTAAATGAATGAAGCAGGTTCCCACCTGGCAGGTCATACTCTTTGTTGAACTCCTTGTGCAGCGTCCTGCCTGATGTTTTCTCCTCATGTTCGGCGTGGACAATCAGTTTGCGGTCCATAGTCTTGACCACCACATCCTCAGGCCTGAACTCGCCGATATCAACCTGGGCGAAAACATTCAGTAGGAGAGGAGAGAAATAAGCATAAGAGAGAGAGAGAGAGAAAGAGAGAGAGAGAGAGAGAGAGAGAGAGAGAGAGAGAGAGAGAGAGAGAGAGACGGAGAGAAAGAGGGGAGAGAGGAAAAGAAACAGAAAAAGAGCAAAAGACGAAAGACAGGCAAGGAGGGAGAGAGATAGAGAGAGGGTGGAGGGAAGCTGGGGCGAGTGGATGAGCCTTAGTCTTCTATTTGGAAGGTTCCATTTCTAGCCCATGATTGGGTAAATATTGATACACGATTTCGTCCCCTTTGTCAATGCTAGTATAATCTGGCCAAATACAATGTACAACGTCAGTCCAGATATACCAGCAAAGTAGCCTATCTGTATGGCAGCTTGTGAAACTGTCAGGCTTTAGTCTTGGGACGCGTCGCCGTATATGATCCTACTTGAAAATTTTGGAGGGATTATTATTATTATTATTATTATTATTATTATTATTATTATTATTATTATTATTATTATTATTATTATTAACTTTATTGTTAATATCAAGTAAGATTTTAAAAAATGCTTAGCTCACCTGCAGGCGGAGTTTTCTGGACCCGTCTGCCTCTGTGACGATCGGGTTTTTCACTGGTGTGCCCAGATCCAGCGACTTCATCTGTGGTGAGGACTTTACTGGAAACGCTGTGTCGGCTGTTGGCGAAAAAGTAGGATTTTTTTAAAATTAGTTTTATGTCTCAAAGTTTCTTAAATAACCTTATAACAAGACCGTGGCACCAGCTTAGATTTGAACTACATTCTTCTTACTTTTTAGTCAAGAACACTACTTACTGAGCCACTGACGCCACTTGTTGTAGGCCCAGTACAGTACAATTGCAACATGAGGTTGTTAGTACAATGTTGTGGGAAGCTTATGAATCGTCCCAAGATACATGTATATATACGAATAAGAAGGCTTACGATGTTGTACATACGACCCTTTATGAGTCGATCAAACAACGTTTTTAAAAGTCTGCATTCTACTGAAAACCTCAAATTTATCCGCCTTTTAAACTTGCCTATCTTGCATCATTTTTCATCGAACTGTTTCTTTCTAAGTGGAAAAGCCTTTGTATGTAAAGGCTGATTTTAACAAAATTAATGCTTTATGTTGAATGTCGCTTCCTGTTATTAGTTTTTGTTTTATTTCTTTTTCTTTTTTTTTTTCAATTATGCTTCTTGACAAGATGATTAGGATACATTTTTGTATCGCGCCTCCGAAGATTATATTAAAACATACGTGAGATTTGTGGTTGAAGCATAGAGGCTTCCACAGTTAGCACTCCGTCTTTGCTGAGCACACACTGCATTCTGTCTTGGTCAACGTTGCTTGGAATGTCCACCTATGTGGAGAGATAGCAAGATAAGTAGAAAGAAAAAATAAAAGAAATAGAATTGTATAGAGTAAAAAAAAAATTAAAAAAAAGAGAATGTGAGAAAGAGATAGGGAGAGGTCAAATATGCATAGAGGAAGATGAAGTTAAAAAGAGAGTCAAAGAGATAGAGAGAGAGAAACAGAGAGAGGGGAGGGGAGATAGAAAGAAAGAGAGTGAGATGTTTTAAAAATTAATGCTAAAGATTGAATTTGGACTGCCCTAGGGATCATCGTAATGGATCCCTCAGGCGAATATAGGAGAACTTAAACGCAGTGTGCTTTGCATTATCTCAAATTTACTGCAAAAAAGGAAAATGAGGAAAATGGAGCCTTTAACTACCGCCCTTCTACCTCTCCCCACTGGCATTTAAAAGATTGGCATTGGTAAGTCAAATTAAAATTGTGTTATAAAAAGAACGGGTATTAACGAAAGCCTTAAATACGCCTATTTTAAACTTATCAAACGAGTGATCATTTATTGAAACGACCAATAAACGTCTCCTTGGTTCAACTCGATTCTTGATTCTGCAGTGCATATAGATAGAGTCACTTATTATGTTTATGTAATGTTGTATGTTTCTAAAAAATTGCACTGATTCTGGTTTTTGTGTAACCATGTTCAGTTTATTATAATTTTATGTGTGTAAAAAACGTTCAAAACGAATTTCCCTTAAAGAGACAAATAAAAACGTATCTTATCTTAGCTTATGTTATCTTATTAACAAACACAAATGAAAAACATATACATGTATTAAACGCTCTATTCAACTAATCAAGTCTGTCATAGGTTTTACTATGGAAGTCAACCACTCACTTGGCGACTGTACTCTCTGCTGACAGAGGTCTGGGCAGATTTTTCCTCATGTTTGGCATTCACCAACAATTTGTTCTCTTGGACTTTGACCTGCAGAAATGAAAGAAGATACACAACAGTTAAGAAAGATATACAGATAGATGCATATATAGATAGAGAGATAAATGTAGACATATAGATAGTGAAATTGATTTACAGATAGATAGGTAGATAGCTAAATGGGAGAGAGAGAGAGAGAGAAAGGGGGGAGAGAGAGGGGGGAGAAGGAGAGATAGAGAGATAAAAAGACAAAAAGATAGAGAGAACAGGAAAGAGGTGGAAAACAAAGAGAGTGATAGATAAAGAGATAAAAAGACTAAAAGATAAAGAAAAAGCGGGAAACAGAGGGAAGACAATTATGTGATTGATAGATAGATATAATAATAGATAGAGAAATAAATTACAGAGAGACACATAGCGACACAGAGAGGCAGAAAGAAAGGCTGGAAGAGAAAAACCAATATAGCTACAGAGAGGAAGAGCGAGAGACATTAAGAGTTGCTGAAATAGTTTAACGTCCAACTTTAGACTATATAGGATATTGCGAACGGACTCCAATCCAAGAATGACGTCTGAAAATTTCATGTGCTAACACACACACACACACACAGAGAGGCAGAAAGAAAGGCTGGAAGAGAACAACCCGGACCTTTTGCGTCGGAAGCCGATGTTCTACCCCAAGAGCTAGAGTCCTTGAGAAGAGTTGAGTTGAAATGGTTTAACGTCCAACTTCAGCACTATATAGGTTATATTGTGGACGGACTCCAAGACTGACGTCTCACAATTTTATGTGCTGCTACACACGAGACCAAGCGGGGATGCCATGATCCTGCCTCAGTCTGTCACATTATTCTGACACCAACTCAACCAGTAGGGTGCAAAATCGCTGACTCGAACCACGGACCACCTACGTCGGAAGTCGATGCTCTACCGCCCCATCCCCCTTTCCCCACATACATTGAGAAACAGGCCATAACTCATCAGCCATGCTTTGGTACCCCAAGGCCATTAAAATCCTATTTTGGTCTAGCCAGCTGTCAGCTCTATCAAATTTATGAGGAAGAGAAGACAAAAAGAAATTAATAATATGCGGATCGTTGGTTCAAACAACTGAGACAGATCTGTTTCTGGTAACATCTTCCGACATTCTAATGTGTTTTTAGTAACTGTATTGCATGGCCTTGATCTTTTCTCATTATTCGATATTGGTCTGAGCATAAAGCCAAGCCGAGTGTGAAGCCCTAACGATGTTCCACTTGCTAAGAAAAGAAATGAGGACGCAAATTCAATTTCAGTTTTTAAGTACACTGCTGTTTTTCAAAGCTGAGTACAAAGATGGTAGTTTTTAACTTTGTAGAACAATATTGTAAGTACAACCATATTTACACTGGTGTTCTTAAAAATGTTTACGCATATTAAAATGTAACAAGTATCTGGGAGAAATGCTACATAGCGGTACACTGCCACAGTGTAACAGCTCCCTCTCCCAAAAACAAGAAAAGAAAACAGCCAATTGCTTGTCACACTTGATTCGTCCGTGATATAGTCTAGCTGGATGTTAAGAAACCAACCAACCAACTGAGTTGGACGTAAAGAACTTTATCTTTCTTTAAGCTTTAACCACCAACCAACCAACCAACCAACCAACCAACCAACCAACCAACCAACCAATCAACCAACCAACCAACCAACCACCTAATCAGCCGACCCAGTTCCTGACATTGGACTTTAAGAAACCAAGATTTATCTTTTAACTTCACAACCAGCCAACCAACAAATAAATCAACAAACCAATCAACCCAATTGCAAGCGCGGGCGTTAAAAAGTTTTATCTTTTACCGTTAACAACCAACCAACACTCTATCAACCATAATCCAACCAACCAACCAACAAACAAACCAACCGACCATTTAACCCAGTTTCTGACGTCAGCCATTAGGAAACCAATCTCTTTCTCTTACCTTTCTCAACCAACCAACCAATCAACCACCCCCGATCCAATCAACCAATCACTCAAGCAACCAACCAACCAACCAACTAACCAACCTGTATCTCCTCGGGCTGAAACTCGCTGACATCGAACCGGACTCTGTAACGCTGTTCGACGTCCAAGTTCAACCATCCCACCAACCAACCAACCAACCACTCGAGCAACTAACCACTCACTCAAGAAATCAACCTATCAACTACCCAACCAACCAACCAACCAACCAACTAACCAACCTGTATCTCCTCGGGCTGGAACTCGCTGACGTCAAAGCGGACCCTGCGGCGCTGCGCACCATTCAAGTTCAACCATTCCACCATTTAATCAACCAACCAACCACTCAAACAACAGACCACCAAACCACCCAACCAACCAACCACCCAACCAACCTGTATCTCCTCGGGCTGGAACTCGCTGACGTCAAAGCGGACACACTAGCGCTGTGCACTATCCAACCAACCAACCACTCAACAACCAACCAACCAACCAGCCAACCAACCAACCAACCTGTATCTCCTCGGGCTGGAACTCGCTGACGTCAAAGCGGACCCTGTAGCGCTGCACGCCGTCCGAGTCGGTCTCCACCATACTGTGCATGCCGGTGTCCAGATTTAGCGACGTGAGCGGCTGGGAAGGTTTCTCTGACGGCTTCAGCGTGAAGAACTCTTGGCGCATTCGGTCAAACTCGTCTTCCCACAGCTTGCGTCTTTCCTGTAAGGCGACGTGTTAAAATAGAACTATTGATGGGAACAGAAAAGCGTAGTTCTATGGATAGTAGTTACCTAGGTAGTTACTGGTGATAATAGAATTAAAAAAGAAGACTGTACCGGTAATTAACACAAAAAACCCTAGGAAAAACAACAAAAACAATATACAAAACAAAACCCCAAAACAAAATAAAAATAAAAACATCAACAATTATACATAGCCAGTAGTCAAAACTAAGCTAAGAAGAAGAATGAAACCCAAAGTGCGGTAATGACATCTAAAACTATGTGCTCGTTGCTTTTTCTTAAGTAAGACTAACATTAAAAAAACAACAACAAAAACAAAAAAACAAAAAACAACAAACAAACGTAGTAAAAATCAACAAATAGATAAAAAAGAAAACAACATCAATAACAACAACAACAACAACAACAACAACAACAACAACAACAACAACAACAACAACAACAACAACAACAACACCAAAACAAAACAAAAACAGAATCAAATTCATACGATTAAACAAAACAGAACAACAACAAACAAAAACTATTAACAACAATTACAAAAAAGCACAAACAAAACAAAGCTTAAAGTTAAACGAAACATGGATAAATTAAAGAGTAAGGGAAAATATTTAAACTTGATCATTCTGTACTTCACCGAAAGTATTCCTGTGGTTTGTGTAAAAAGGGCGGAAAAAGTGTTTGTCAACCGATTATGCTGTTTGGTGATAAAGTCAATGAAATTTATGCCTGATGGTAACAGAACGATGTCATGATACTTATTGCTGTTTTTTTTTTCTCGTTCCGTTTTAGTTCGATATACCAATGTGTCTCTTACTGCAGGACAATTACAAGAGCATAATGATGACGTGGGCTGACTAATTATTCTCTATATCGTATCTAGACAATGTGATGATAAAAAGCTCGTTACATATAGATGTACTAAGTTAAGTTACGGACAGTTATCTGCTGAATGTACACGTTTATTGAAATTATCAAAATGCTGACAGATGGTCAACTCTAAGATAAGCCTATATTCAAACATAGCTTTTTAAAGTATTTCTAACGCTTCTCGTTACGTCATCTTCAGAATACGTGCCTTAAGCAGAGATTTTGCTTCCGCCTAGATCCGCCTCCTGTCGCATTCCTCCCCAAGTTATGTTAATCTTCACACTATAATGGCGGCTTTGCTGCTGGAATTACACATAAGTTATCTCCCTTGTAGGATTCCGTTACTGTTATTAATCGATAATCCTTCCATTCCAGTATACGCCCTAACGTGCTTACGTATCCTTTTTGATTTTATGTTTATATGGAATCTCATCTCCCACCCTCTCTCTCTCTCTCTCTCTCTCTCTCTCTCTCTATCGCTCTCTCTCTCCTTCTTTTCCGTTTCAACTAAACACTTTATGGGAATAGGGAGCGTGTTCTAATGTCTTAACACCGATTGAATATACATGATGAACACATAACAGTATAATTTTAAATCAAGAACATCTATTGCTTAACTGTAGTGCAACTCCTAGTATTTTGAGGAACAATTGTAACTTCCCTCCAGATCAACCATTACTCTAATGCAATCACGGAAAAATATGTGAGCATCTTCTTTTCTTACAGTCTACGATTTTGTCTTGAGGAGAAAGAACCAACAAACAATGCGCGGTTTTTCACGGAATAAGCAGTCCCTCACGTACACATAATTATACAAGCCCACCCCCACCATAATTTCCCCGTATCTCCGCCTCTGCTTTTTTTGTGTGCCATAAAGCGTGCGGGAGTCGTGTAAACAAATTGGATGCATGTTTATTCAGCTGGAGTTGAATTATTTGGCAGCACGCTAGCATCGCTTTTAGTGAACGCACCAAGAGGTATTATAATAAAAACAAAACAGAGGTATTTACGGGTAGAGAGTGGGAAACGCATTTTTCCAACTGTGTCCTAATGGTTTAAGAATGTGTTGTGAATTAGGCTCAGCATAAAGTAGTTTAAATTTGTTTGTTTGTGCGTACGTTGGTTGTTGTCTAAGCATATTAACTCAACAAATAATTATGCTATCTCTTCAACGGGTTACCGAGACATATGCTAATTTTACGTGCTGCCACACAAAAACAGAACGGGGATACCATGACCCTTGTATTAGCCAGTCAAACAATACTGATACCAACTCAACCTGAGGAGAAAGAAGCAGCCCAATCTGGAATTGAACCCGGAACTTCCACCCTCTTCCATAAATTTAATAATTTAAATAATTTGTCGTTTTGTTGTCGTTTTTTCAAATGTTTACCATACATGTAATTTTTTCGACTATGCACGACAGGAGAGTTATCGAGTGAAGGTAGATTTATTCATTCCCGCTAATAGAATAAAAAAAACAACAACAACACAGTCCTATGAATGAAATGAGTAAAGGTTCAACAGAAAAACAAACAAAAAATAACATGACGGACTCATCAAAATACCAGTCCATTCTTCAATTAAAGAGTACTTTTTTTTCGAAAAATTATTGCATTTGAATGTATTTTGATAAAAACTTCTGAAAATAGTTCTACCAGATATATACTGACAATATGAACCTATGCGACTGGGAGGAAAAGTGTGTGTGTGTGTGTGTGTGTGTTGGGGGGGGGGGGGGGCTTAAGTGTTATAGCACTTCTACTCGTGAGGTCTTTGGTGCGAAAGAGATAGGGAGAGAGTTAGAGGGAGAGAGGCAGATGGACAGACAGACAGACAGACAGACAGACAGACAGATACAGAGACAGAAAAAAGAACATATTAAGAGAGAGATAGACGGAGAGACAGAGATAAATATAGAGACAAAAAGACAAACAGACAGTCACACACACATGCAGATAAAAAAAATAGAGACAGAGAAAAAGAGAGAAAGATGCACAGGATGATGCAACAGTGAAAGACAGATAACAGAGAGAGAGAGAGAGAGAGAGAGAGAGAGAGAGAGAGAGAGAGAGAGAGAGAGAGAGAGAGAGAGAGAGAGAGAGAGTTAAGGAGGGGGGCATAGATGGAGGGACAGTGAGAATCAATAGGAGTGCAAGAATGAGTGGGGACTATTCTCGGTTCTGATATATTGATTCCTGATCGATCGCGCTGTTTCTGAGCCAGGAGGCCCCAGATCTAGATCTTCCAGAAGAGCAGGAGATTTCCAGGGCTTAGGAAACTAATCGCACCACTGATTGGACCGCCACGTCAATACATACTGAATTCCTAATACATGTAGTGACATAAGTAGACCTAATACCATTATCACCACAACCACTACAAAAAAAAAAACAAGAGCAACTACAACGAAAACAGCAGCACCAACAACAAAAAACAAGAACAACAACGGCACAAAACAAAAAAACAACAACAGCACATTAAAAACAGCAACATAAAAACAGCAGCAACAACAACAAACAACAACAACCAACAACAACAACATAAAAAAGAGCAGTTATGGGTTCCTCGTCTGTATTTCAGATAAATATTCTTAAAATTGTAGGAGACAAAACAAAAGCTGTGCAATACACTTTAAGGTGTCTTAGAACCTAAATGACAACATTATTTTGTGCCTGTTTCTTGTAATTTTGTGTTTCATTTTTACACTGAAGAAGGCTCAATAACGCCAAAAAGATGTCTAAGTTAATTAGACTTGTATTTCTGAATTCTTTGCCCTTCAGTTCGAGTTGGTACCTATTTTATCATAATTATACTATCGTGACTTAGAATCACAAAGTTCTATCGCAATACAGATGCAGAAGGAAGATTGAACATTTTATTCCTAGGGTACTTTACGACAATGTTAGTATTTTGAGATAGTTCTTTTTTTTTGGTCTATCTGTGGTTTGTAGGCCTACTTTTCTTAGGTTATTTTACGACAGCAGTAACAATTATTTTGAGCCAGTTCTTCTTTTTTGTTTTGGTCTTTCTGTCGTTTGTATCTTTATCAGATTAATTTATGACAATGTAAGTATTTTGAGCTAGTTCTTTTTTTTTTGGTCTGTCTGTAGTTTGCACTGACCTGCATGCGAGCCTCCACCTGCCCCCACTGTTTGATCTGTCGGTCCTGAAAACTCATCTCGTCCTGCTTGATGGGCACGTGAATCTCCGAGATGTAGCGTGGACTCGCCATGTTTGGCTTGTACCCACCAAGGTCAATAATTCTCAGAAAATGGCTCTATAGAACACTCGAGAGAAGGATTGCAGATCTGGCAGTCGATGTTGTAAGATGCATCAATTGGATTTAGTGGAACTTTTTCAAAAAGCTACTCCAACTAGTTTGAGGTACTGAGCCTGTGTACGTTGCGCGAAGACTTGCGAAGCTGTTTCCAAAACACCCGAGAATATCCTTGAATCCTTGTTTTCTTCAAATCAGAATTGCACCTGTAAAACAAAAATCAAGGTAATGATAAGAATAGAGTAGATGCAAAATAAACTTTTTTTGAAATATTCTAGTATTGAAAAGCATAAAGGAGGAAATACACAATGGTCAATCTTCGTATTCGAATTTAAATAGTAAACCACGTGAACGCCATGTTTGATATGTACCCACCAAGCTCAATACGTCTCAGAAAATGGCTCTATAGAACACCCGAGAGGAGGATTGCAGATTTGGCAGTCGATGTTGTAAGATGCATCAATTGGATTTAGTGGAACTCCTTCACAAAGCTACTGCAACTAGTTTGAGGTACTGCGTCTCTTCACGCGTTTGTTGATACAGCGATTCAGAGCCTTGTAAGTTGCGCAAAGACGTGCGAAGCTGTTTCCAAATCCACTGAGAATATCCTTGAATCCTTGTATTAGTTCCAATCGTCAACAATAAGGTTTCTTCACTTCAGAATGGCACCTGTAAAACGAATGAGAAGGTAACGACAAGTAGATGCACAATATTGTATTTTTGAAATTGATCCAAAGTATTATATTATGGAAAGGCATAACACACGATTAACAGAGGAAATAAACGATATTCACTGTTTGTATTCATATTTAAATAGTAAACCACGTGATTGTAGAAAATGCTTAGACCGAATTTCACAAGGAACTCAGCGTGTAATGTTTAGTCATGCAGAGCATGGAAATGCTTAGTTGGTCGTGTATGTCTATGCGGGTCTACAATAAATTATTAGAAACACCGTGTTGCTACATCGCATGTTCCTCAATAACATTGTATTGTTTTTCAGTTAGAACTATGCGTTTGATACTGTGTGTGTGTGTGTGTGTGTGTGTGCGTGTGTGGATTACACTATCATACTATAACCAATAAAACTGTGTTTACCTGTTTCATTTCACGTTTTTGAATATTCATTTTTAATTAAATAAGGTGAAAGCAGTTGTATTTCATATGACTGTCTATTTTCTTTTGGAAATTTTATAAGCAGCATTTAACATCTCAAACCTAATGCAGGGATCAGTTGTTTGGTATTGCTTTTCGGATATATAGGTCTATAGTTTTTGATAATTAAATTGTGTTTATTAAGACACAAACAAGCTGAGTTTAACAGATGAAACACTGTCCTTAATGATCTTTTAAAATTTCTATTCGAGCTTAAACTTCTAGAAATTGAAACATTAGACAAAATGCTTCCACCCAGGTTTACCTTGTGCGCCGTGTATGTTTACTCTACAAACTGCCAGTTTGAGACTTAAATAAAAACCACCAAAACAAAAGCGACAACAACACGCATTGTTTTAAATAATGAAATGCCATGGCAGGTGCTTTTCTCTGTAAGTTAGAGCAAAGTCACCGAGGGCATACCAGAAAGGAAGCCTAGCCAGCTGCTGGAAAATAAAATCGGTTTTTGTTTTTTTCTTCTGCACTTAAAGCAGCATCGACTTATGGCCAGTACAGCTCTTTAACTGGTGCCTGGTACTGCATAGTGTATATACTGGGCCCCTCTTAGTACTTCTCTCAGATCTATAGAGCTCCGGATTCAGGGTTCCAACCATCCTGCCCAAAGTTGGGTGTCATCAGAACACCAACCCCCTCACACACCCGCAAAATCCACGCAACAAAGCAAAGCAAAATGGAAGAAAAAAAACAGCAACAAAAAGAAATAATAAATAAATGTGACATGATATATAACGTAAAGCACACGTTTTTCTCACCACACAGCTGTACCATCTAGTAAACGCATTTTTATAAAACATTGTACATGTACATTATTTTAATTGTGCTTGTAGTTGGGCCTAGAGTGTTCTTAATTATCTCCGAGAAACCACAACACGAATTCTTTTTTATTTGTTGAAAACTTTAATTTCTAAATCTGGCAATCCATCGGAGTTTCCGTTATGACACTGTAGTGAAGCAAACTGTTATTTCGCCAATCCTTGCCTCAACCAAGAAAATGTAAGGATTAATTTTGGCAGTTTGCACCGAAAGTTTGTTTTGTCGCGGAAACCATACTGTGGAAGGCATCGAGGGATACCGCTTGCTTTACAAGTGTCCATAATTGTTACCTTATTAAGTGCCAGAATGCAGCACCAGTTAGATCATACAGTGACTTTTATGACTGAAACACTCTATAGATGTCTCTGTGATAATGAAAATTCAGTGGAACTCAGTCATAGATGATACAATCTCTTTCAATCAAAGATTAAAACACTTTGGACGATCGGCGTAGCTTAATCAGAGCAGATCGAACTGCAGGCACATTAGTGAAGGTCTAATCAGTGTTATAGAGTTCATTTCTTAAGAGGACACAACGACTTGGTCCGAGCACCACAAAAAGGAATTTCTTTAGCTTTCTAAAGCCGATCTGATACTTCTATCAGGAATGGACTGTAAAAAGAATTAATTACAAGCAAAGGCTAAACATCCCCCACCCTATTTTTTCTCTTCCCTCTCCCTCGTCCCCCTCTCCCTATCTCTCTTTCTCCCCCACTCTCTGTCCCTACTCCCTACTTCATCTCTCTATTTCTCTCTCCCCCTCTCTATCCCGCCTCTCTCTCTCTCTCTCTCTCTCTCTCTCCCTCTCTATGTCTTCTGTTGTTATCCGCCCATCTAAAAAACATATAGAGTGCAGACGTAGGCAATCTTTTCATATGACCCTGGAATATCTATCTCCCTTCCTCTCATTCTCTCTTGTGGTCGTACACAATATAGCCTTTCTATTGTTGACGTTGGACGTTAAGTAACCAACTCAACACAACTCAACTCTCTCTCTCTGCCCCCCCCCTCTCCCTTACACACAATATGTCATGCTCCTTTTCGATTTATGTTTTAAAGTGTAATGTATGTATACCTTGCCCACGAATTAACCCGATCTTGGGATTGTATGTGACCTCAAATCTTGGATACGGTGCTGACATGCTGACTTTAAAGGTAAGTTTACCCGTTCTCAGGTAAATACTAAATAATTATGCTGTAGGTCATTGGTAAAACAGATGGCTGTGTGAGGCTTTCTTAGTTACTCTCTCCCTCTCTATTTCTCTTTCTTTTTTCTCTCTCTCACTCTCTCTCAATATCTATTCTCTCTCACTCCCTCTCCACCCCTCCCACATCTTCCTTTTTCTCTCTCTCTATCTATATTTATATCTCTCTCTATCTCTCTCTAGCAAAAAAGGCGTACGCTAAATGACACCCAACAGCAACAAGAACAAGAACAACCCCAAAACACAAGAAAACAAAATAAAACAAAAACAAAAACAAACCAAAATCCAATAACAAACCAACCAACAGCAAGGATGCTAGAGGTTACGATTTCTACGAATGCCCTTAGGCCTTACCTACCAGCCGATTGAAGGTCAATGCTTAAGTCTTTTTTACATCGCTCTGTCTCTGTCTCTCCTTGTCTCTCTCTCTCTCTCTCTCTCTCTCTCTCTCTCTCTCTCTTTCTCTCTTCCTTCTCTCACCATCTATCGATTGTTTTCAGAATCTCAAGCTGCCTGTCTGTCTGTCTGTCTGTCTGTCTGTCTACCTTTATCTCTCTTTTTATCTCGAACGCGTACTAACAAAACGAACCTATGAAAATAAATAAACGTCTATGGAATAAGGAAGACAGTGTGTGTATCGCTATCAGGTTATTGCATGGACAAGTATACCGGGAACAGTCAGAATTTTCGATTATTTATCAAAGTGGAAATAAGGTTAGGCATCATGACTCAACCTGGTAGTCTGTTTTAAACAAACTGATTAATGAGGCACTTTTGATTAACATCATAAAATTCAACTGAGCAACTAATAAGCATTTGAATGAGTAATAAAATTGTCCTATTTTATGCATTGTAAATGATACAAAACAAATTCTAAAGGTGTAGCTACACAACCAGAGAGAGAAAGAGAGAGAGAGAGAGAGAGAGAGAGAGAGAGAGAGAGAGAGAGAGAGAGATAGATAGATAGATAGATAGATAGATAGATGGACAGATAGATAAGTAGGTAGATAAATATATATATAGATAGATAGATAGATAGATAGATAGATAGATAGGTAGATAGATAGATAGATAGATAGATAGATAGATAGATAGATAGATAGATAGATAGATAGATAGATGAGCTATATTGTGGCCGTGTCCTAAGACTACCGTCTGGCGATTTTACATGCTGCCACACACGAGACAGAGTTATGATAACTCCGAAAGTGGGGTTCAATGATCTCAGAAACAAACAAAAACGTTTAACTATGATCATGTCGTAGATCTCAGTAAAGACAGAAATATTTAAATATTAATATTTCATAGCTTTACGGAAACAAATGAAAAGAAGCAGAAGGCTGGGGCAAAATTGTTTTACTGGGAAAATAGCACTTCTGTCGGCATTTGAAAACCCTATCGATTAATCAATCATATTGGTCCTATACGGATGATTAACCTTACAATCATGCAGGCTGCAAAATGTGTACCCCTGCTCTTATTTTATGCGCCAGTTCTCACCCAAACATCGATCGTTGAGCAAGTGTCAACAATCGTTTCGCACAAGAGCAAGTTTTCATAAAAAAGAAAAGAGAAAACTTTTAACATTGCAATTTTATAGGTAAGAGTAACTCCCACACACCACCAGCCTTTTTTCCTCTCGTACACAACTTTAGAGCCCATTCTCTGTAGAGGGAGGGAGAGAATTCTCTCCCTCTCTCCGGGTTTAACGTCTCCTAGGTTCCCCTGGGGGATCCTATACGGTGACAGCTTTAGAGCCCATTAAACAATGAAAGGCTTATATACCTATGTCCAGGGATGCCATGATACTGCCAGCGTTGGTCATAGCGATGCTGACGTCGCCCCAGTACCTGGAGTCCGAGTGGTTCATATTCTGTTCCAGCAAGGCATCACAGATGAGATTGCCTGGTCAATGGTAAAAATACGATAATAGAGAGAGAGAGAGAGAGAGAGAGAGAGAGGAAGAGAGAAAGAGAAAGAAAGAGACAAAGATAGACAGGCAGAGAAAGGGGAGGGGAAGTTCGTAACAAGCACTAAGATAATTATATTCAACCCCTAGACTACGTCGGAAAAATTACTCTAGGCTTATGGTTAGTCGGCCGACTTTATATTATTTCCTGTTTGTATTTACTACCTCATATATAGACCAAAATTGAGTGCGGATGATGTGAAGGGACAATCATGCGAGTGAGTTATTTGCTTAAAGGTCCAACATAAGCAGCAAGAGTGAATCCTGAACGGGTCCGAAAACTAAAATCTGAAAATTTTACGTGCTGCCACCCAGGGACAGCGCGGAGGAAAACCGAGGCTCCTAACTCAGTCGGTCTCATTAATTTTTACTGGACCAACCTGTAGAGGACGCAATATCGGAAAATCTCATTAAGTTATTGTATGCCATCATTGATAAGACACAATCACAGACTCAACTGAAACTCGTTCTAGTAAAGATGCCAAGCATAAGCGAAAAAAAGTGTATTTGTAAACATTTTCTTACACTTTTAAAGTTACACTTCTCACTTTGATAGCTGTTCCGACTGGTAAATTTGCTCTATAAAATATGATTTATGTGAGATTGGTTTTATACAATTTACGAGAATGAGGGCACTGCTTTGTCCAACGATTTTTATTCCAAATAAATGTTTCTTAACCTTCTTTTAAAATTATGAAACTATAAGTGGACAGAATAAAATGGAATAATTTTTTTTTTTTTTTTTTTTTAAATAAAAACTAACAAATCGGATTGAGTGGTACTAAAGTAGGGACCTACAAGGGACAATAGACCCTCGATGATGATCAATTATTTCTAAACAATGGAATCTATTATAAATTCCGACTCAACAAGACAGTCTAAGCGGTGCAGATCTCTTGTTTAGGTCAGGTCGAAAGTGAAGCCGAAAATTTACCTGATTCTGACTGAATACAGTCCTGTCAAATTTCAAACAACTTTCGGAAATCCGACGACCTCGACTCAAATGAATTGTGGGACTCATATTCTTACTTAATTTTCAACTTGAGAGATAAAAAAAAGAAAAGTCAAATAAACACTCTCCGACAAAATACAATGGGACCCGCAAGAATTTTTAATTTTATTTACAAATATATTACCAGAAAATGCGAAAGGAACAACTTTATGAAGAGAGAGAGAAAGAGAGAGAGAGGAAGAGAGAGAGAGAAGAGGAAAGAGAGAGAGAGAGAGAGAGAGAGAGAGAGAGAGAGAGAGAAAGAGAGAGAGAGAGAGAGAGAGAGAGAGAGAGAGAGAGAGAGAGAAAGAGAGAGAGAGATAGAGAGAGAGATAGAGACTAAGTCTGTTTCACCACACATGAGATTATTTAATCATTTGAGCCAGACGAAATTCGGCGGATTATAATCCAGTTTTCTTTGCTTCTTTTCACATTGTTAAAATCTCCAAGAAGCTTCTTTAGGGGAAACATTAAGCATCAAACAAAATATAGCTTAGGGTGATAGAACACAACAGTCTAGAATGACAATTCACAACAAAACTAATAACTTTTTAAACCACAGAACCACATATACGTAGAATCCGTTTCGAATAGTAAACCAATGCTGAAAGTTGAGCCGGTCTTTCAAAAAATTATTTTAACCTACCCACACCGATCTCGTATATAAATATATGTAGGTAATTTGTCCTTTCACTGTTGAATAGAATACAAATCCGCATGATACATGATACTGCAGAATTAGCAACAACAGACAATGAAAACACGATACTGTAATTGATCCGGACACAGAAGCCTAGATAACTTTACTCACGGCCCGGCGATAGACACTATGACCAGCTGTTGTAACAACAAAACATTAAATTTTTAACTCACCCTTGTTTTAATGCCTCTCTGCTCTCTTTACTATTACTGCACCTGCACCCTACAAGTTACAACACTTGCAAGCAAAAGAGTATAAAATTGATTTAGTCAACCTGCGCTGCACTTAGCTTATATCTACTTTTATATACTAAAGAAAGATAGCTCTGTAGGTTCCAACAGCTGAAGAATAACAACACAGCACCAAGGCCAGAGATAGGCCTATAGATTCCAGGTTTAGTACATACGAGAAGATAGATCTTGTATTGAAACTGTTGCTATCCAGAGCCCAGAGGTGCTTCAGGGGCAGGGCTTGATGCCTAGACGGTCGGGCGGTCTAGAATGAGTAGAATCTAGATCTAGATCTATGTATACACAGAGCGGGCTCTATCAGATCTTAGCATCTCAGCTCTCCCCTCAGTTCCACGTATGTATGTCCATGGAGGGTTGCACCCCCCCCCCCACCCAGTTCTAGGAGCACGCAACCTCCAGGCAGGCAGGCCTCACACCTTATCGATCTCTGCTGCTGCTGTAGCTGCTGCCAGGGTCGGGCGTTTCGTTGCGGGTTTTCCCTGAAACTGGCCTACAGATCGCTGTCTAAAACTCTAACGTCTGCTGACCCAGCAACTGCTGGGATGAAAGTGGTTTCCTCTTCAAGTGCTCAAAGACTGCTCTCTGTTCAGGAATGAGAAGTAAAGCTAATCACGGTGCCGACAGACTGGTATTCTAATTTGCTGTTCATGATAGAGTTAGGCCTAAAGGTTGCTTCTGGCCGCGCATTTGACTTAATCAGCATGTTTCTTTTGGGATATAACAATATGGGTAGAAAAGACCACTTATCAAAGCCGATAAAAGGAGAACCAAAGAATACTGGAAATGCGGGATACTAACTTAAAGCATGATTGTCCGAAATAAGACAAATAAAAAATCATCATCATCATCATCATCATCATCATCATCATCATCATCATCATCATCATCATCATCATCATCATCATCATCATCATCATCATCATCATCATCATCATCATCTCCTCTCTTTCTCTCTCTCTCTCTCTCTCTCTCTTCTTCTCTTTCTTCTCTTTTCTCTCTCTCTCTCTCTCTCTCTCTCTCTCTCTCTCTCTCTCTCCCTCTCTCCCTCTCTCTGGGTTTAACGTCTCCAAGGTCCCCCCCCCCCCAGAGGATTCATATACGGAGAAATAAAAAAAAATTTAAATAAAGATCCTCCTTAAAAGTGTTCGCCGGCATAGCTTAGCTAAGAAAAATCCTTATTATGATTACTGTAAATTAATATAATGTAAATGCCATATGATTACAGTTTGAAAACCCTTGCACGCTAGATTTCGCTGAAATTCGTTTTAAAAATAAAACTGAGACCGATTTAACATCCTGATATTGATCTTTGAAGGTATGCGGAAATTGATTTGAACTATGAATATCAGGTTGGCATTTTGTTCTGCACACTCTGAGCGAATGTATATCTTTCCATCTATCTATGCTGTACTTGCACGCTAGATTTCGCTGAAATTCTTTGCAGGTAAATGAACAATAATGCTGAAAAATACTTTTAAAAGTAAGCTTTTTGTAAAGAGAGCTTATAAAAAAAAAAGATTTTCCACACAGTAAAGTAAAAATGGATCTTGCTGTATCAAAAAAATATTGAAAATCAAACCTGATATTGATCTTTTCAATAGTTCAAGGTCTTTGGAAATCGATCTAAACTATGAATATCAGGTTGGCATTTTGTTCTGCGCACTCTGAACGAACGTATCCGTATATCTTTCCACCTATAATTATGTGATGTCGCTTATAATGGTCTATTGTTTTTATCTGCATCATTTTCTGAAAGCTTATAACCATATAACTATCTATAAAAAATAATGGTCAGCCTCTATCGTTATTCTTACTTGGTACATTTATCTGTCTCGTATAATCTAATAAATTGGAAATGGCAGTAATAGACATGTTTTAAGTTAAACGGAAAATTGAAACAACTGATTAATTTATTAGCGATTAGGGTATTGCTGACTAACTTCTGCATCACAAGCATTGACTTTTATAAAAAAAAGATCCTGCATTTTGAATTGTTCGCTCCGCTTAACATTAAAATAGTACTGAAATAAGTGTATTGTTTTACTTTAAGATAAAAATTATTACCCCTAACAAAATAATTTTTTTTTGCTTTTGGGTAAACTCAGAGAGTCTCAAGTACTTAGAGCTTCACTGTCTGTCTGTCTGTCTGTCTGTCTGTCTGTCTGTCTGTCTGTCTATCTATCTATCTATCTATCTATCTATCTATCTATCTATCTATCTAACGTTTGTATCTCGTATAAAGTCATATGTCATTCCTTAAAGACTCTAAACAACGCTGTGGTGACGATTTTGTCTCGGGTTTCTAAACCATGAGTAACTGCCCAAAACAATCAGCATATCCTGCACTTAATCGTGTTTGCAGATCATCATTAAAAATAATTTGAAAGCAATTCATACGCATGTTTTAAATTAAACAGAAAATTACAAGAATTAATTCATTTGCTAGCGATTAGGGTACTGCTGACTAAATTCTGCACCACAAGCATTACCTTTTATAAAAAAAATGGATCCTGCAGTTTGAATGGTTCGCTCCGCTTAACATTATAATAATACTGAAATAAGTGTATTGTTTTACTTTAAGATATTACCCTTTTGGACTCAGTCTCAAGAACTTAGAGCTTCAGGGAATCTAATGTATAAACAAAGCCTGGACTCCGGCACACGCCAAAGTTCCAGGAAAATGTCAGCCCCGCCTCCCATGGCCCATTCTGTTTACCTGGCACGTCCTGGGTCCCACCAACCGCTCTGTGCTCGGCATTCAGGCTTTCTGACTCCCTTGATCAACCCTTCATAGGTCATACCATTAGGTAGGTCAACACAAGGACGAAGAGTGAGCAAAGACAGAGTTTCTTACAGTTACACCTTTGCAAGTGGGTTAGTTTGTTTGATGTTCAGCTTTCAACGTCACTTACCACCTTCCTCCACTTTGAATATTAAATATTTACAGTCAAAAGTACAACGCTGTGGTAACTTACAACTCGTCTTAAGCCTTCTTATTCGCATGTCTTAAGACGGGTTTTAGGCTTATAGCGACCTTGTACTTACGATTTCTAGTCTTTAATTATTATACTTTGCGCATATTTTGGTGGCTTTAAAGCAAGAAAAATATTAAAAAAATATTGACGATTAATTTATAGACCAATAATTTGCGGAGTTATGACTGTTAATTATAAAGAGTTTCAAATGATGTAAAACCAAGAAACAAGTTTGAAATTCCAAGCGACATAGTCATGAAGTCATGCATTTGTTATTTCAGTATTATTGCACAAGTCGATGAGTGAGAGCTACTTCAATCTGTTGTGTCTGGTATGATGAATGAGCTTTGGATGCAATGCCCAGGTCCGCACTTCTAAAAAGGCAAATGACGGGAACTATGTCGAAAGAAAATATCAAGAATAGTTCTGGAAAACGCGAGAATATGACGAATTACGTATGAAAACGTCAGCGGTATTTTTAGGGTGAATCCAGGTATGAATTTCATTATTCAGCAAACGAACTTCTGGTACTGTGTTGATTTCGAAATGAAGACAAAACTGTTGTTTGCTGTTCAAAGAAATTACTAAAGGTTAGTTGATGACTAAAGATTTTTTGTTTGGAGGGTTGGTTTCTTTACGCAAAACTTTAGCAAATAGGCAGTATTGTGGATGTATCCCAAAACTAACGCCTGTCAATGCACGTGAAGAAATAGCGCAGATAATTATATGAAAGAAAACACATTGGTAAAATGAATAATATGCATACTATCTAGCAAACACGCTAAATAGTTTTTGTTTAATCTTAAATTTAGGGTTGAAAAGATGTATCAGGATTTTGGCAGTTATAAAACACAGCAGTAAAAGATGGACGACACAAGAATTATAATCATTGTGATGGACGGTATAGATCTAGTGGAATGAGAAAAACAAGTCGCCAAAATGTAAATTGCCTCCAGATCTGACACCAGCCTAAATTTTCCATTACCTGTACCTGTATATATCCTGGGGCATAGTTCTCAATCAAATTGTCGTAAGTACAACCTTGTAGTAAGCTTGCCACTCAACTTGAGATAGAAGAATAAGATGGCTTACGTCTGTTGTAGGCTACCGTTACGTTGTAATTACGACCCCAAGACGAGAAATGCCACTAGATTCCTCAAGGAATGCATGACATGAGCTTGATGGAGTCCATACCTTATTGCAGGCCGAAGTTTCTTTCGTTAAAGAGTTTAGTTCTGTGACAAATGAGGAAAGCTAAGGCATTGTTTATTTCATAATATTATGTGCTTTCTAATTTGGTTTCCTTATCCCTTTTCTCTGTTATTTTGTGTGCCTTTTTCTTCCTCTAAATATGCAACTGCCTCTATAATTAACTCTATACCTGTCTATCTACTGTTTATCTGTCTGTACTATCCCCCCAGCCCCCTCCCCTCTCTCTCTCTCTCTCTCTCTCTCTCTCTCTCAAACTGCCTCTCTCTTTCTAAAATTGCCCCTCTCTTTTCCCCTCCCTCTCTTCTTCTTCTTCTTTTTCTTCTCCATTTACAGTGTTTTTACCATTGTCTCACATATTTGATATTTTCAGAGATTTTAAATTCCTCCAGCATCGCTTGCGAAGATTCATTCTCGACGCTATCTCTCCCTCTTTTCTAAAACTCCCTTAGGATCTATTTCCTTGATCTCTTACCGCTCTAATTCACCTCTCGAAAAAAGAAAAGAAGATATATTTCTTCTTTTACTTGACATCACATTAAATTTCAACTCTAGCGAGTTTTCTCTCGCGCACTTCAACTCCAACAATACAGACAGACACACACACACACACACACACACACAAAATCGCGCGTCTTCCGTCTCTTGCGATTTTTTTTTCAGACTCCCTAATTTGACACGGACGCTATGATTCCCGCTTGATAATTCGCCAAGTATTCTTTTTCATAATAATTATCCAGCTCAGAAAGACAAGGACTTGGTTAGTTTGGTAAACAGTTGAAAATTATATGGCTTTTTGAAATTCTTACCCTTCTTTCGTACGCAGTTCTACATGAGGACTGAATATGAGTAAAATAATCACTACAGCTCTGGGCTTTTTTTTAGCTCTCCTATCTTCTATATTCTTCTATATCATCACTTCTCCAAAGCTGGAAATTTTTACAATAAATCAATTTGATGACCACAGGAAACCCACATTCTTATGGAAAAAAAATCGCATGATCTAAATCTAAGAAAATACATCAATTGTTTAACCCTGAAGGTAGCATTAACATTGACGGCACCTAATAAATTATCTTTCTGTTAATTTTTTATTCTTTTTTGTCACTTCATGAAAAAAATGCGCACCTTTTTTTTATTGCCTCGCGGATAATGATTCAATTAAACTTAAGACGAAAGCTTAGTTTGCATCAGGCGTTGGGTAAAATGATACAGCAAAGGGTTAAAACGTTTCATAGACGTTTTTTTGTGCAGCTTTTATTAGAAGAGTGTCCGTCCGCACAAAATAAGTGCTTTTGCCTCTATATTGTATAAAGACGTTTCAACCAAATTTCGCTTTATATACTTTACATAGTGTTTTTGTCCACTTTTTGCTATGTGGGTATACGCACTATATTCAAATGTCTATTTTTTTTTTTTAAATCAAATCTTTGGTCGTATCGTTGAGCAAAGCGAAGCTCTGCCCTATTTTTACGTTTCCTAAGTCTAAAGAAAGTTTATTAAATTTATCATGTTAAATAAATTATGATACACAGCGCTTTTGTCCGTTATTTGGACATAAATTAATACCGTAACCAATAGTGAGTTTAGCGAATTTGGACAAAACCACAATAATATTATATTATATCATGCGTAAGGAGTAAGCCTTTTGTTAGAGAATTGCTTCGAAAAGTGCCTCAAATGGTTACCATGGGGACAGATTCAAAGAGATCCGTGTACTCACTGACCTGACGGGGGCTGCGGTGGGCTGCACGTGCGTCAACAGGGGAGAAGGTTAGGTACATGCGGACACATAAAACAGAGCTTGTGGGTTACGGCCTTGCCACAAAGACTTCAAGAGGTGGACGTTTTAGGTAGTTTATACAATGATGGCATTATCTGATGTAGTTTGGGTTCGAAATCAAGAATGAGATAGATAGTGAGATAAATTGATTGAAATAGAAATAGGTAGATAGATAGGTAGGTAAATAGGTTTGTAGATATAGAAGTTGGTAGTTAGATAGGTTGGAAAATGTAAAGCTATCTATCTGAGAAGAGTGATAAGTTATCCTGAGAATATTATAATTTTAATTAACAATTATGCTATGATAATCAAAATGAAAAATATACCTGGAGCATTATAGATCAAACGTTTAATTTTACCTCTAGTATGATTTATAAGAATAAAATATAAATACAAATAGCCTTAAATATTAAACTGTGTTCGAGATTATGACTACCTCGATAAGCAAGCATCGCGTTGTTTTAACATGAAATATTTGCCAAGGGGAAAAAAGAAAATGCAAATACAGAGAATTTTACAGCTTGTATAATACAAGTGGTGTGAAATATTTAATTGATCGTTCTATCGATCTTAAAAATTTTCACGGGCTGCCTGGATTTGCCATGTTTATTGTTAATCATGCCAACAATACATCGCTTGTTTAGCTTGAATATTGAACGTGAACATTTTCGATGACAGCCGTTGAAAGATATTGCAATATTCTTTGTTTTTTGTTTGTTTATTTCTACTTTAATCAATGGATCCCAAAATTGCCATTTATTTATTGGTTGTCTCATGGAGAAGCAGCCTCCGAGCTACACTTGTCTCGAAACTTTGATGACTTCAAACAATTTTATGAGATAATTAAAACGGAGATACGAGATGCAAATACAATCAAAGCAGCGTATTATCTGTTTTAAAATACTTTTGAATGAACACCTATATACCCCGATTGCCCTTTCTAAATAATCGCAACCCAGGTAAAAATATAGGTAAAAAATATAGAGAAAGGGCCAACAAATTTTATGATGTTGATTTTATAATAGACATATGCTGCATTGTTCGCATGACAGAAACTCAACAAGTGGATGTTTGTTTCATTCAATAAAAGATTTCCAATAATTCTAGCTTTGTTAACACTTGTACGCTTACTGAAGTTGTTTTGCGAATGTTAACAAAACAACGTTATGTACGAGTGCATGACTGTAGGCCTATATCGTGAACATTTCGCCTCTTTCCTTCTTTTACCACAGTCCTGTTTTTAGATATTATTATACATACCACGGTATTCGAAACTATCGCTCCTAACTTAGGGGACAGCTTTGTGCCAATTACAGAACACGTTTATAAGAGAGAACCACATTTAGAATATCAAGAGGCCATTCCAAAAACTACAGTTCCTATCTTAAGTAAGGGCACGAGGAAAAAATAGTGTTAGTTGGTTACTGTATCACCCATCTCTAGAACTTGTTATCATAAACGGTCTTTAAGCATTTCTTCGTAGCTCGCAGGCGCTTTAAACGCGGGCCACAAAGAAATAATTACTAGTAAAGGTAGGAAAGAGAGGAAATAATGATAATAATCAAGGCAAGCGCATGGACCGAACTCCCTACGTATCTCTATTTCTACCTCGACAAACGATTTATTACACTTTAGATAAGAGGCAAAGAAGCAGTTCTAGGAGATTATACCATTTAAATGGGCATAATCGTATTTCTATAGAATTAAGTGATGTTAATGGAGAGAAGCAGGCTATTGTTCTAAATAATATTATAGTTAGTAGATGCTATTATTAGATTGTCGAATAAAGAAAGATAGAACAGTAATATACAAAATACATAATCATTTATGAATATGTATCAAAAATTTTTAAAAAAATTGATATCGCAGGCAATGGTAAAAAAAAGGTCTGTACATATCTTTTACATAAACTTTGCCCTTTAAGTTTATTCCAGGAACTCCTTTGACTTCTGATAACCAAGCACCAAGCCGCACAGGGTCACGTGACTGCACTTTCCTCTGCGCATGTCACAACCTGGTAAACTGCCTGGCTCGCCAGACCACAACCTTTCATGTCTGTGGGCTCAACTCTGACTTTTTCACGTTCATTTTTAGAATAGGACGGACCTGATGCCACTTATGCCAACCTTTCGTAAAAAAAGACATAGTTATTATGTGGTCGAGTTATTTAAAACTCTTTTCGCCTACATCAGTTATATAAACTTGATATACACTTAGATTTCTACTCTTTTGGACTAGATTTCTACATTTTTTTTACCTTTCACTTTTTGTCTAGATTTGAACGATTCTTGCCTATATTTGTACATTTTGGCTAGATTTGTACGCTTTTTTGCACAGATTTACACTCTTTTTTGCTTAGATGTGTATACTTTTTGTCTTAATTTGTACTCATTTTGCGTAGATTTGTACACTTTTTCTTCAATTTGTACACATTTTGCCTATGTTTGTACACTTTGTTTTAGTGTTTTGCATCGATTTTTACTTTCTATTTTGATTTGTACATGTTTTGTTTAGATTTGTATATTATGTGTCTAGATTTGTATACCTTTTGCTCTTTTGCACTCTTTTTGCCTAGAGGTGTACACTTCTTACCTCGGTTTGTAAGCTTTTTTGCCTAGATTTGGACACTTTGCGGCCAATGTGTTTGGCAGCTCTGTATGTAATGCTCACCAACTGACTAACATATGGCTGGATGTTCTGCTTTGAGGTTTCCTCAAAGGCCTCGAGGGAAGCAAATCCATGTACATGTACTCACTTAAGGATTCGGAACCCATTCGCCTAGTTTGTTTGTAAGGGTACACCAAGACACCTTCTGCTCAGAACATAGGCATACCTGGCACCGGTGTATACACATAATTCACTTTAGTTGTTTAGCATTTTTATCACGCTCATTCTTACAGACTTCCGAGGAGATACCGAACATTGCAACAACAATAACGTCAGTTAAAGGTTTGATCCTAGAACCTAATGAAAGATCATTTTATCAGTTTTTGTCAATAATAATTATTTCTATTTATTATCAGCCAATCTGTCTGGAATCAAATTGCCGTATTGGACGGGATCCAAGACCAACGTCTAACATTTTTATATGCTGCCACACACCAGACAGGGCGGGGAGACCCGGGCTCCTGTCTCAGCCAGTTACATTATAAATATACTAAAACCAAACCAACCGGTTGGGGACAAAATCAAACAAAAGGAGTTTTGAGCGGTCGTGGATTTCGAACCGGAGACCTCCAGATATGTAGATCAAGGCTCTACCACTTGAGGCAGTTCGCCGACCACTCATCATGGGATAAATGGTCCTGCCTCCAACAAATTGTTTTCCACAACAGAATGTCGCCTAAGTCCATTTGGCATCTCGCTCTGGCATGATTGTAAACATCGAGTCCTTTATCGGGGATTTTTCAGATAAGGATAATGAACATCCACCAGCGGAGTTAACTGCCTTGTAATTGATGATACCAAAAATACGTGGAATGCCGCGATTTCGTATCGACTTCGCTAGCCACGTCGTCAATACCACCTTTACAACAAGCAAAATAAATGAAGCAAACAAAACTTTGCACATGGAAGGTTGAAGTGATCTACAGTATTTCTTTAGGTTTAACACACAGTCATAGTTGGGAAAGAATGATGCTCTTAAATCTTATTTTATTCAGATCATTGACATACCGAGTTATCAACTAACATAAACGTGCCAAATAATAAATGGTGGCTCTTAAAAGTTTCTTTCTACGATCTGGGTAAAAATAGATATGACAACATATTAACTGAACAGATGAATCCTCGAAATAATAGCTGTAGAGATAGGCAGCTCGGTTATAAAATGAAATAAACATGATGCATAAGTACATAGTATGGGTAATCACCAAATCATAAATTTAAAAAAAATGTCCAAAGTGCTAAAAGTGTTGTTGGAACCGTTTAAATGTTCCCTCACGAAATTGCAAATTTAGCTTGTGCTTTAGGAAGCCCCAAATCAAGCGCTCCTTGTTACGAGTACAGATATGATAATGTCTAAACCCAAGACCGAGCTTACCGCCCCGGGTGCACAGAGAGCAATTCCTAATTTTTTAACCTGACTAGAGCGGCATATCTATGCCACAGCTGTTAGAGCTTCATAATGATGGAAATATTATAACACAAATACACCTCTTTTCATTCCATTATCAATAAGAGCATAATATGACAATGTAAAAATGGGACACACAAACACAACAACAACAAAAACAACTCAACTGGTTTATACATTTTTATGTGTATTGAGCACCCAAAGCTGCAAGGGAACTGTCCATTAAATCACCAATTTTATAAATAGTTGAAATAGTGTAACATTATCACCATGTAGCAAATGAAAAATAACGTAAGAGTGCTCTATAACTTAAATACAAGCTATGGAATAATCTGTTAACTTTTAGCAGTTCCATCAATCTTCTAGTTGTTGGATTTGATATTTCAAAAATGTGCACTTCATAGGGTCTGCAAACTAACTGCAAAACTTCTTATTGAGCTTAATAATCATGATTTAGAAAAATGATAATTCTGTCTGTCCGTCTGCCTGCCTGCCAGGTACCGCACATTATGAAGCTGGTGTTAGAAAAAAAATCAACTCCCCGACATGAAAGATACACCTGTGTTATCACAGAGTGCGATCAGGAAATGCTGAACTTGTGAATAAAATACAGCTCTATTGGATTTCAGAAAAAGCTGTTAACTTGTTTAGTTTTCAGAATGGAGAATCAAAGAATCAAAACGGGTAATTCCATTTAACAAACTGAGAGAAAGAGAGAGAGAGTGAGACAGATAGAGAGTCAGAGAGAAAGAGAGAGAGAGAGAGAGAGAGAGAGAGAGAGAGAGAGAGAGAGAGAGAGAGAGAGAGAGAGAGACAGAGAGACAGACAGACAGACAGACAGACAGACAGACAGACAGACAGACAGACAGACAGACAGACAGATAGAGGAAATGGAAGAGAGGTAGGGATATAAATAGATAGACATATATACAGACAGACAAATAAATAACCAACATTTTCATTTTACCTGTTTGTTTTCCACTTTGTTTTCTTCATTTCGCTCAGTGATCAACAAGGAAAAAACACTCTTATCTAATGTGCAGACTGGCTAGGACAAAACTTCACACATTTCTTTACCGAAAGCATGTTTGATCGAAGTCCGGCTTTGCGCACTCTATGTAGTCCTTCACAATAGTGACAATTATTGCTTTTCTGTTACTAGGAATAATTTGAATGATATTGAAAGAACGAACTTGTGTTATCTTTCAGCTAAATACTGTCATATTGTCATGATAAGTCAAAAAGGATTTTTACCCAATGCGGTTCATGTCTTTTTTTTATACCTCACATACACACCCGGGCAACATACTTATAATACGAGAAGAATCTTTGTAGGATATCATCAAATCTCATTCAATCTGAATTCTAACTGAATCTCATCACTAGATCACAATTGGTCTGACCAAATATCTCACCAGGTCTCATGAGATCTCACCAAAGACATCGCCAGCTCTTAATAAAATGTAGCCAGTTCTCATATGATTTCACTAGAATCAAAGTCTCATAGATAACTCGTAGTATAAAAAGACTAAAGGGGATTTGAAAACATTATTTTGTACTAGAAAAAACCGTTGATGACAACAACAGAAAACATTCACTACAAACATTAATACTGTCTATACGTCAACTACTCCTGATAACTTTAGTTATTCTAATGCTTGCATAAAACATTTTAATCTTTATCTCCGGTATTAGGTTTTCTAGAGTGTTTAAACAGTGTACATATAATTTCATTTCACAAAGCGGTATAGCCCCCACATGGGGGGTATTTTTTTTTAGCAAACGCGTGTGACTGAGAAAAAAGTCTTTTAAACGGGCATGTTATGTTATGTAACTAATATGGTTAGGAACAACACTGCCAATATTTGGCACTCGCCTTCAAGAATTGTGTTTTACTCTCACTTAAGCTTTTTTTCGTCTGTACAAACAGCGTGAACAGAAAAGAAAAGAAAAGTGAAGATACATGCATGATTCACAGTTTTGACCTTGGCTTATGAGTCAGCTATCATCGGCTAAATTGCTTAAAGAATGGGTGTGAAAACTGCGCAGAGATGCGAGTAATTAGATCAACAGGGATAGCGAGTGAGAGAGATACAGATGGATAAGATAGATAGATAGAGATATAGGGAATAGATAGATAGATAGATAGATAGATAGATAGATAGATAGATAGATAGATAGATAGATAGATAGATAGATAGATAGATACAGACAGAGAAGACACAGACAGGGGAATATAAAGAGAAGACAGGGAAAGGCTAATAATGTTTTAACTCAGAGCTGGTCTTGAACCTTCTTACTCGTACATTGTAGATAATCATAAGCGAGTCGTACGCGTCGCTTACCACCCAGAAAAACGAACCGGAGCGAAGGATGAAGCTAGTGGGGTGGAAAAAATAAAACATTGTGTGCACTCTTGTAAGCAATACTCTCTCTGACCCTGTCTCAGCTCTCAGCTGGGTATGTGAAGCCAGGGAGAACTGGAGAAGAGTTTTTTTTTACTTTCACTTATTTTTCTTTCTCTCTCCCTTCCTCTCTCTTTTTTTTTTGCCTGGGTTGTGTATTTGAAAGCATGCACCACCTCATTATTTCCATTATTCTTATTGAATATCACATATCCAGAAACGTTATACATGTAATAACATTTTCTGCTGAAAAAATATAACGCTCTTTCACTGGTGTTGTGTTACATTCAGTAAGTACAGGGGCAAAAAAAAGTGTAAACATAATTTACCTTTTTTTTTCGGGTGTTTGCATATTTTTGTAACCTATTTAATGAAGCAATGTACATTTTAAAAAGTTCATTGTTAATTTGTTTCATATTCTTAGGATTATTATCGTACGCTTTTCAATTTGAGTGTTTAACAACATTCATAGAAAAAAGAGCGAGTAACAAACAATAATCAATGTCGGAAGTCGCGATTGTCTCCCTTTAACTTATCTATTAGCCTCCTTTAAATATTTCTTTTTTTTTTTTTTACTTAATCAGTTAGGATAAAATAATGAATCGGTGGTTTAGAATAATTTACATGACTAGCGGTCGTCGAATGCTAATCACAAGACTTTTAAGAGGGCTTAAAAACACCACAGCTTGAATGATGCTGAATCATAAAGCTGATCAAACTAGCCGCCCGCTTTGCGTTAAGCATAATACTACTGAAAGACAGGTCGTTAGTGTAATAGCTAGAGAGAGAGAGAGAGAGAGAGAGAGAGAGAGAGAGAGAGAGAGAGAGAGAGAGAGAGAGAGAGAGAGAGAGAGAGAGAGAGAGAGAGAAAAAAAGCTAGAGAGATAGACAGAAGGAAAGAGACGGACATACGAAAATAGACAGACGGGCAGAATACAGATGTAGAGAAAGCGAGAGAGCTAGAGAAACCAAAAGAGACAGACGGATTAAAGACGGTAAAAAGTGAAATTCCACTTACATAAACATAATTATTACTAACTTACAGGCATACAAAAAAAAAAAAATGAAAAAAAAACGCAAGAAAACCAAAGAATGGAGGTTAAGAAATCCCCCCCAGTAAAATCGAACAGCGACACCAAAAGAAAAGAATAACTAAACCGCCATTGCAAGACTTACCTTGAGCAGCACAATGAGAAGACCTTGAAAGACTCTAACTCCCGTGCTGAAATCTTCAGATCTCGATGCCATACAAAGCTAGACCTGATCTAGTGATTTATAGATCTTTGAGAGAATAGTGTTAACTATGACCACATCTTTATTGTAATATTAGGCCTTTATTATTTTTTGTTTCCTATTCAATTCTTACAAAACGTTAATTAAAGGCTAGATCTCGACACAGTCTCACCTCGATAGGCCTACCGTTTATGAATGGAACCAGCTCTCTATGCGAGACGAGAGCGGTTTATCATCTTCTACCCCTTTTCATCGTTAGGAGATCGAGACTGCTCACTGCTCAGCCTGACTCTAAACCTGACGTGCTTCCAATACCCAAACCTAGACCTAGGCATCAGACAGGTAACCGGAGTTTTTCTGGCGTTATGCCTCGTTTACCTACACTGGAGCTTTGGCTGTGTGTATTTACTAATGTGTGCGGGTGTATATTTCATTCTAGAACTACCGCGTGTGTCTTTTTGAATATCGTGTGTTTAGGATGCACACATATAGGAAAGTTTAAACAATCTATTTTCTTATTTTATGTAGCGTGTTCTGTGTGGGTTTTTTTTTATAAATTTTTTTTTTAATTTTGTTTTTCTATTCGGCGCTTATAATTATAAAGATTAATGCATTTTCCACACAGGAACAAAACGTTAAGATTATCAATCCTTAAAAATAAAGAAAGAAAGTGAAGTAATGTTAGAAAGAAAGCGCTACGGTACCTTTACTACTTTTTTTCCAATGCCCTTTAGCCTTCTATTTCTCTACAGTTTGGTGCCTTATTGTGTACCGCAAGACCAAAGCAGTGGAAACTTTCCCCTTTGTTCTGGTACGTCGATGCACTCCAGTCTACCTGTGTCAGATCAAAATAAAAGTAAAAGTAGGCCTATTGCAAGACAGCTCGAAATATAAAACTTTGCATTGGTAAACAAAATAATAGTGTCGAACCGATCAACAATGAAATTATTTTGGATTAAAACGTGCGCACTTTATGTATAAACCCTGCATTAAAATGGACAATTATACTTTGAGAACACTTTTAATTATGACGCGTGTCTTAAGAGATTTTTTTAATGTTTAACGGTAACTTTTATCAAAGTGGGATAGACAATTATGATTGTTCTGGTATAAAATCTTAATAGACTAATCTCTTGTTAATGATCTTATATAATAGTTATGCGAAAACATCTTCTTTTTAGTTGCAGGCTTAATTGAATGGCAATTCTTAAGAAGAAAATTGATTCAATAAGAACAACACAAGCTGCAAGAGATTGAATATGACAGAGGAATTTTCTGGGGCTAGAGGAAAAAGGCAGAGAATAGATAAGTAAAAATATACTATAGATAGACAGTCAGACAGACAGAGACAGACAGACAGACAGACAGACAGACAGACAGACAGACGGACGGACGGACGGACGGACAGACAGACAGACAGACAGACAGACAGACAGACAGACATAGAAAAAGAGATAAAACTATTAAAATGCTAATAGAAATGAAGAAAAGTATGTATCTCCCACACGGAGAGCATCTGTGGAACCAGAAACTGACTAATGTTCGAATGTTCTTGTGGCCATGACATGCAGAGCTGGTGATGCCGACATGTTGGGTTAACACCCTCTGGAATGTTCTCTTAATGAAGCGTGTCAGACGTGATGTTTTGAGCCAGTATGCAAGCCAGGAGGGCAGGCCAATTAGATTAAAATAGAAGACACGCCTACAATAATGATGCTGATGGAAAACTCTCTTCGACTGCGTTAGGGAAGCAAATTTAATGTTTTATAATGCATAAATTCACACATACACATACACAAAACCAACTGGGAAAAAAACAGCGACAGGGGGGGGGGGGGGGGGAGTTTTCTGTTACAAAAAAGACACCGCCCCACCCCCCCCCCCCCCCCCCCCTGTTCTCTCTGTCTATCTCTCTTTCTCTCTTTCCTTCTCTCTTTCCATTTCTCAATTTCTCTCTCTCTCTCTCTCTCTCTCTCTCTCTCTCTTTCTCTCTAACTTTCTTTCTCTTTTTCCATCCCCCTCTCTCTCTCTCTAAAATTGCAGACTTCAAAGCTGGATTTATATGAGCAGAGGAAAGCGCATCAGACAAATTTGAAAAATCGTTACAAAGGGCTTACTGTTCTGACATGCTGTAAACACAAACCTGGCTGTTCCACGTTTGAAAAAACGACGAAAACAGCGAAAAAGCGAAAAACAAAAAAGCAGACAAACAAAAAACGGTGTGTTTTTACATTTTTTTGTCTGCCTTTTTGTCTTTCTGACTCCGTCTCTGTCTGGTTGAATGCCTGCTTACCCCCTCCCGCTCTCTATTGTTATTACGTTCTTTCTTTCTCTATAACATACACATCGCACATAATTATAATTATCCTTTCTTTTTTTTACTCTCTCTTTCTCTTTTACGCACTCTCTTAAGTAATTCCCCCCCCCCCCTCCCGCTCTCTCTCTCTCTTTCTGTAACTCTTTTTTTTCTGTAACTCTTTTATTTCTCTAACACACACATTCTTTCCCTTTCTCTCTCTCTCTCTCTCTCTCTCTCTCTCTCTCTCTCTCTCTCTCTTTCGGTGCCTTTTAATCAGAGACCCAGGGCGTTTTCCCCTCATAACTATACCATGCTCCCTACTTGATGGATCGGTGTGAGTACGAATGTGAACGGCTAAGACAGAAGCTCTGGAACCTCCGCTTTGATTCCGTGATTTCAGACGTTAGTCTTGGGACTTGTCCACATGATAGCATTTATGCTGGTATTGGACGTTGGGAAACGAACTAAACAAACCAAATCATGAAAAATACATAGGTATGGGCGTGGGTACAGTTACACCGCTTCTGTATCTGAAATAACAAACGTAACGTCCAGCATTCATTCTTTCTTCCATCACATGCTTTGTTATTTCTGGCATACTAAAGACAACCTATAAACTTTGAATAATCTAGGACAACTCCTTCCAGACTTTAAAAAGACAACACTGGATCATACCAAACTGGTGTCAAACCATTAATGACAAACTGCACCTAACATGCCATGAAAGCGACTCAGAGATTCACATGTGCATACTTATTCGAGGTAATGGCAGACCTGTGACAATTATACTACTTCACTGCCAATAACAATCTTGAGTGAAGACAATGATACAGCCCAGGCTACTGACGAAACAATAAGATCTTAGATTGATGGGCCGAACGAAAAGATAGCCTACGGGGATATGTTAGCCTACTAGAACTCTTAAACTGCGCTATACCTGGTCTATAATTTGTATTTTAACAATTTTTTACAAAGTTGTATTTTGTTGGAACTTGTCTCCATCTGATTCCAATTTCGGTGAATTCTATTCAATCAGATTAGTTCTATTGTCTTGTTGTTCATTACTTTTCGGAACAGCTTAAAAACTAGGAGGGAAAACATGATAAGCCATGTATAATTTTCCGCAGGAAAACTTCGTATTGTTTTATTATCTTGAGCAATGCTTCTCAAATCAACGACAAAGAGAAATTTCAATTAGTTTTACAACCCTATACGCTTTTCCGAAGAATTCTTACTTGTCCTATTCGGAGATGGGGTACCAGTTGAAAATCGAACCAACCACCTTTAGTAGTCCAAAGCACCAACCGATGGAGCTACCAAGCGCCCTGGAACATGTAAAATAGATGTTGCGAAAATGGGCATATAACAAAACGAAAACAATAACCTGTGAGGGAATCTGCACTGGCGTCCAATCAAAGCTCTATCCTAGGCTTACGGAGCCAATGAGCGATCAGAAAACCCCATGCCTAAGAGGCTTGTTTATGTCATGTGTTATCGTCGTGTAGATCGCAAAGCCTCTAATGTCATCTAAGTTGACACATCAGTTTTTGTATTAAGAGTCAACGCGAGTTATTGGGGCCTAGCAATACACTATTAATTATTAAACACAGTTGGGGCAGCTTACATTGTTGTTGTCTAAGCTGAACAAAAACAAAAAAAAACAGCACACACGCAACCAGAAGTAAATCACTGGTATCTCATTACGTTGAATTTGACCAATTCTTGGATTTGGTCTGACCTTACGCAACACTCTATAAAAGGGGCGTAGGCCTACATCACACAAACGCACAATACCGGTACAGTAAATGAAATTAATGAGTTCTCGATAAAGGGGTATGCACTAAACAACTGTTCTAAAGGAAGAAAAAAAAAGAAAGAAAGAAAATACTACCACCCACACTTATAGATAAGATAAAGTTACTCTATAAGTCATAAATTGTTAGCCAATGACTTGGGTAGCTAGGCGTACCGCTTTATGTCTTGATTCAAACAACGTCAGTGCGTTGCGCAATGCAGCTTGCACCACTCACATTTTGTCATGAGCATACACACATCGAACGAGATATCAAAATAATTAATGTTTAACTGGTGCGAGTTCAGTAGGCCTATCCAAGGTGCAAAATTCCCTTCGGATCTGGTGCACCTAAACAGAGCTGCCAATTCAAAAAATCATACAGGTGTACAAACACAGCAGGCGAAAAAAGAGCGAGAAAAATGTACAAATACGGTTTTGGTGCGTAAATTTGCCAGTTGAAGGTAGATCTAGTCATGGATCTGGGACGGTGCCGGTTCCAGTCGGGCTATGGTACATGTATGTGCCCGTGTTGCGATGAAGGGCGGGGACGAGCACAGAAGAGAGACACAACCCAACTCTGTAGGGGGTTAGAGACTGAGGGTGAGTGGTATGCGCGCCGGGTTGCTCACCTTCAGGGCACGTGAGGGGGCGGGGGGCAAGTCAGGAGTTGGAGCGGTAGGAATGTGGGGTGCGTAAGGTGGAGCTAGATAGAGATAGGGGCTAGATATCTAGATAGATGAGCTAATAGTTGAGTGATAGATAGATAAACAGATAGATAGACGGGTAGATAAACAGACGGACAAAGAAAACGAATGATAATATTAATTATCTAAAAAATTACCTAGTTCTGGCCTATAGCGATTATAAATTAGATTTGGTAGATTGATTAATAGATAGATAGATAGATAGATAGATAGATAGATAGATAGATAGATAGATAGATAGATAGATAGATAGATAGATAGATAGATAGATAGATAGATAGATAGATAGATAGATAGATAGAGAGAAATAAACAGCAGATTACGTAGATATGATACATGATATATTTTATATAAACAATGTAAAAAATAAATCAAACAAAAACAGAAACAACAGCAAAATAAATAAATTAAACAAAAAAATAACAACACCCCCTTACACATACAAACACACACACACACACACACACAACAACAACAACCAAAATCAACACAACAAAACAACAACATATAAACGAAAAAAATACAAAAACACAAAACAAAACAAAGACGAAGAAGAAGAAGAAGAAGAAGAAGAAGAACAAAACAACAACAACAACAACAACAACAACAACAACAACAACAACAACAACAACAACAACAAAAGATTCCTCAAACCCATAGATGTATGTGAAGTTATTTATATCTATGCTCAAACCTAACACGAAACACTAGCAGTGTCCGTAAGAGCTCTTTTGTAACAGAAGGGCTTAAAAATGTATTGTGTTATGATTGGTTACCTTCGAGATCTTTCACTTTCGCTTCCTCTGGAGGAAATTATGAATCAGTTCAGTTTACAAACTTCACAGGATCGCTAAAATTTAGATTTTGATATAGATCTAGATCTAGAAATAGAATGTAATGTCTCATTTTAATTTCTATTTGTTTTGTAGATCTATTTAAGCATGCACTATCTCTATTCGTACAGATCTAATCTAGAATCTGGATACTAGAAATCTAAATTTGTATTAGGTCTAGAATTCTATCTAAATTCCTTTAGATAGAATCTGCATTATTTTTGTATGGACATCTTTCAATCTTACTACGATCATTTTTATAGGCCTGGATCTAGGGTTGTGAGTACAACTTCGTTTTAGATTTCAATTAGTCGTAAGTCTTCTTTTCTTATAGCTTGCAATGTCAAGTCCTAAGCCTACCACACCGTTGTAGTCTCAAATTCAACCACTAGAGAACTAGCTCAACTGCTCTTTAAAGGGCTAGTCTCCAGATTAGGAGGCCTGCGGTTTGAAAATTATAATTTGTCTAATTTTGTCCACTACTGGTTGGGATAGTGTCTATGTGTGACTTGCTGAGACGGGAGTCCACGTTACCCTGCCCTGTTTCGTGCTAAACAACAATGTGTTGAGTGCACTGAGATTTAGGATAGTATACATGACTTAGATCAATTAGATAAAGAAATAAAAGAGCCAGATCTATACTTTCTAGACTATAGATAGATATCTACATCTTAAATTTAAGTTTTTAATAAAAGCATGAATATTTCATTGATTTCAGCCTGATCGACAGTAAACTATGCCACGACGTTCAAGAAAGAAAAAATCAGACATTTCCCAATGGCCGCCTCTGACGTTTGTCAGCAGCCCGCTGTACCAAGCTGCTCCAATCCTGGAACAAGAGATGGCGGCAACAAATCCTGTCACAGCTAAAACTGTTCCTGTAGATGACCTCACCGAAACTGTCTGGGTAAGTGCTTAGAAATTAGGAATAGGGGATGTTTTTAATTAGATGTACTTATAATCACAGTGTGTAAATTACTCATTTTTCATAGTATTTCTTTGCTGTTCATGTATCATGTCCTTTATGTGCAAAACTGCCTTATAATGTGTGTGAATGGCTGATAAATTGTCTCGTCTTAACTATGTAAAGCGCTTTGAGCCGGCTATGCTGGGATAAAGCGCTTAAAAATGATCTTCATTATTGTTATTATTGTGGTGAAAGTGTGTCATGAGTATGTTGTGAGTTGTGTTAGGGTTGCCTAGATGCCTGAGCCTAGAGAAGTGTGATGATAGTGAGTTGTGCTAGGCTTGCCTAGAGGCCTTAGCCTAGAGATGTGTGGTGTGAGTTGTTTTAGGGGCTGTAGATCTAGTCTTGGAGTGTCTTTCATCTTGAGTGGATAAAATCTACTTGGGATACGGGATTGCCTTGGCTGCTGATAGAGCAAAGATCTAGACCTTCTCTTTGTCTAACTACTTCTGCTGCTATTTCTACTGCTCTCGGCACCTGAACACTTAATTATATATATCTCATTTAATATATGGAAATTTTATCTTTGTAAGCATATTTATACGGTTACTTTCAAATCTGTTTTCCTGTTTTTTTCCATTTTTGTTTTAGAAGTCTTCTCTTAAGTATTATTCATGAAGCTTCATAACCCTTTCATTTTGGAGAAAGCTTTGACATTTTTTGCATAGAAAAGCAAACAATTACTTGTTTTAAAACTTCAGTGCTCAGGTATATTTTTAGAAATGATGAACCCATAGAGCATAGCTGTTGGTGAATTTGACATAGGGCCATTAAACTTCAATGAATTATGTTCTGAAAGTGGCGGAGTCAAAGATGATTTGGACCAGTGACTGAAAATGGAGAGCCATCCAGTATTCACGGTAATGTAAACATAAATCCTAGACTCTTTTCAAAGTTTCTTTTCACTCTCCCTCATTCCAGGTTTCTCCCCAGTTTTCTCAACGCGCACACAGAAGACTGCGAAGTTCAACCTCCATGTGCCGAAGAGTGAACTCGGCCAGCAAGGCGTCTGGAATGCAACCAGCTGCCTCACTGAACAAGAGGTCTAAGTTCAGACCCTTGAGGTTTCTGTCTGAAGAAATAACAGAGAGTCCTTCTCCCTCTGCGTGTCATCCTAAACACCTGGAGCCAGTCAGGCTGGAGCCCCTGCTGGCTCAGACTGGGGAGGAAAACGCCTGCACTGGCGAGGATGCTACAAATGTTGGGAGCCCTCACACAGGCCAGCACTACCAATTCTCCAGGAAAGCATCAGAGGTAGACAAGGAAAATGCAGAAGTGCATTCTAGTTTGACTATAGGGAGGAATGCTGGAGGAGAAGAAAGAGTTTTGAGAAGTGGACGTAGTATTGGTTCAGCTTCTTCGTGTAGGGAGAGGAGGAACTCTTTGTGCGAAAATGAAAATGTTGATATGGCATTGTTACCTGGAAGGTTGTGTGTTGACACGGAGGACTTAAACCATGCAGCCTTGGCTCAGCAGCCAGTGACACCGGACTCTGTTGATTGTGTACCATGCCCCACCAGTTTCATATCGACACCATCAAGAGCTGAAATCACTTCAAACGAGTCGTGTCATGATTTGAATCGGTCACAAACTGCAGATCCACTTGAATTAGTAGTCACAACTAAAACTGACAGTGGCAATTGTTTGCGTAGTGTGAATAAATCAGGGTCACATGAATGTGTAACTGCAACTTGTGACAATTTGACTTGCAAGGTTAGAGATAGTTCACACGGATGCTCTTGGGCAGCCACCCCACCTAGGATTGCACGAGACTCTAAACTCGTGCTGGCTTTGGACACACCTCTGTGTGATTATGGACTTAGCTTACGTCAGCGCCAGCTGAAATATGGTCTACGAGAAACGAGTCATGAGCCACACGCACAGCCACCATAGAATGTAACGAAAAATTTTTGTTTAGCTTTTCACCTCAATAAAAGTTTTGTAAGTATGTGTATTTGATCAAATGTTACTGCATGGTTTGTGTTATTCATAACATGAGTAGCGCATGTACAATGATGCTGGCAGGTTTAGCTGAAGATTGTTTTAGCTTGTTTTTTTTCTTTTTGTTTTTTTTGTATTTTTTGTACACAATATTAGGTAATCTCATTATGTTAGGAGGATGTACATTCTTATACAAAGCAAAGCCAAAATAAGTAAAATACTCAGAACTTACTCTACCCGTATTGGTTTTGATTTGTAGAAGATTATAATTTATATATCATAACATAACAAGAGCATACATGTACTTAGTACTTAACCTCAAAAGAGCTTTGTTAAAAAAATGTTGCCTACACTGAATTTCATCTAGTGCTTGGCCAAATATGTGCATGTACAAATATTTAATGCCAAGATTGATATGCTGCTCAGTGGATATTATTTCAAAGTGTTAATGTAGATTCTTACAGATTCGGTGGATCTATGGAGTAAGAAAAGCCACTTAGATATTGATTTGTAGTTAAAGAAATATGAGAAAAGCATGTAAAGGTGAAATGCGAATGATATTACAAAATAGTAAGAAAAAATCTTGAGAGGCAGACAAGCAGGCATACAGAGATATTTGCTTCAATGCTCAATATTAATTTATATGACAACTGATATTGATTTCTTAATAAATTACATATTTTTGTTATATGTATATATGTACAATATTATGATGTACGTGTGGTTCAATCTAAATATACGTACGCATTTAGAATTGATACGGTAAAAAGAAAAATAGGCTTTCAGAATAATCAGGCAAACATCTCAAAGTCTACTCAAATTTTCAGTTAAGGTAATTAAGGTAAAAGTGTACCCTTTATTTGGATATTACCTTTTAAAAATTAAAATTTTTTATTCTTTTCTCAATTTCCTAAAATACCCCAAAATAGTTTAGAAACAGGATAAGTTACACTATTGCCATGTAGGCTTAAAACTACTCTCTAAGTCTAAGTACTGGTTAATTCCTTCCTTATTTGCCAGAAATCTAGTAGAAACACATCATTGTCCTATGGTATGCCAAAATTATTGTTCGCACTTTGATCAATTCATTGACTTGGTCCTATTTTTGGAAGCCTTAGTTTACACAAAAAACTTATAATGAATATATGCTGATCTTGATTTCAAGGAATGAATGGATAATAACATGTACCAATTAAATGTATTGTAGGTGTAATTTGATGCAAGGGATGAAATATTTTGTAAATGAAAACCAAATCAATCATGTAACTTTAACAAAGCTGGACCATGTAACACCTCTCCTTAAACATCTACAAGGTGCATTGACTGATTGGTTGTCAGTAAAAGCACTTATTGAATACATAAGACAAGCATTCTCTGTTATAGAGGTGTTAATGAAACTGACTCAGCATATTGTTATATAGATCTCCTCTCTCCTTACTTACCATCATAGTCCCTGTGCTTGAGCGGAAACAATTTTCTTAATGTATAAAGATCTAAAACTAAAAAGTTTGTGTTAGGCAGCTTAGAAAACTACTGCACGGAAAAAAGAAGTCTGCCAGATTCAGAAACAACTTTTTTAAAAACTTGTGCATTTGTTCCACCACCCAGGTTGTGTATGCAAAACCATATATTCTTTTAATTTTATGAATGAATGCATTTTGTTATGTAAGAACATGATTATTTTCTTTGCAATGTGCTTTTTTGAATGAAGTGGTTATCTTTCCAGCAGCGGCCATTTCCTTTTTTGAATGAGCTGAGGTTTCTTAGAAATGGAGTTCTACAAATCATCTGCAATTTATGTAGTGTTATTAATACTATTACATTTATTATTATTATTATAATAGTAAACTGTTACTTTATTAAAAAACTAATACATGCATTATTTGTAATAATAATTACATGCATTAGTTTTATCATATTACCTCATTTGTCAAGATTTATCTATTCTTCATGTTTGAAAGGAACAAAATTTAAACTTTTATTATAAATATTGTGACAGCTATATATGCTGGTTACAAAATTTCGTAATTAGATTCATTGCAGTTGAATAATGAATTGTCTGAGATTGAGGAACTTTGAAATATGAAGAAAAATTTTCAGGCCTCTTATTTGGTCGCTAACTTTCCCCAATAGATTTGACTTACAAATGAACTAATATAATAAGGGTAATACTCTTTATAAAATTTATATTATTTTTCTTTGGAACACAAAATATGGACTGGCCACTTATTATGTATTAAAACCTCTGTTTTAACACTTCAGAGAAAAATTGATCCATTAAATTAAGATAATTCACCAAGTGATCTCTTAAATTTATACTGAAAGGCAAAGATCTCAATCAGCTAACATGGCTGGGTAAAGGTGAATCGATATTACTAGTGCTGCTGCTTTACTATGAATGAACATTAAATTAATGTCAGGGAGGACAATACTTTTTTTTTCTCGGCATGGTTGGGTATTTTAATGAACCCATTTAAGATAGATATAAATACAAAACATGTATTTTGAATACTTTTGCAAATGGTTGCTTCTCAAGCCTAAAAGAGAAAAAAATAAACATGTATTTCTTTTCTGTATTTGAAACGATGTCTTGTTGTTATTCCGGTAATTAATTGAACAGGTAGATTGCAAAAATGAAAAACTACCAAAATTAAGTTTTAACCTGAGGAAAAATTCAACATTAAAGAAAAGAAAATGAGTACAAAAAAAGTTGAATGGTCCATTCTTTATTTGAAGTTTTTGTGTCATGGTTTGAAATACAACCACAGCACTGTTAGCTGTACAAATTTATAAGATACGAAAAATGTATGACAAAAAACACTCACACGCTTGCACATAAATTGTTCAAAAGATAGAGAAGTAAATAAATCCTACAATTAAAATTCAGCTGAGTTAAGACTAAAAGTACAGAAATTGTCCAAGAAACATGATTATACTAGTGATAGAATACAGTCCTTGTTAACTGCTTAATCACATAAGTCACGATTGCTCTAGTAAGAGACATATATATTTCACTTCAGTAGGTATCATATTCACGATGCAAGTAAAGTCTGTCTTCAGTCACAAATATTGGTCAAACCTTCAAATGCTCTTTGTTTGGCAATCTCTAATGCTCATAAAAATCTATGAATTCAAAAAAAATTCAAGAAAAGTGCATGTTTATACAAGCCATGAAGTTATACAGTAAAAAACGATAAAAGCATTGAATTAAAAAAAAAATTGTACATATGCAAAAGTGGTGCAACTAGAACAGGAAATGTGTTATTTTCTTTCTCCTCCCCCCTAAAAAAAAAGATGTAGAACTAGAATATAATTATAAAAAAAATAAACGAGCTAACAATCCAATGCTTTAGATACTCATAGTCATACACCATTACAAACAAGGAACTCTCACAAAAAAATCAAAGAGTATGCAAATCTACAAACACACATCAAAAATACAAAAGAAGAAAAAAATTACTTTGAAAGCTCAGCAATCAAGAACTGACTTCAACACCTCTCAGTACACAGCATTTTTACCAAATATTGAATTAATTGCCTTGACGGTAGCTCAGTAATAATGCAAGGTTTGACCAGTACTTTTATCATTGAAGAGAAGTCACCTGAGACTTGAGAGGCAAATGCCTAACGGCATTACTTCCCATTTGTTAAACAATAAATTCTATTGAGTTAAAAAATAAGTACACCAAAAATCTGTCAGACTTATGTGACCATATTCACAAGGCTACAAGTAGGCAACTCGGTCCTGTTGGGCATTGAAGTTGGCATAGACAGAAAACATGATACATAAACAGCTGTGTTTGAAAAAAAAAAAAAACACATAATTATGTAGCTTCGAAACTTCAGTACCCGGTAATTTAATGCAGAAAAACTTGTAGGCCAGGAACACTGAGGTTGCCATGGCGATTTCTTAAATTTTACTACCAGGGGACATATTTTGGATTGATGCATTAAGTAATTGAGTTTGTAGATGCTGACTTCAACCAAGTTATTAGAAAGCTGAAATAGATGCTCTTACAGTTACAAGGTACAATATAGGCTATACATATATATAATATAACTACAGTGGAAACCTCATAATTCGAATTGCTTAGGACTTGATCTAAACTTCGAATTAAGAGAATTTGATTTCCAGGGGTGACATACATGAACCACAAATGTTTCAAAATTTAGTAGGCAGGTACTTATTGAAAAAGTTTTTATATTTCCTTTTGTTTTCTTTTCAAAGCAGCCTTCTCCCAACCCCATTTCTTTTAAAAAGGCATGTCTTGGGCAATAATTAGCATTTAATTTTGCTTTACAGATAGTACTGTTGTAATGTATTTGGGCGTAAGCTTTGAATTAAGAGAATCAAACCACAAAAACTTTGAATTATGAGACAAATTTGAAAAGAGCCAAAGAGAAAAAACAACCTATTCTCTTGCAAAATTCGGTTTATGAGAATTCAAAATATTACACTCCGTTTTGTGAGGTTTGCACTGCATATTGCATAACTTATGATAAGCGGGCCCACAATTAAAAAAAAATAGATGATAAAAAAAGTTGATGCTTCAATCAGCTGTACCCATCTCTATGGCATGAATGATAAAATATAACTATCCAAGGGCATTTGCAAACAAGAAGTTTATAATGATTCTGTGTAGTTTACACTATAACTTCAGCAAAATGTTTCTATTCTTTTCCCTGATTGCTTGATATTAAATATAAAGTGCTTTTTGCAATTTTATGGGAAAGCTGTTATATAAATGCACTTTATCAATAATTTGCAAAATGCACTTTGCAAATACGTCAAAAGACATTGATCGATAGAATTTTTTTCTTTTAAATCAAGCTACAAACTCATTATGCAAAGAAAGTTAAAGAACGCTTGGCAGGCTAGCCCATTGGACGGACAAATATCAAGCGCTATGTACATATTCATGTACTGATTGCAGTACTTTTCAAGATAAGAGTATGCTAACGAAAGCAAATATTATTCATACTTTTTTACTTTAAGGACTGGGCCATAGGCTTTCAAAATATAATAAAAGTAAAAAAAAAACACCCAATAAAATAAACATTTTTTCTCCTTCCTCTTTCCGAATACGAAGGTTACCTGAATCTGTTGTATCAAGCAAATAATTTCATTGCACAAGAGAAGGAATACAGTTCACATCCTTGGGATTCATGTGCCATTTCCAGATTTACAAATCATCTTCAAGACATTCATTTTCAAACCATATACACATGAATCTGCTTTTGTAACAAATTTTATCCTGAATTTTAGGGGAAAATGTATTTTTTTTTTAAATGAGTGAAAATGTCAGTTTCTTGTATTAATTTGGGAAAAAAAGGAGGTTAGGACAAGGCTAAAAAAAAAGTCATAAAGAAATTTGATAAATATAGACCTACTTTTTAGTCCCACAGGATTTTCCATATGACTTTGACAAAAGGGCAAGCCTGTGTGATTTTCCTCTAAACATTGTGCTCTTGAAATATGTATTTAGGCTTATCAAGTTGGAATAAAAATTTCCTCATTGCACTCTATTTCATGTAGGTACAATATAAAATATAAGTATATATCCGGATTTCTTGCCGCACTAAATGGCACATGGAGGTGGAATCATTCAAGTATAAAAAAATTAAGAAAGACAGTATAAATATATGCTTGCACTAGGAGTTACAAATTATTTGAGCAGTTCAAAATCAAGGGAAAAGGATGTAGAGTGCTATTTTGTACAATAGGCCTAAAGTTTTAAAATATTCATAACAATCTAAATCCCAACTATTAAAAATAAAATGCAACAAGTCTTTAAGTTTTAACAGGCAGTGTAAGTCATGTAGTTAACACCCAAAAATCTTCTGAGTCAACACTAAACTTTGATATACATTCAATTTCTGCAGTACCATCAACTACACTCCCTATCCAAAAAATCTCTTCAAACTAACACACCTAAAAAAAAAAAAGATTGAGACTTGATTCCTCTTCAGAGACAGACAGAAAACCTTTGCATTCATAATTCAAAACCTGCACTTTAAAAACACAACTATCAAAAAAAAATAAAAAAATCGAGATAGTGAGAAATTTGTAACAGTAACAATTAAATTTAAAAAAAAAATTTGATTCTAGCTTTATGTCACTATTGATTTTCAGTTTGTACCTAGTACCATATGGTATGAAGAATGAAACAGAATACACTCATGCAAAGTTAATTGTGACATGTAGTTGCTAACCTCCACGTTTCAGATTTCCATAAGCTCGTGTTTACTGTCATAATTAGACTCTTTTATGGCCATATCTGGGTACCAATGTAACTCTTAGGATATCACCTCACACACAAACCATACGAATTCATTTTAAAGTCTTCACATATCATGCAAAATACCAAGATTCTTATCTCATATGAAGTTTATGCTGTTAAAAATGTACTTGATATCATTAAATGGATACAATGTAGAAAAAATAGCTTAGCCTAAAATCCTTATTGAATAAGAAAAATTAATCACAGATTTTTGCAATGTAAAACACAAGAGCACACACCGGTAGGATTGAAATAATTTTAAAAAAATGTAATCAGTCTAAAAAGTATCAAAAGTATGTAAATCCTTATATTTCATTACTATTTTGGAACATTGAATTTTTCTAGGAAGCTGGATACTCCTCAGAGAAAAGAAGATCTAGTAATTACCTCGGACAGTAGTTTCTTTAATGTTAATTCCTAACGCCAAAACTAAAAAAAAAATAGTTGACACACACGAGGGCTTCTTAGACGTGAATGCAGACAAAAATAAGTGGCACCCACAGTTGACGGAAAGCAAAAGCATCAGATTAAGTGGTTTTTATTGTGGGCAAAGAGATCTGCAAATATTTTACAAAAAGAATAAATAAATACATCGGAATTAATCCTAATATTAAAACTTTAGTAGAGAGAGGAAATAATCCCTATCCTCCAAAGAATACACTCATTGACACCAAACATTCAGAAAGGAACTCGTAAATGATTTGGCTGGTAAAATATATAATAAAAAATAAAAACAAACAAAATTGATGAAGTTAAAAAGCGGAAAAACATTTAAATTAGGAAATTTATTACAGTTTAAAATAGACTTAAATTTTATTGGTCAGGTCCCATCTCATCTAATCTGCTTCATATAAAGATTTCATTAGACATTCACAATGTCTGTGATGGCAGAAATCAAAACAAAGTATGCACTGAACTGAATGCTTTACCGTTGCAAAGGGTATGTAAATTAAATAATTATATAAAAATGTAGAAATTGAAAATTGTTTTACTCCATAAGTACATGTGTATTGAAGAAGTATTTTGACAAAGTTCTCACACATGTAACATTATTTATGCACATTTAGACATCTTAAACATTTAAAGGTTAGAAAAAAGAATGTTAAATATTTTGTTTGTTTTTCTCAATTTATTTGATTATTACTTTGAGTTTTAACAGAATGAAAAAAAAAGGAATGAAAAAATTAAATATCAGCAGACAACCACATGTCACGGGTAAGCCAGTGTAAACAAAAATTTAGTCACAAGGAAATGCAGACAGCAGTACAGTGTATCAAACCTCTCTGCAGTTATATATAATGAGTGCAAAGAAAAAGAAGAAAAAACTGAAGTATAAGCATGAGACACCCACATGTGCACAGCTCCTTATCATTGTGAGTTTTCAGATATCAGCTCATTTTTGTCCCACATGTCTTTAAACAGACATGTAGTTATCATAAGATGCCAGTAACTTTATCTAAAAAAATCTCTGTTTAGGGTGTGCAAAACTATGATGTTATAGAAGAGGCTGCATCTAAACCGTGGTTTATTAATGTTGCTAATGCAAGCACTAAGAATGAATAATGATGAAACACAACATTCACACCACGCATGTAGATATTTAGATTATTAGTTATAACTAGCTGCGCTGTTTTCAATCTCCCCCTCCCCCCTTCCCCAAATATTGAAGAAAAGGCATACAAATAGCCTTGATTTCCTCTTCAATTCTAAGTGAAGTAAATTTTCATATCAATTAAGGGTGCTAGTCAGTGGCACAGTGAATTATCACATCTCAGATTATAGCTGTCCACATTAAAAACAAAACAAAACAAAAAACGAACACAAAAGCATTGTAATCTTTGAAATTGATACTTGTCCAATACCCAAAGATTAGCAAAACTTTGTAAATAACTTTTTTTTCCTTTTTTTGTGTTTTTTTTTTTTGCACAAGACCCAGGAACTACACATCTACTCATATTCTTCGTGTGAACCATACAATAACTTCTTTGCGAGAAGAAAGAATACGTATTTACAGAGTGCCAGTAAAAAAGAATTTTAGGCCAACTTTTATCCTGCCGTTCATTGCAGATGCACATTTTGAGGTACTGAGCACTTGCTCTCACTCTCAGTATTGTAGCAGTGTCACTGAAGAATTCATTATTGCAAAATTCATTCTTCTAAATGAAGAAATCATAAATGCACATTTCCCTTTTTTAAACAGTACAGTGCAGAATACTAGAGCCTCATGATAATGTATTCAAATCACACAGTGAACATTAATGATGCATAGCTTTCTTTGTGGCACATTTTAACAATAGGGCAGCATACCACAAAAAATTCATACAAGATGTATACATGAACAATTTTAATATAACATAATTTGGATGACAATTCTGAAACGGATGTAAAAATGGCTGTAAATAAAGTCAGCAAAGCAACAATATAATATTGGTGTAACTTTGATTTCCATTAGCAGCACAGTAATTTCTATCCATTGAAAATAATTCATTTGTATCCCTAAACCTGTTTCCTACTGATAGCATAGCGATAACATATATAAGTGAATCAACCTGAGTAAAAATAAAACATACCCGAGATACAATCTTTTAAATTTGCAGTGCTCTAAAAATAATTCTACATGGTTTTAAAAAAAAAAAGATAAAAAATGTAACATAAAAAAGGGTTGAGTTGGGAATTATTTTCAAGATGTATGACGGTAACCACAAAAAAAGTAAGATTTCACATTACTCTTTTAGGGAATAAAAGATATCTTAAATTAAAGTCAAGGAGTTTCAGTCACACTCATTAGAATGGAAATTAATTCCAAATGCACCATGCAGTTGAGAAAAGATTGAGCAATCATTTGCAGAACATTATCTGTATTCCATTAACACATAGTGACTTTCTAAAATCACCAAATCAAGGGCACACAGATAATGGTATACTTGGAAAGCCCATATCAAACTGTACGGTCCTAGAGAAATAATATAAACCTGAAACCCCTATCTTGGCTCACACCAGTAGAGCATGAGAAACACCTTACAAGTGTTCATGAATATGCTTTTTCAAAATTGCCATGTTGTTATGAAAGATTTTAATTAGGCTTACTTAAATCCTTCACTCCTCCCCATGAATATTCACACTGCGTCAATTCTCAGGGAGAAAATTCTACTAATCAAGTCCTCATTTTCTAATGTTCGCAATTAAAAAAAATATTAATATTAGCAATGCATTAACAGTTATATCTCCAGTAAATTCAATTAAAAAAAAAATGATGTGGTTTAAAGAGCTTGGTTTTCATGACAATTGACTCTGAAAACATATAAAAACAATAGAAATTGAGCATGGTGTGTAAGATCACTTGTTTTTCTTGGGCTCTGAGTCTGATATGGTTGATTTTCCGTTGGCATGTCCATTTGATACAGCTGATCCGTTTGTGTCTTGTTTCTTTCCCTGAGAATTTTAGGAAATAAACGTGTTTATTCAATCTTTTCATACAAAATCTTGAATACATAAGCAGCAATAGCGTGAAAAACAGCATAGTTGAACTTAGGGCTTTGTCTAAGGAAAATATAATAGATACTCAATATCAAAGACAATGATTAATAACATCTATCTATGCTTATATTCTTGAAGAGCTGTCATGATATTCTCTATAATAAGAAAAAGTATTTTTAACCATTTTTAACTATTGATTAAAAAAAAAAAAAGACAAACTGGCACTTGACTATATATAAACATCTGATGCAAATTGCTCTGCTGTTGACACCCATGTGAAAAGTGATTGCATTTGAATTAATTACTAAGGTCATTTTAACATAATGCCAATGCCAATCTTCTGGTTGAGTCAGATTTACAGTTTTGAGTAGTACAAAAGATAATTTTTCTCCAGCTTTTTTCTTTTTAAATTGATGCATTTTGAGGTAATTCAGGGGGCCCACATTTGGATAAGTTTCTGCTTATAGGAATGCCTAAACTGAAGTCTGAATGATCAACATATTTAATCTGGGTAGGTTCTTTCCTTTTTGTCTGATTCATGATTGCTCATGTAAATCATAAAGCTCAGTGAAAGAGATGGAAAGGATAAATAATTACGCTGAAATTAAACTGCAATCTAACCGTTACAAAAAACACAACCTTGAAAACTTACTCTTGTTTTACTTTTGATAGAAATCAAATCATTAGAATTCTATTTAAATTCCAAGGGGAATGTTTAATATGTTAAAAGCAAAAATGACATAACATTTTAGACAAAATTTTAGAGCATATTCCATCCAGCCAACACTAAATCAGGTTGTCAATGTCTAGTACGGTACTCAGTAGTATCTATAAAAAAGCTGTACAAAATTAAATTTTTTTACTAATGTAAGATTTGTAGACAAAGCCTTCATGAACACAATTTCTGACATCTTAATCAAGTTAGTAAGTTAACAATGATAACAGAATGGTATCGTTCGGTACATATGGTAGGAGCCAATAAGCAGCTATTGCGAGAAACAACTGTCAGAGCTCCATCATTTGAACAGATCAAGATCTCAGCCGAACCATGAAGTGATCAAGACAGCTTAGGGTTTTTATAAATGTAACAGGGTATGTGCATGACTTTTTCATTCCTTAGTGCAATCAGCTCACATTGCTTAACTGAGTCCCTTTATTCTGTGACAATAAAGGAGTGCCTTATGTTATAACCGAAAAGCCTGTCCTTGACCTTCCAATTATTCGTTCGTCAAAATAAAGTTTTTGGTCCCTTTTGCTTTCAACCTACTAAACATTCACTTTGCAATTTAACTCTAGTCATCTCTTAAACAAAATCGACTGTAACTCAAGGCAGCAATAATATGTATATCTCCCGGCCTTAAACTCTTTAAGTGTGAACTGGAGCAAAGTCTTTAGAAAAATGCACATTTTTGTCAGCAAAAATGTTCATATTATAATAATTTGCAAAAATGCTGGAGTGTGGTCTATTAGTATGACCAAACTTTATGGTGAGAAATATCAATGGCTAGTATAAATACAATAGAAAGCTAAGATGGTTCCTTTCTGTTTTTTTTCATTTCTGCTTACATCAAAACCGTTAAGTCAAATCTATACAAAAAGAAGTATACAAATTTTGTTTCTTTGTTGGTCTTACCTTGTTCTTCTGAGCTTTGAGATATGCATGGAAGTAAAAGTTAAGGAAGAGGAGGAGGATAGTGAAGGCGTAGATGATAAGAGCAATGTGCATCCAGTCGGGGAATCCGCAGCCGTTGAAAGCCAGGGACTGAAGGGCATGGGCAATCCCAGTTACAAACTGGATCTGTGGTCGATCAGGTACGTCGAGATTGGTCGTCCATCACAGAATCCAAAATATTGCAAGGGTCGTCAGTTCCACAGTCAACACAGTGCCGGTACGGATATTGATTCCAGAGAGCCAACCCACACCACAGTAAGACAAGACAACCAACCACACACAAGAAAGGGTTAGGGGGAGGATGGACAAAGTCGAAGAAAGGATGTTAATATCAAAATGATCGACACAAAAGATGGCTAGCTGGATGATTACCTTGATAGCGTCATGAGTTTTTCCAGATGGTTTCGGCTTGATATATGCTTGCACATAAAAGTTGAGAAATAAAGCGATGATAGTAATGCCGTAAACAATGCCAGTCCATTCCATCCACACAGGATATTCACATTCAATGTAAATTGACTGGCTAGCGTACACCAGACCCAAAAAGAACTGAAGCTGAGGGTGGGAAAGAGAAAATACGAGAGCGGCTTTAGGCCGAGGCTGATGGGAGACAAAGGCAAAGTGAGATGTCTATAATCTCTTCTTTTACAGCATGGACAAACTCTATACAGTTTTCAAATATAATTAAAAAGTGATACATATGCTGCTAGACATCATGATACAAAATTGAGGTTTTGTGTAGGTTATAACTAGAACAAAATTGATAACTACTCCTTTTCTACCCTACTCCTATTTCTAAATCAAATTTTTAGTTACACTAATAAAACAGAGGCTGCAGGCTATCTCAACCAGTACAATCAGTTTAATCAACAAAAACTCTTTGTTCACCACTGGGTGGATCGTTGTCAGTACAATGTGATCAGCTATGACAACAGTCCTAATCTCCCTGCTGTGATTTTGTGCTGCTTTAATTGACTTTAATTTTAGTGTTTATTTGCTAGATAGCCCTGCTATTGAAACCAATCAAATGATTTGTAAAGGTTTTCTTTATTGGTTTCCACAATGGAGATATTTTTTTTTACTTCAGCGTTCAAAATGTATTGAACATGTACTGTAAGTGCCCTGAAAGTTTATTGAGTGTGTGCTATTATTTTCAAGTTGTTTCTTGGCAGCCATTCTAGTTTATATGTGTCACAAAAAGAAAAACCCAGCTTAGCAGGACTAAGGCTAAAAATGTATAAGTCTCAATGGATAACTGATGAGACATAAAAAAAAGATGTAAATGTCTTTAGATTGTGTATTAATCTGCTCTTCTTTCTCTAATGTATTGGAGCTCCATTACAAAAATTGATAAATTATATTGTAATACCAAATGAACATTTAAAAATTATTCAATAAGATTTCTTTTAAAAGGACAAAAATGCAGTATATACATTGGAGATATGTACCATCACACAAAACATAATTTTGTATTTAACGTCTCTTGAAATTTTTTTATAATTTTTTTTGGAAAAAAAATGCTATAAAACTTTGTTTTATGTACACCAGTTTAATATTTCCCTCAAAAAGTGTTTTTAAGTAGGAAAAAATAGATTTTCTATTAGACAAAAAGATAAAAACCCAACTATTGATCATTGATGACAATAAAGTTTTTTCTTTCCTCAAAATAACTAAATTTTCAAGACTTGAAAACCGAAAATGTATGAAAAGTCTGCCAAAAAGATTAACAAGCAAAAGAAAACTATCATTACTCTCCCACATGAAAAATAGCAGCAACTATTAGTTTCCTCTATAGAGAAGATGAGACTAGCGAAGGCTACCGAAATGTCCATGGTAATAAGCTGAGAGGAAGGAGCACTGTTTGAGTCAGTGGAAATGAAGCTTTGTTAGATCGGCAACCAAGGAAAGACACTGAAGTACAGAAGATACAAGAGAGTGGTCTAACTGTGTTGCAAGCATATATCAAGAGCCTGGTTCACATCCACAAAACTCATTACGCAACAAAAGTATAATGGTGGTGATGGGTTTGTCATTAAACAAAAATGAAATAAAAAAAATAAAAAAAAACAAAAAACAAAAAACAAAACAAAAAAAACATAAAATTAAACAAAATTTAAAACAAGCAATATAACAGAAAGACTCAAATGTAATGATTTTTGTCTTATCACTTCGCTTTTCGTGAAGAAAATTGAACTTAATTATTTATTAACATTTTATATATGATTGTGGTCTAAAGTTGCTCTTTGAATTCATGTTATTATTGATAATTTATACCCTTTATGAAGACTTTTTTTTTCAAATTGAATCCATCATTGAACAATCATAAATTTTTAACCAAGAGTTAAAATTAATGTGCCATGAATTCATAGAGGATTACAACTTTGGACATGTTTTGGAATTATTCTCAAAATTAGCTTTACGAGCATCTCATCCTCCTTCTTCTAAATGTTGTTGCAGTTAAAAATTTACCTTTTAGTAGTTCCGTTACCCCAACACAACATAAATAAAGTTTAAGTAAGACAGAGAGACAATTTGTGCGAGCTAAATAACAGAGCAGTTACATTATAATTTATTTATCTTTGAAACTTGACAGTTGTTTTTTTTTAAGGAAATAAATTTAATTCACTTAGAAATTGAGTAGTTAGCATTTTAAAATTTGTCACTTAATAAAAAGTTGTTTGCCACATTAAAGATATCCTATTTTATATTTTGAAACGATTTATTTTATGACAATACATTTTTTATCAGTTATTATGTTTAACTATATTTTTTATATTTCATCATTTAAAATTTATATTAATTGAGCAATGAAACAAACCTGAACAACAAAAAAGAAACAAAAAACAAAAAAAATGAAGTTCATCAACAAAAAAAGGTAGAAACAAACAGTGGGGAAGACAACCAAAACCACCACCACCATCATAATTTTTCCTATTTACTCAGAAATCAACTCAACTTCATTTAATATCAGGAGATCTAGACCTAGTCCTATTCTTAAAAAAAAAACAAAAAACATTTATTTCTAAGGCACGCATAATTTATTATTAGGTTTATGAACTTTATAAAGGCTTGAAAAGTGACTAATAGGTATATTAAGATAAGATAGGAGAGAGATAAAACTATTGATCCTCAAGGGAAACTATGGGTATCACTCAAATTTTATCCGCAAATGAACATTATTTGTACAACTTGTCCGTATCAAATTCTCTTTTAAATCATTGATAAAGCGACCAACTATTTCCTCAATTATGAGATTTTGAATTTATAACAAATTATCTTTAAACATTCCAATGATAAAAACTTGCAAGAAGTTATTTGTATTTCCATTTAGAGAAACATTTACTTGCTGCTAAAAAAATAATTAAGAACATGAATTTGAACAAATAAAAACGTTCCTTAAAATGCTGTTGGTATAGTTTAAAAAAGATGACATCAGCCTCATAAGACAATGTTACAATTACATGCCAAATAATTTTATATTACTTTTTTTTTCCTTAATTTTTTTTTTAATTTTTTATTTAGGACCCACATTTTGAGTTGAAGGGTTGAAGGTTAATCCTGAGACTATTACAAAAATCAGTTCAAATTTCAATATTGACTGATCATCAATTTTAAATCATGACAAAAAGATGTTTCCATGGGTTGCCTTATCTGTTGAAACTGAATTTTGTTATATTTTGTTCCCTTTCATTGAAAGAACAAAAAAGAACTACCAATACACAGGAAGCCTACTAAATATAATTATTATTATCGATCAAAGTCTAACATATATTTTTTTTTAATTAGGATACTTTTTTAGGCTTTTCTTGTGTTTTTGCAAACTTTATATATTTCTTAGAGGCAAAGGTATAATCTTATTCAATGGGGAAGAGTAATGCAGTACAAAAATTTCACAAGCATTTGACGTTTAAGTCCCAAGAACCAATAGTAAAGCGGTTTGGTGCAATCTTACTGACCAGCTGAAGGCGAGTGAGGTAGCGTTTCCACCATAAATATTTCTGGTATTCTGGTCCCAGGGCAGCTATGGCGTAGTACGAATACATGATTACATGGATGAATGAGTTGATCATGGCTCCGAAGAAAGCTGAAAGAAAATGGTGATTGGAAATACAGTGAATTTTATCACCAAAAACAAAAAAGTAAAAGAAAATTATAAAATCATACATTTCCAGCAGGGTTAAGTTTGTTCCTTGACATATATAAATCAATAATACCTTCAGCTGTATTTTATTTGTCTAATCACCATTTAACATATCTATCAAAATCAAAGCAGAAATAATTTCAACTCTGGTAAAGGACTTTTAATTCTCATAACAGCAGTCATATCAAATTTTCAATGGGCTTGGTGGATGGCATATTTCAGAGACACAGAATTTTGAAATTTGCATATATCTTTGTTAGATCCGTAGTTTATCTCATGATAACGTTTAAATTAAAATTTGCCAACTTGTTTTAGGTGAAGAAGAATAAAAATATACATTTTTCTAAAAATAAGAATGATAAAAAATAAGTCTTTTTTTCAACTATCTTAAACTACAAAAAAAAAAAAAAGATGAGACATGCCTTTCTGCGAGTGCAGTAACAAAATTGCTCTCCCAAACTAAAATTGAAAGATAAATAACTCAAAACTTAGAAAGGCCTTAGACAGACTTTGTTGAGGATTCACCCCAGAGAAAAAGCTTACACTGTCCGCCTGCGACCCACTTGACTCCGATGTACCAGATGGGGAACATGGTGGCGTGATGGTACACGTGCAGGAAGCTCACTTGGTTGTTCTTCTTGCGCATGATGAAGAACACAGTGTCCAGCATCTCCACACACTTGGAGAAGTAGAACCACCAGATCGCCTTGGCTATCTGGACACCAGAAGATAAAAATGGTCAAATATTTGATTTTCTTAAATGGCAAAACATAGCTTTTGCTATCAGGGTAGAACAAGAAAATAAAGAACAGTGGTCTCCCCTTTAGATAAACCTCTTGGGGACAACTTAAAAGTTAATTTTATTTGAAGTTTATATTAAACAGTGAATGTAGAGTAAGAAAAAGTAAATTAGTGCAAAAAATACTTTATAGAGCTATAGTCTATTTCAATCCTGTTAAAACTTTAGGGACGATATATCACTGGATATGAGCTAATAACTAGGGAAGTGCTAAGTAGAATATGGAATACTATCTTATCTAAAATGCACAATTTTAGCCTATGCTCTATAGATAATAGAAGAAGAAAATATATGTAAATCTGTTCCAAAGATTTATACTCAGAGATTTTTTTTTCAAAATGCACTATCACCGTTACTATTTAGATAGTAGACAAAAGATGGAATGGCAGAATACTTAGCACCGGTGAGACAAAAAAGGGTTTTCCAAAAAGAAAAACTAAGCTGGTAATTCAACGTTGCAACAGATTCTTCTGAGCAAGTAACTGTGAAAGCATTTTTCCAGATAATGCGTTAATTTTAAAATAATTCATAAACATAAAGTACATAATTTAAGTATTTCCTTTAGCATCGTGCTTTGCTGATCTATACCAACTTGTACCTTGTAGAACAAATGTCTGGCAATTACCAGATGGGGAACATGGTGGCGTGATGGTACACGTGCAGGAAGCTCACTTGGTTGTTCTTCTTGCGCATGATGAAGAACACAGTGTCCAGCATCTCCACACACTTGGAGAAGTAGAACCACCAGATCGCCTTGGCTATCTGGACACCAGAAAATAAAAATTTCAAATACTTGATGTTCTTAAATGGCAAAATATAGCTTTTGCTATCAGGGTAGAACAAGGAAATAAAGTACCGTGGTCTCCCCTTAAGATAAACCTCTTGGGTACAAGATAAAAGTTAATTTTATCCGAAGAGGACAACTTAAAAGTTAATTTTATTCGAAGTTTATATTAAACAGTGACTGTAGAGTAAAAAAAGTGAACTAGTGCAAAAAATACTTTATGATACATAGAAGCAGGCCAACAACTATAGAGGCTTTAACAGACGTAGCTAGACCTGTGGCTGTCCCTTTCTAAAAAATACTTTACAGAGCCAGTCTATCTTAACCCTTTTAAAACTTATCCAGTGGATATGAACTAATAGATAGGGAAGTGCTGTGAGGGTTAAACAGGTTTTATCTTAGCAAATTCCACAATACTGGAATATAAAATACTTTTCTTTAAAATGCACAATTTTAGCCTTTGCTCTATGGATAATAGAAGAATATAAATATGTTTCAATGGTGGATAGTCAGTGATTAAAAAAATAATGCACTATCTTCGTTATTATTTAGACAGTGGACAAAGATGGAATGGCAGAATACTTAGCAACGGTGAGACAAAAAAGGGTTTTCCAAAAAGAAAAACTACGAGTAAGTTGTTAATTCAACGCTGCAACAGATTCTTCTGAGCAAGTAACTGTGAAAGCATTTTTCCAGACAATGCGTCTATTTTAAAATAATTTATAAACATATGAGAGTACATAATTTAAGTATTCCCTTCAGCATCTTGCTTTAATGATCTATACCAACTTGTACCTTGTAGAACAAAAGTCTGGCAATTAGCAGGGAAACTTGACTTACCCTCATTTCATATGGATTATAGGTGTAGCTGACGGGCTGGCAGGAGTAACTGTATCCCAGCATTGTTGACGAGACAGCCAGCTGAGGATTAATGTTGCCATTTGATAAGTAGAGGACTAGGAGAAATCGGTCATTTCTTATTTTAATGGTGTGTCTCTCTGACTCCCTCCCCCCTTCCCATTTATGTATTTTTCAGCAACCTTCAAAATGATAAGATACACTAAGACTCTGATTATTATGAGACACCAAAAGACCCTCAAAGTTAAAAAAAATTATTAAAATTGATTGCCACACAGGTAAAATTGTAGATGACCAGAGCGTACTTGAGCATGGTGAGATCCCTCTGCTTCCCTCCCAACCCCCGCCAAATATTTACAGCAAGCCTCAAAATGACAAAATTCGCTATGACCCTGACTGAGACTTCCACCACAATTTGATAACAAATGCCTCTCACCTCATAGAAAATGTTGAAGTTAATTGCGACGCAGATGAAGTTGTAGACGACGAGCGTGTACTTGAGCTTGATGGGCTCCCTGTGCTCCATGATGCGAGGACCCACATACACGGCCAGCAGGTAGAGTGCTGTGATGACCAGTGTTGGGGTATAGCCCCACATCAGCGGCCAGTCCGCCACACGCTTGTCTGGAACGACAAACATAAATAAGTTAAGTAAAACAATACAAAAAAATTGGACAAAGAGAAGTGCTTTGCAAATCCAACGTCTCCTTTGTAAATTGTAAAGTTCCTATACGACGACAGACCGTAAAACGAAAAAAAGCAGCAGCCAGAGCGGCTTGCAAATCCTGATCTCCTGTCCCAAAGCTATTAAATTTTCCCCCTCCCTCCTTCTTTTTTAAAAGGGACGCAGGCTAAATATAAATTACATATAATTAAGAAAATGAAGAAATATCCTTCTTCAGAGATGACAGAGACTATCATTCTCAGATTTCAACCTGGGACCTCCTCTTTGATAGCGCAGTCCACAACATTATGCATGCACTGAGCTATCTTCATGGAAATGAATTCACGGATTCTTAAGTAGAGAAGAGAGATACAACCCAGAGCGTAGTTGTTGAGTTTGCTTAATGTCCAACACCAGTACTATATAGGTTATATTGTGGACGGGCCCCAAAATTGACGTCTGACAATTTTATGTGCTTCCACACACGAAACTGGACGGGGATACCATGACTCCTGTCTCATCCCGTCACATTAGACTGACACCGACTCGACCAGCAAGGGGAGATATGGCTAGAACTTGAACCATGGACCTCCTGCAATCGGAAGCCGGTGTACTACTCCAGGGCTACAGAGCAAGATAGATAGATAAATAGAGAGAGAGGGAGAAAGAGAAAGAGAAAGGGAGAGAGAAAGAGAGAGAGAGTGAGAGAGAAACGAGAGAGAGAGAGAAAGAGAGAGAGAAACGAGAGTGAGAGAGAGAGAGAGAGAGAGAGAGAGAGAGAGAGAGAGAGAGAGAGAGAGAGAGAGGGAGAGAGCAAGCGAGAAATAGAGACAGAGACAGCGACAGACAGAGAAAGAGATATAAGGTGGGGGAGGGGTACTTGGATGGAGAGACAGAGAGAATCAATAGGAGTGCAAGATTGCGTGGGGACTATTCTCGGTTCTGATATATTGATATTGAAAAAAAAGAGGAAGAAAGAGTAGACTTCATCCACCCCAACAATTTGGACAAAAGCTACTCCAGACCTCAACCCAAGACTATATCATACAAGCTTTTCACACATTTTAATTTTTTAAACACTATGCCCTCTCAATGACTCATTGCTTTCGTATTCAGGTCAAGATTAGAGTGCTGAACAATTCAAGAACAGTCATCAAGAAGATATCAAAAGACAACACAAACCTACTTACACAATTAATCTTGTGAAGAAAAAAAGACGCACCCCCTCTAAAAACAAAATAACAACTAAAAAAACATAATAACAAACAAACAACTCCCACCCCCCATCATTTCGTACTTTATCCTTCAACGATAAAACGCTACCTGGTATCCCCAGCTGAAGACCCGCTCATACTCTTACCTCGTCTAAGCATTTTTGTCACCACCACATTGATCTGACCACAAGCTACATCGTCCCATCAACTCAAGACCTGACCACAAGCTACATCGTCCCACCATCTCAATATCTGACCACACGCTACATCGTCCCACCATCTCAAGATCTGACCACACGCTACATCGTCCCACCATCTCAAGATCTGACCACACGCTACATCGTCCCACCATCTCAAGATCTGACCACACGCTACATCGTCCCACCAAATAAAGATCTATACGCTACCTCATACCTCGTCTTACAAGCCACATACACTAGGCATTCTCATTGACTTAAGTCTTGCTATTTACATCAATCAATATAACCGTGATAAATACTTCAGAACATTCGCCAACATGAAATCAAAGACAAAACCAACAAAATTGCGAAATGTAATTTACAAACAAAGAACATTTACAGCATAATAAGAATGCATGGACATGTAGTTTTATGTAGGGATCTATAAAGACGTGCTAACATAAACATAAAACGCACGCAGTAAAAAGACAAGAGCGTGCATATGGCAATTAAAGCACCCCACGCATCCTAATTTGCTTGCTCAAGGTGAGGTACGACAAGCATTAATACAACAACAAAAAAAGCCGAAAAAGTAAAGAAAAAAAATTAGCAAGAGTTAGAAAGAGAGAGAGAGAGAGAGAGAGAGAGAGAGAGAGAGAGAGAGAGAGAGAGAGAGAGAGAGAGAGAGGAAAATGAAGAATCTACGTAAATTTGGATTCGAAATCAACTTAATGGACATATCTCGTGAAGTGTTACTGGAGACTGACGGGAAATGAAGATTATTCTGGTGAGAGAGGGTAAAAGAGAACTGGACAGAGACACAGAGAGGAGGAAAGTGACAAAGAGAGACAGAGGCAGACAGATAAAGACAGGGACACACAGACAGAGAAAGAGACACAGACTAAAAAGACAGAAGTCTCTAAAAATGTACTTTGGTGAGGTTTTGTTGCGCATCCTTGGCCGGTTAACTCCTACTACCTCTGCTCTTTGTCTTCGCCTAAATCACCATCGCGATCGACTGCTACAAATGACGAGGTATTACACCAGTGGTAATTAGAGTGTGTCATTGATTATGCAGCAGACAATGTGCACTTGGGGGTGTGCGCTGTGAGACTATAAACCACAAGGGAATTACTCCGCTTGCGACATTAACTTTCTGAGGCCATTGTACAACCGCCTTGGGATGCCTTGTACAGATGACTACTATCCGTGGTTATTTTATCTTAACTGTTTCGTCTCCTCTCACTTAAAATCAGTGGATATGAATGGTTATCTTATCGTCTCTTTTTCCTCTAGATTCAGAGTACATGTTTTATAGTACTCTGGGGCTATCATTTCTTGGTCCAGTTTAAAGAGTTTACGCTGGGTCAAGGGTTGAAGGGTTACTTCTAAGCTTTTGTACAGAGGTAGAGAGAGAGAGAGAGAGAGAGAGAGAGAGAGAGAGAGAGAGAGAGAGAGAGAGAGAGACACACACAGAGAAAGATAAATCCTAGTTTTTTTTCTTCCACTCAAGTTAAGCCAAAGGTTTCTAGTGTATTCTTGGTTATACTTTACTTCCTCCCAGTTTAGTAGAGAGGTAGGGAGAGAAAGAGAGAGAGAGAGAGAGAGAGAGAGAGAGAAAGAGAGGGGAGGAACAGAAAGAGAGACAGATAGATAGAGACAAAGGGAAAGAGAGAAATATTTTTTACAAACAGATTTTTTGTTTCTTCCACTCAAATGAAGTCAAAGATTTCTTATGTGTAATCGGTTTTACTCTCTCCCAGTTAAGTAGATGGGTAGATAGTTTTCTTCCTTCTCAAAATGCATATATATGTTCGCACTGTATAGTCCACCATGACCAGTATAATATGTGGCATACAGATAAAGAGAAGGAATATAAATAATATAACGGCACCGGTATCCGAAGTCAACAAGCGTGTAAATGTCGATCCACAATACCCTGCTACTCTATTACGCGGCCTAACAGTAAATGTCGATCCACAATACCCTGCTACTCTATTACGCGGCCTAACATTCTTCTAGAAACGGGCTGACGGTGCGCGATTGTGTAGTTTTGCAGAGACAATAGATTTTAGCGAGACGTCTCACCAAAAGAGCCCACAATGCTATTGATACGAGGAGCTGGGGTGACGCGTGCTCACTCAATTCCTATCTTGAAATTAAGGCGGTCGAGTAATATCCAGACCGCCTTTTCTGGTATACGTGTGAGTCAAAGCCATCCTGTGCGTGTTAATGTATCTAAGGCTCTGACGCCATTATTTCAAGCTCAAAGACCATAGACTGCGATGGATGAATATCCAGAACTCTACGACAACACACTGTGCTGAAGCGCTACAACAGAATGAGATAAGATAAAATAAGATAAGATAAGATATAACTTTATTTGATGGTACATATATTCAATAAAACAAAACAGTATAGACAGTTATTATATGAGTTATTACAAATATCAATACGTGTACTCATAACAGCATAAATAATAATAATAATAAGAAGAAGAAGAAGAAGAAGAAGAAGAAGAAGAAGAAGAAGAAGAAGAAGAAGAAGAAGAAGAAGAACATATCCATGCTCTCAACAAACTGAGGGTTGTTGAGTACAAGTCACGCAAGACACTGATAAGTCGAATAAACAGCAGTGAAAGCCACTGTTACACAATTTATTATACTATGTAAATACTCTAGTTAGTGCACTAGACATACGCACAAAGGTCCTAGTTTCGAATCTTTGCTGGTTGCCCCGTTCCCGTAAATGGGCTATAAAACCAATCAAATTAGTGTAAAAGTATTAGAAACACAAACATGTGTATAACTATGGAGCTTACATTAAACAACTAAATTGAATCGTTTATCACCAAAATCAAACAAATAAACAAACAGGGAAAGATAAGGGACAGGGAGGAAGGGAGGGGGGCGTAAAACTGCTGAACCATTGCCGAGAGAAATAGCACCGATTTGGTTAGATCTGTACCGATCGGAAGTTGAAAGAGCGTGACGAGTAATAGGCTCAGCTTGTGAGACGAAGAAGTCATGCGTTTATTTGTATACATGTTATTGGTGTTGCTACCGTTTAATTTTGGCTGTCAGCGCAATCATGGCCGTGAAAATAATCCGGTGTTTTCAGGGATGTTGGACTCAACCTGACGCTCCGGTATTTATAGAGATCCGAGAGCTGTTGGTCTGTAGCGATTGCTAAATAATGAACATTTTGCGTTAAGATCAAGTTTTCCTGAGCCATTATGGCGTTTGACCCAGAATGCAAGAAGCCGACAATGCTTCATGATTGCTCGACAGCATGACTCTGCATACTAATCGAGGGGAACATAGTGAAGCTGGTAAGTGTAGCAAATAGTAATTCCACAGTATATCAGACTAAGGAACTTATGCTATAGCACACACAAAACCCCACACTCAACTTACATTTGCTAAGATATGCGAAATAGTGCATTTAAAGAATGTTTGAGATACATGCATTATGCTATCCTGTATAGGTTATCTTTAAGTTAGGTTCTTATATAAACAATGTTTTTATTATTAAAGCATTACTTTTTTTTCCCCAAGAGCACTACTCTTATTGGTGCTACATGACAGATTCACGCAATAACCCTTCCCACTATGTTGCATGCATGGGTGCGCAGTCCATAATGTAAAACCATACATAAATTCCAAATTGCTTCACGTCTGCGAAAATTTAAAAAATGCACATACTGATGGGTTATCAAATAACAAAGGGCCAAAGTACACTTTCAAAAGTACTACTGCATGTAGAATGTAGTGCAATCGTGTGATGGACTTTCAATTTTTTTTAAATCGTGCTTTAGTTTGTTTTGCCTCTTAAATTTGATTTCAAGTTTGGCTCCAGGGTTTCAGATCTAAATAAGAAGACAAGGTTTTGAGACACTGTTCTATAAACGTCTTGATTCTTAAAAAAAAAAAAAATGTTAAATTTAAAAAGTGATATCACCGATCCCAATTGATAAAACCTCAACAACGGATCATCAAGATAACAATTAATGTGATTAGATTGGTACTGATCTGCAGCTTCAGATAAGATATGGATAACAATACGGTACACACACGCGCGCGCGCACACACACACACACACACACCAAGAGTTATAATTTACTTGAATATTACTTTCATGGGATACAACTACTAATGTTGAACTCTCATAATAGCGTGTTGAGACCATCTGATTTCACATTCCTTTTTTTTCTCTTGTAAACGAAGCTTAGAACTTTACGTTGAAAATCGACAAGAACTGAATTCAAAGGCGTCTTTGGTCGATAGTCGATAACTCGATAGGGATCGCTTCACAATGGCACCGTGAAACTGGGTCGGTCGAATAAATGATTAGCACGAGGAATCTAAAAACTATATCTAGCCTATGCGAATCAATTCAACTAAACTGAATGTTTTTAGTTTCCAATGAAGCGGAGCGCAAAAGTGGGAAAAGGTTGCGAGGGGAATTAGGTACCATGATAATTCATTGCTTGGTTATAGAAATCTAGATTTACCGGCCTTCATCTTCTGTCATGGCTACCAGTATTAATTTGAAAGTGGTATTGCCGCTCCTTTGACTTCCTCCCATTACTAGCCTTATAATGAGGTATATTTACTATTAAAAGTCTTGCTAGGCGAACCACCATTACCTCCAGATCTTCATTGCTAGTCCACTTGTCTTTTTATTACCTACGATGGCCGGAGAAATAGCATCCGATTTCTAAAACCCAGCTTAGACGCCACTAGTTTCGGTGATACTCACAATGTCAAAGAGAGGCTGTTATTAGTCATGATTGGTAGTAAAGGTAGGAAGAAGAAACAACGAAGTTAGGACGTTATATTTTTTAAACGAGAACTCAGATGGCGCGTCATAGCTAGGAGTTTCCGTGCATTAAGCAAAGAATCACGGGTGTGTGTGTGGGAGGTTAAGAAAATAGCAAGAGAGGACACAGCGCTAGTGACATTGAAAGCAACTAAGTGAAACCGGAGAAGGCAAATTAAAGCTAAAGGACACAAACTTACATTATTATTAGAAGACAAGGCAATATCACAGGGCAATACCATAAAGGATCATAACAAGCAACTTTAGAGAAGACAATATAGCACCGAAACAGACAAGGCGGCAACAAGCGAGGACAAGGGGACGCCAAAGGAGTCAAGGTGATACCAGAAGAACTACGTCAATTATTAAGTTCGGCGTAACAATGGTAGGGACAAAGTAACACTTTGGATGATAAACTAGCAACACAGATAATCATCATAGTGTCAGGGGTCCAAATATCTGACAGATCACAGTTGTTGAACCTGATGTCGAGCACTCTAGGTCTCCCGTGATGGGTTCAAGGACCATTTGTTGCCGATGATTGCGTGAAAACTGCACTGATTAGCATAACGATCAAACTGTATGACACAGTTTAAGGTAACACAAACATGTCCAATTGGATACAAATTAAAAGTACACATGTATACCACTTAACAATACATACACATATAGTTTCAAATAATCTATTTAACTGTTTCATTTAATTTGAGCTTACCGATATAAAAAGAAACGATTATATTAAATTTAAAAAAGAATCAAACGAGCCAACCTTAGTTAGAGATTCAAAAACGGAAAGTAAACCAACCCCATATGCCGTGAAGTAGCAACAGGTATCACTATATTGCAATGTTCACGAAATACAACGAGGGCAAAAAATAAAGGTGGCGATGTACATGTAATTGTATCCATTTTAAGGAGGGATGGAGTGGAAAACACGGTATATAGAGATTAATATAACAATTTTGTATGCCATGAAGCAGCCTTTACTAGGCTTGTACATAGGTGTTTGGTCAGTGAAGGAAAACGTGTAAGTAGAGCAGTAACATACATGCATATAGGACAATGAAACGAGATAAAAACATTGTAGATAGAAAGAGACTGAGAGAGAGAGAGAGAGGAGGAGGAGGAGGAGGAGGAGGGGGCAGAAAACAAAAAGACAATCACAAAGTAATATATGTCTGTCTAACATGGACCAGTCTATCCCATCAAGAACAGCTTGGCAGTCAATTCAAATCAATGTGTAAAACCCTTTGCCAAAAGCTTTAATCATTGTTCTTGGGTTGTTTTGTGTTTGTATGTCTGTGTGTGTGTGTGTGTTTTGGTTCAGTGTTACACCTCTATGTTGTTGACTGTCTTATTTGTTACTGAAGTAAACGAAAAGAAAAAGCACACATTAACGAACACACACAGACATAATGTAGCCTACTCACCGGCGACTGTGAAAGCCCAGTCATAGAATTCCTTGAATTCCACGATTTTATCCTTGACTAAATCCATCCTGGCGTAGTTGTGATCTGCGAAAAAAACAAACAAAAATAAATTGACACCGAACACAATCATATCAAATTCAAAGATTTAGCCAACTCCTTTGGGTTTGAAATTGGCTTGTTATGCTATCCGTCTATTTGGTGGGCGTTTGGGCGGGTAAAACATAATTATAACTGTAGTCTACTAACACTAGACAATCGGACAAACTCCCACTTCGACACGCATTTTCAAGCAGTAAAATAAACACAGCACGGAACGAAATTGCTAGTAACATGCAACATACTTCAGACACCAGCACACATTATACCTACTATTTTGAATGATTGGATGCAGGCGCTCTATATTGGACACGCAGAAACCAAATACAAATTTCCACTTTATGACAGTGAATAATTATTTAATTGTACTATAACGAACAGCAGTGAAGAAAGCCAAACGCTGGTGAATCCTAAAGTTCAATGATAAGTTTTTTGCACTGTCAGTCGTGAACGCCCTTGACGGTATTTTATTGTGACGCTAACTGCTTTCTGACAGCCATCATTAATAATGATTAACTTTGATGGTGTGCATCAAATCTACCCAATCTACCCTTGTCCGAGTACCAAGGGTAAACTTCAAAATGCCGGGTTCAGCTAAAGGAAGAGATGGACAGTTCATGACGAAGCTAGCCAAGGACGAGCCGCTGTGGGTTTAGATTGGTATGTGACTTTGCTAAGTATTACTTGTGTCCAAGGGCTGAGACAGTGTTTGCCAAATGAATCAATGCATGCCAAAATAAAAAAACGATACATTTATGGACATGGTATACATATCTAGAAGGAGCGACAAAGTAGCGGCAAAAAAGAGGAAACTAACATACACAAAACACCGCAGAGCAATAGGCCTACATAATATTGATACTAACGGTTTGTCGATAGATTTTGCGAATGCAAGTACTTAAACAATAAAATCAATAAATCAAGTAAAAATCACGCGAAAAGAAAAAGCTAATGGTGACCGCATTGCTCTAGCAAATTATTAATCAACATAAGGCACCCGGTAAGAAAAACTAGAGTGAAAAATACACAGAGCAGCGCCGAAAAGAAAAAGCATGAATACAACACTGTAGTCCAATATAAAGATAACAGACGAGCTGATATGTCGATTGGTACTTTAACAATATAACTCTAAATCAGTGACACATGGGGGGAGAAAAAGTTTAACCTTGAGCCAAATGCTGACCATATATAAGTATAATAATTAACACTTGTAAAGAGGACCTTTATAGTGATCAACTAATAACTTGAAAACATAATCGCTTCTCCACAATTAGCTAAGATCTTCAGGGGAAGACGAAAACGAACATTAACAAAAATCAAAACCTTTTTGTTTTTCGAGCCTAATTTAAATGATGAAAAAAAAAAAAAAAAACACCAAAAACTGTACCTTCCTCAGGTAAATCTAGTTATCCCCAGTTGCCAAATCAATGGAATGTCTCCCAGAACACGCCACGAGGAATACACGGAGAGAATTGAAACAGTGACGAGACTCTACGGAAAAATGGGTGAATCAAGCTAAAAAAGCGGCTGTGCTCGCATGGTTGAATCCGCTTGCCAAGTCCACCACCATGGGTCTACCGGTGTTTCGACCGATACGTTAGTGTAAACATGCGAATCTAGGTCATCACCACGTAGCAACGGGCCGGTTTGTTGACAGCCAGCTGTGGCAACGAGGCACCGGTCGGACTTTAGAACAGCCCCACAGGCGAGAGGCCATGCGTAACGTTAGCGGTGTATGGACTGGGTGCAACAACAGTGAAAAAAAAAATACAAGTTCAAACTGATCTCTCTCTCTCCCTCCCTCCCCCCTCTCTCTCTCTCTCTCTCTCTCTCTCTCTCTCTCTCTCTCTCTCTATCTCCTCCCCTCCTCGTCTCACGCTCTGTGTCTTTTTGATTGTCTGCCTGTCTGCCACTTTCTCTCCCTATCACAGACGGACGCAACATATTATAGTCATTGTTTCAGAGTCGCCAGCCAACCAGGGACAGCTTAAAGGATACAACATTATCCAACAGGAGGCTAAAAATCATTCCGTTGGCTTCCGTTGCCAGCAAGGTTCTCGCCATTGCAACAAAACTAATCAATCATTCAAGAGCATCACACATTTAAGAATAAGATGGGTGTAATTGAGGCACTTGTACTGAGATAATTAAAAAATAAAATAAAAATAAAAACAACAAAAACATTGTCTAAGAAAAGTTGAATAGCCCCCAACGAAATTTGAGTTTCCTCTTATACCTTCTAAATGACTTGTTCACAGTATATATATCCACGTATTATGCGAAAGTTAGCAGGTAATCAATAGCTTCAAGCCAGCTATGAAGAACGTTCAATTCATGCACGCTATGGTTGGACTTTGAACTGGATTAGTCTAGCCATGGTCAAGGGTACAGTGTGTGTGTGTGTGTATGTGTGTGGCGCACCACGTTTCGAAAGCTGGATCTTGCATGACAAACCCACCATTGTGGCGTTGGTATGCACGATAAGGGGACAACCTGTCACAAACTAAACCTCACGCATTGACTTGATACGACATGTACTAACGCTATGTGTTAACTTTATTTTTTAGCACATTCAAATCAAACAAACGGTGTAGAGAATGCGTAATTACAACCATCTCCAGAAAAGACGCCGGATGACACATTTGGCACAATTCTAATTCACCTATTCATTGTCGAAAAACGATCCTTCGGGAATCTCAATGTAAGAAGTAAAACTAATCAAATCACGTTTCGGTGGGAGAGCTTGAGGTTTCCACCGTTTAACTCCGATATGTTGGGAAGCGGCGTATGAGACATAGATGGATCTGTCAATCACGCAAAGAAAAAAATGCATCGAAAAGAGGCAAAAGAGTGTTGTATGATGGTTCCAAACAAATTGTCAAGTTTTATCGTACCAGATCCGCCGGCATTTTTGGACTAATATATGAGTGAACTGTTAGCACATGGTTTTTGTAGAGCGGTATGGTCAAAAGGTAATTGACTCTTTTCAATACACTTGGAACACTCTCGTACGTAAACCATAGACTGTTTCGAATCACTTACTCTGCGTTGTAAAAGGGGTGAATAAATGAATAATACTTTATCAACAACATGCTAAAAATTCCAGTCTTCCACAGTTCAATAGAACGATTCACACACTGAGTGCAAACAAATTTCGATCGACAACAAATTAAAGGGATCTTAGTTTGCTATCTGTGATACACCAAGAAGCCTTTTACTGGCACCATGCATCTATTTTTAGCGATATCCCAAAATAGCAAGAAGACCTTGTCACAAACCGTGAAGCCCTTTATGTCGCCTCTTAGTCTTATAATACTTAGAGTCAAATTTCTCTAAGCGGCGATGAATTATAAATTGATCAGAACCATTTGCTAAACGCAGGTGACGGAAATTGAACCAAGACTTTATGCGGCGTTTGAGCGCAGTGATCATGAATAAAGTATGTCCAATCCGAGGTTGGGAATCTGAATCTCTAGCCCTTATTGGCATCTAAGAAAGAAACGCAACTAGCAGCTCATCTAATCACCGCTGTAGTAGATAGTTGATAGCACTTCGCAAGGAAACCATAGCAGTTTTCATACCCTTCTCTTAAAGAAAAATCCAGGAAAGCATATAAACGATGACTTTTTTTTTTTTTTCACTTTCTTTCAATTACAACCCTGAAAATGTTTCACAAATCAAACTTACTTATTTTGAGCTACACAACCGCCGTATATAATCTTGAAATAGATCAGGAGACGTTAAGCCTGGAGAGAGCTCTACAAAATAAACTGCTAATACTATGGACACCCAAGCCGGCCGGCTAGGTAAATGGATATTTGATTTAACATTCCTACATGCGCCAGCTAATGAAGAGTGTCCTTATGATTGGACAAAATTATGACTGAAGGATTGTGAAACGCATTCTCTTTAGTGCAGCATTAGCCTATAATGGGTCTGGCGAAGATACTCCCTCAGGCAGTAGTGGTAAAACGTGTGATGTGTGATACTGTAAAGGGAGCGGGAGTTGTCCATTTACATGAATGGCTATTGCACTGTGGTCAGCTTTTAAGCCGTTACACTTGTAATTATCTTTATAAGAGTACACTACCACACTAAAAGAGAGCAAGGCTTGGGACTCAGGCTTTGATCGGAAATCCTACCCTGGGGGTACAAATAGCAAAGTACATCTATTCACTGCACATAGAAAGATATTTTGGCACATCGTCTTATAGTATGCAATGTAGCCATAACTGTGCTTAAATATTGGAAGAGCTTAAATCTACATTAAGATTATGTAACTGCTATTGTGACTTGGGATGGTAAGTTTACACATAATAGCACACCCAGTTGATACACTATCTGTAATGGGGTTTACCCCCCAGTTAAGCATGGTGTTCGCTGGTGCAGAGAAATTATGTACAAAACCGATCCAAAAGGTCACAAGCACATAATTTATCTTGAATGTAAAATGAATGCAGTCAAGAGCTTTCGATTCTTAATAAAGTGAGCACACCAATTGCTAAGAAACATAATTATGTTAATCACAGCACAGCAAAAATCATTGTGAATTGTGCTGCTCAAGTATCTTAGGGATCAAATTTGTGAATACAAAAGTGCAAATTGTACAAAATTAATATCTGACAAACTGAAGTAAAGACTGAGTATAAAATTGCCCCCCCCACCTCCTCCACTACCCCTTTTTCAAGACTCCATAGACTAAGAACCCAATCACTTGCAATTGATTGCCTGCCTTTGCAATCATTTAAAATTATAATTTTCCCTCTCCTATGACTCAGAGGAATGGACTTGAAATGTTGCCTCTTGAGAAATCATGATCTCAACTGAAATAATGTATAACTTCGTTTAGCTGTAAATAAACAAGAACAGGTTACTGTAACTTAAAACTACAAATAAGACTGATTCAGAAGTATACATATAATATCCTGTATTACTTTAATTACTTTAAGCCAAGTCGAGCATTAGCAGTAAAACTGGTAAAAGGATTTCAGAAAAATGGACAATGAACGAGTTTGCTGACGTGCTTTTAAAATCATGGGATTATATAATAAAACACACAAGCTATGAGTAAATTGTGGTTGGTTCTGCAAGCAGTAGTGTTTTAACTTCCAACTACACAGTCCTATTTTAAACTTACTTACCTTCAAGGCAAACTGATCATTGCCTACTGACTGGAGAAAGAGACCAGAAATTACACTTAAAAGATACAATTCGGTGACAAGCTACAGAGTGTGAGTTAATATTTTTTTTATATCAAAGCGTTGGTCTCCAAACCAATAGGACTGCAATTCAAAACCCCTTAACAATTTATTTGTCCAATTTTGTCCCCTGCTGGTTGGATCTGCGTCAGTATTTAATGTCACCAGCTGAGACAGGAGTCTAGTCTCTCTGCCCTGTCTCTTCACTTTAACAAGTGTGGCAGTATCAAATTGTCAGATAAGATACACAATTTCTGTGAAGTATAAAAAGTACACTATGATTATAAGTTTATGCTTTGGTGAGTTGGTTTAACGTCCAACATCAGCACCATTATATAGGCTATATTGTGGACAGGTCCATGACTGACGTCTGACAATTTTATGAGCTGCCACACACGAGACAGGGTGGGGATACCTGTCTCAGCTG
>RQTK01000140.1:196412-213493 GCA_003991915.1 Elysia chlorotica
TGTGGTGGTGGTGGTGGTGGTGGTGGTGGTGGTGGTGGTGGTGGTGGTGGTGGTGTAGGTGGTAGTGGTGGTGGTGATGGTAGTGTTGGTGGTGTTGTTTCTTTTTGTGGAGTGAACAAAGATATCTAAAGATCCGAAAAGTGAGATCGTGGGATGCTTAAGAGTGTGTGTTGTAAACTTCAGTATTCCAGATTATAGGTGTACCGTTAGCTGTGACAAGCTTGCGTGGCGACCCAGAGGGAGAAAGTTCGCGGTTCAAATCTCATCTGGTAAACCCTGTCCACTACCAGTATAGGATTCTTCGAAAACCCATGGAAACGTGAGATTAATAATGTGTAATTTAAAAAATATGAATCATCAACTAATAGTCAATCATGGCTCCGATTTAATGGTGGTGCTCCCTTATCTTAACAAAACCTAGAGGGAGGTGAAACTAATTCTAAAACAAAGGAAAAAAAATAAACATACAAAATCAGAGACGACCAATCAAGGCTCTGACTTATAAGTTGTTCTCCTGTATACCTATTCATAAAACAAAATAAAAAAAAAACAACAACAAAATTTAATATGGCTCACAAAGACTATGATTTGGTGGTTGTGTTCCTGTTTCAGTATGATATTCTTCGGAAAAACTTAAACTAATTTAAAAAAAACCACAAAAACAAAACAAAAAACCAAAGAGAAAACAAAACGAATCAGAGTCGGCCAATCAAGAATCTGATTTAGCCGTGACGCTTCTGTAGGTTGGTAGAGGCGGGGATGACGACGCGGGCCGCCCGAGCTGAAACATCATGTCCGGGGGATGCCGCGTGGCGGTTAGTTTGGATCCCAAGCTGCCAGAGAATTGGGAGCTTTTCCGGGTGTTGCTCGAGCTCAAGGAGGCACTGCCGGGACAAGAGAAACGATGCCTATTGTGAACTATTTTGTAAAGAATATTATAATCAAACTGTCTTAGTGGTAGGGCACAAATATTTTGCGTAAACTTTTACATGACATAATGTGATAGAGAGAAAAAAAATTTTAATGGTTGTAATACACTAAGAATAAAAAAAGTACCAACATAGCTAAAACATTATTATTTTATGAACCTTGTCACAGGCCTTTGAGATACGTACGTAAATGCTTATTTTAAATCACCAATCGCATAGGTACTAAAAAACTAAATTGTAATGACGACTCTGTTGAAAGCTCCTATCTAAGTCTTTGCTGATTCTACCGAAACAGTCTAAATGTTTTTGCATGTATTATTGGCATGGAATTCCAGTGCATTTACTAAATCATCAAGCATTATAGTGTCCAAGTCAACTCGGACGTAAACAATTTCACAACAGTTACCTTGAATAATACACGTTCTTTTTATTTTATGAATAATTTTATGCTACTAAGCAGAAACGTAGTATTATTCAAACATTTATGTGAATACTTAAAAAAAATATCCAGATATGGTATTGAAAAAATAGGTTGAATGATCTACGGAAATGTTTTTGTTGTTGTTTTTTATGATGATGATGATGGTGATGATGGTGATGATGATGATGATGATGATGATGATGATGATGATGATGATGATGATGATGATGATGATGATGATGATGATGATGATGATAAAGATGATGATGATGAAGAGTAATAACATGATATAACAATCATGTGATAATAATTATATTACAACAACCATAATCATGAATAACCATGCATTCTCACACAAAAAATAATTATAATAATAATAATAATAATAATAATAATAATAATAATAATAATAATAATAATAATAATAATAATAATAATAATAATAATAACAACAACAATAATAATAATAATAGATTATTAAATATGCTCAATGCGGGACTACTGTAACCTCGTGGACCTGCGTAGTTTGGTGATCTCCTGCCTGGCAGTGACGAGTTCTTCCCGCTGTTCCGAGGTGAGCTTGTGCTGGGCGTCCAGGTAGAACTGCAGCATGTTCAATTCACCCATCAGAGCCTGAGCCCAGACGGCAGAAGGGACACAGGGGATTAGCTCGTTTGTTTGATGTTGCTTTGAGTAAAACTTCAGCACTATATAGACTATATTGTAGACGCGCCTCAAGATTAACGTCTGATATGTTAACATGCTGCCCCACAGAGACAGTGCCGAGATACCGTGACTCTGTCTTAGCTGGTCTCATTATACTGACACCGACCCAACCAGTAGGGTTCAACAGGATTTGATAAAGGTTACCTTCCATTGAATGATAGGCCTATCTATCTATCTATCTATCTATCTATCTATCTATCTATCTATCTATCTATCTATCTATCTATCTATCTATCTATCTATCTATCTATCTATCTATCTATCTATCTATCTATCTATCTATCTATCTATCTTACCAATAATCGGTCTGTATTCTTTTGTTACCTTTATCTGATTGTCCTTCCGCACCAGAGTTTTGTTGACCTTTTTCGGACTTTTCGCCTGTTCTCTTCTTCTCAAGGCTTTTTGTAGCTGTATAATTAAATAGAAAAATAGAATCTACAAGTATAACACTTTTAATGCGTAATTTGTTTAGCTATTATCATCGTTCGCATAATAACTTTAAAAAAAAGAATTAATGCCAAGATTCTTTCTTTTCTTTTTCTTTTTTTTTTTTTTTTTTTAAGAAATAAAGATTCTGTTACAACGTTAACACAAAAAAGCACGGTTCTTTAAGTTTATAAAATTATTTTGCGTTTGGTTTCAATATAACTATAAAGAGTAACCAGCTTTTGTTTCTCCAGCCTCTTCACTGTCTAGAGATCTGTCTATCTATTTATCTGTTTGTATGTTTGTCTGTCTGTCTGTATCTTTCTCTTTCTCCCCCTCTCTTTTACTCTCTCTCTCTCACTCTCTCTGTTTCTCTCACTTTCTTTATATGCCCCCTCCCCCTCAATTCTCTAAACTATTCTCTCATATGTTCTACTTTTGTTTGGAGAAGGAAAAATAGTCACACTGCCATATAAATTGTTCTTCTTCTTATGTATCTACATATTTATTTATCTATTGTTTTATATCTAACCTTCTCAAATTGGGTGGCAGACTTATCATAGCAAAGAATACCACTAGAGAAAGAGGAAACGATACGTTAGGACCCAAAAGGCTTACTCTACGAAATGTAACCTCTGGATCCTCAAGATCATGTCGTACATAGATGGGTTACTGCTCTGTAAGGGAAAATACAGTGGTCAACACAGGGTAGAAATTGATAGCTCTTCTTTGATTCCGTGGGTGGTGGTGCATGGCCGTTATTTGATGCTGTAGCAAAATTCTGTAACATGTGGTAGTGTAACCAGTGTTCTCAATGAGAACTCATTTCTTAAAAATTATTTTTGTTGTCATGTTTAGCAGCTTTTTTGCAGTCACTACGTTCTCCAAGATATTACCGCTATTGGTAAATTTAATAACTAGTCGAAGTGGTGAATGCCCGACGGGTCCGACGGCTCTGGTCGGCGAATCAAACTATCTAAAAATAGATCTAGATTAAGCTATGAAACACCCCTATGCAGAGAATGCATATTGATTCGCAGTAAGTTAAACAAGGGAAGTAATCAGGTATTAGTTTTGTACTACTTTTGCTAGGTGGAAGTTGTATTCCTTGAACGATGGGTTGATCGGTTTTCACTATCTATTAATTAATTATTGCGCCGTATCTACTTGCTGTTCCTTGTACCTTAGTTTCTGCCATAATGCCAAGGACCAGCAAGCCTAAGTCATTAATATAGTAATACAATTTCACAATCTAAACCATGTTGCTGTGTTCCACCATGTTATACACCAGCCTCTAAAAACACCGATAAGAAGGAATATCAAATGCTGATAAACAACATCATTTATTCTTCCTCATTTTCATCCTTCATATCTGCTTCAATGTCCTCCTATCCCTTTTCTTCATCTCCTGCCTGGCAGTGACGAGTTCTTCCCGCTGTTCCGAGGTGAGCTTGTGCTGGGCGTCCAGGTAGAACTGCAGCATGTTCAATTCACCCATCAGAGCCTGAGCCCAGACGGCAGAAGGGACACAGGGGATTAGCTCGTTTGTTTGATGTTGCTTTGAGTAAAACTTCAGCACTATATAGACTATATTGTAGACGCGCCTCAAGATTAACGTCTGATATGTTAACATGCTGCCCCACAGAGACAGTGCCGAGATACCGTGACTCTGTCTTAGCTGGTCTCATTATACTGACACCGACCCAACCAGTAGGGTTCAACAGGATTTGATAAAGGTTACCTTCCATTGAATGATAGGCCTATCTATCTATCTATCTATCTATCTATCTATCTATCTATCTATCTATCTATCTATCTATCTATCTATCTATCGTGCTATCTATCTATCGTGCTATCCATCCACCTATCTGTCTATCTATCTATCTATCTATCTATCTATCTATCTATCTATCTATCTATCTATCTATCTATCTATCTATCTATCTATCTTACCAACTATGTGTCTATATATCTTATACATAGCGGGCTTGTGTAGATGTAGTTTGGTTTAAATGTTTCTTCTTATGAATAATAGTTGTATATATCTGACAGTATGTAACTGAAACCATGTTACATGTGTATGTAAAATGTTAATTTTTTTCCTTCTCACATTATGTATAAAGTTGTAAAATTGAACCAAACGTAAATGTGTATATGTGCAACCAAAGCAAATTTCTCTATGGGATGATAAAGGCTTATCTTATTTTATCTTATCTATTCTTATATTTATGCTTACATTGGACACTGAGCAAGACACAAACAAACGAAGAAACAAACAGGCTTTAACCTGAACATCTCTGTTATGGTGCACTTTTGGCATTTTACATCTCTCAATGGCCGCCCGCTTGTTCATTTCTAGGCTTAGTTCCTTGGATAGGTGGCAAACTTCAGTCCTGCAAAGCGTGTGTGTGGGAAGGGGTGAGAGAGAGAGAGAGAGAGAGAGAGAGAGAGAGAGAGAGAGAGAGGTATAATTATCACACAATGGATTGGTTACAACAGAGAATGTAAAAACGAGGAGGAAATAGGGTAGGGGGGTGCCCTTTTTTATTTGGGGTGGGGGGAGGGGGGATTAAAGAAAAGAAGAAGAAAATTGGGACAGATTAGAGAAATTTTGATAGAGGTATACGTCATATAAAGTGGATGTTAGAAAGAGGTAAAGCGGTACAAAGACAGGTAAAGAGAAGGGAAACACAGATAAACAGAGATACAGATACGAGGGCTGTCCCAGAAGTGAGGTAAGTAAACCCATAACTTTCGAACCACTTTACGCATTTTAAATCTGTAAACGGGAATTCCAATATTTATTCGCCGCGCACCAAATGCCAAAATTAAAACACCATTGCGGAACGAATATTCAGTCACCATGGCAACAAAGAAAACTAGTATAATTAAAAAATTTTCATTGGTCAAAGATTTTTTAAAATGCAACTATTTTTTCTCCGAAATTCATGTAGAGTTGGTAAGCATACATGAAAAGATGTTATGAGCTTGAAATAAATAACATTAATATTTTTGGTGTCACGAATTTCACAACGGACTATCAAGCGTCCAGGGTAAGCATCGTGTTGGGGGCTCACCATTTTCACATTCACAAGACAATGTCAAACTTGTTGAGACTTTGATTCATGAAAACAGAAGACTGAAGGTTTGTAAACTTTCTCTCAAAGTAGGAATTTCTAAATCAGCCATTCAAGGACTTCTTGACTCATGATTTCAGAAAAGTTTCAGCCCGATGGGTACCAAAGCAACTGACCGAAGACCATTAGACACAGCGAGAGCAAGTGTCTCAGAATATCCTTCAATTTAATGAGAACGTGAAGCACTGGTGTGGCCTGATGTGAACCATGGACTTAAGGACCATAGTGGGTGTTTTTTTTAAATCACATGATTAAGGATACGAGACATGGGTTCATCACAGTACACCAAAATATAAAAAAAAGATTCAACGATTTGGAAACATCCATCCCCACTTGAGGCGGAAAAGTTTATAAACTGCAGCCTTCAGTTTGAAAAAAAAGTTGATGGCCACTGTGAACACACGCAGAGAAAGGTAGATTCAAAAACAGAGAAACATATTGTAAGAAGGCAAAGACAGAACGACATACAGAAAGAGAGATAGACAGAGGGAAAGAAAGATACAGAGCGAGTGCCAGAGAGGGAGAGAGGTAGTGAGAGAAAGAGAGAGAGAGTGAGAGAGAGAGTGAGAGAGAAAGAGAGAGAGAGAGAGAGAGACCTGTAAGATCCTTGCCTTAACCAGGCACTGGCTCCTGGTCTGGGTCACATGACTGGTCGAGTGACAACATGGCGCCACTGCCTTATCCTGGAGGTGGGGGGAGGGGGTGAGGGGGGTAGCAATACCTGAGTTCGTGACATTGCGAATCTGTGTTCTCCAAGGCTTTGACTTTTCTCCTCAGGTTCTGAATTTCTTTTTTTAGAACTTTGATATCGTTACATCGATCACGATACATCGTTTGACCTGAGAGAAACCAAAGGAAAATACACAACGAAATAAAAATAACAAAACAAATAAAAGTTTAAAAAGAAAACAAGAAACATTAAATGAGTGTTTTAATTTTTAATATATTACAGTTAAAAAAAAAGATTAAATAGTACACCAATAACTCGATATAAATGCTAATATTAATTTACTTTAAGGTAAAAGAAAGATTATTTAATATACCAAGAACCCGACTTAAATTTGTTGATGATCATTGATATCGCAATGTACTTTTATCCGTAGTCTTGAACAAACTCTAAGAGAATTCGGCTCAAGACGATTGCACTTCATTCGGGTCAAGACGATTGCAGTTTTAAAAAACCCACTATCTTTACAACGTGTATGTTTTCCTTAATGAGATGCAGCATCTTTTCAATTCATCAATAAAATTTGATACAAAAGAGAGTGCTTTGGAAGATGCATGCACTAATCATTAAAATTTACAACAAAAAAAAAACAAATAAATAAACAACAACAACAACAACAACAACAACAACAACAACAACAACAACAACAATAATAACGTCAACGACAAAACCCACAACAGCACACAAACAAAAAAAAAACGGTCCTGACCTATGTCCATCGTTGACGACATGTTTTCAAGTTTAATCTTGACTACCGCTGCTTCATTGTTCTGCATGAGAATCCTTCTACCAAACAGGTCCCTCTGCACCAGAAGCTGAGAGCCAGGGGAAGCAGACATAATAATGATAATAATAATAACAATAATAATAATAGCAACAACAACAACAACAACAACAACAACAACAACAACAATAACAACATCAACAACAACAACAACAACAACAACAACAACAACATAATAATAATAATAATAAAAATAATAATAATAATAATAATAACTATTATAAGAGGCAAAGTTTCTCAAATGATAATGTCGCTGTCAACACCGTTTTATAATGGCCTTTTGGATATTGCTCAATACATTGTGGAAAACTAGAGATTGTTGAGGAGTTGGTTGCATGGCGTCCAACGTGTGAAAATTAGAGGCGAAGCGTACTAATTTTTTAAAAGAAGTCGTAGTAACAACAAAGGCCGACTTAACAGACTAGAATTTTGCCGACCAATGTTCAGTCCGACCCGTGACCCTCCCGTCATGTAAGCGTTATCTACCCCTGCAATAACACCATTGGCTGCCTTGAGCTGTGCATGTCCTTCTTTTGTAAATTTATCAAATTTGAGTCTTAGGACCCGTCCACATTATAGCCTCTATAGTGCTGTCGTTGCAGGCTAAGCAAACAATCAAACCAACAAATCGTCCTGTGAAGGCTGTCCAGCCTTGCTCGACTGGTTAGGACTAGTCTGTCCACCCTCCTTCTTTTGTCAATTTGTCAGACAGCAATCTTGGGACTCAAAGCAATAAAGACACGAGGTCCTACCGCAGCGTAGTGCATGCATGAGATGCTGAGATGACGCCCTTGGCCGCTTTGAGCGATTGGTTGAAGCTGTTCACCCCCTTCGTTTTGCCGAATTGTCAGACTTAAAGCCCATCTGTGATGTACTCTATATATTATTTATATATACATTTACGTATAAGGTATACAGAATATATATATATATAGCTAGCGTTGGACGTTAAGCAACCGCCTCAGTATAATGTGACCGGCTGAGACAGAAGTCATGGTATCCCCGCCCTGTCTCACATAAAATTGTCAGACGTCCGTGTTGGGGCCCGTCCAAAATATAGCCAATATATTGCTGCTGTTGGACGTTAAACCAACTCAACAACAACAACCGCCCCAACAACACTCAAGTACACTGGCTTGTTCCCATACCGCCCGATATGCCTCGTCCATGCACGAGATGATGCTCTCGGCCGCCTTGAGCGACATGCTGAGGTTGTTGAACTCCCTCTTCTGGACAGTGAGCTGCTTCTGGAGTTCCTCCAGTCGGATCTTCAGACCGCTGGATTCCTCGTTGGCGCGCGCTATCTGGGCAATGCGGGCCACCTGCTTGCGCTGCATGAGCTGAGGGGAGTATGTAATAAACGTTGGGTGAAAGAGAGAGACAATTAGCGATATATGGAGAGAGAAGGAAAGTGAGTAAGTGAGCGAGTTTTTTTTTTTTTTGCACGTCAGCAAGGTAACGCTTAACGGCTATATTGTGCCCATGATGTCCTTACACAGTTAATCTTATTATATATTTGTGAACTGGTGAAATTCTCATCGTCTTCTCCGCCATAACTACTCAAGGTACAAACTTGAAATTTAGATATATTGGTACCTTATATTTTTCTGAATGCTCTAGGCTGGTTCATTTGTTTTTCACGATGACGCATAAAGCATTAATTAGATTTTAGGAATTGAAATTGATTCGTCGATCAAGCAGCCATTGCTGTTTTTCATTTCAGTTAGCTAATCGTAAGTGAAAGCGGGCTAGGTTCAAATATATCAACATATAGATCTATATAATTTTTTTTTCCGTTCGACATGGTCACGTGCAGACTCTGCTCGGGTTATAATACTGAATTCTAGATCGAATGGTGATCTTTCGGGGTTTAAAACATTTGCACCCAATTTAAATTATATCTGGATCTACCTCGACTTTCATTGAAAAGGGGATAAACATGGACCTAAAAGATAAATCAAATAACTAGATCTAGACTTCTACTACTCATAGATTTACACATAATTTTTTTTTATTCTTTCCATTCGACATGTTCACTAGATCTATAGAATTGGGATCTTTCGGGGTTTAAAAACATTCGAACCCAATTTAAAATCTATATGGACCTACGTCGACTATCATCGGAAAAAGGGGGTAAAAATGGATCTAAAAGAAATGTTATCTACAAAGAAATCCTGTAAGTATCCTAGCGTGAGTTATCAAGACTATTGATATGCCCTTTTAAGTTGTGCACCCAATTAATTTGTTTAGCTTTTTTGGCTCTAAACTTCTATCTCTACAACTATGTTTTACCATCTTAGTTGCGCAGTGTTCCAAAATCCAAGCTTTATCTCTATTAGTAATAAGTATAACCTTTAAAAAACATTTTATATCCGTACAGCGTCCCAAAAACCTGAGCGAAGCCGGGCATCCCAGCTAGTACATTATGCTAGTTGCAGCGGTAACTCTCTGAGTGGCTAAAGCATACAAATTTTGCATACAACGGTTGGTGTAACGCATTGTACTATACGTTGATATATTCATTTCCTCACCCTTTTTGGTGCGTAACTTTTGGGTAGCGGATCGGCTAGATCTATGTACATTATCTTGTTTGGTTGCATAACGTTTGTATTTCAAGCCTAAGAATTTAGTTTTGTTTATTGAACACAGCCCGCACTTGTATGGTCAAGATTCTTCTGAAATCTCCGACTTAGTTCTAGCATAGTAATGACCTCGTCGCCCCTTGTTTACCTTTGTTTTGATTGGTTGCTAATTGCTAATGACGTGTACCGAGAATGTTCTCTTATGATTTTATGTAATTCCTTTTCTGAATGATTCGACGAGATTTTGTATAAATAAGAATCTAAATTATATTTAGGCAGTCAACATTGAGCCTCCAGTAAGTCAACAACATTAAGTCTACAGTGAGTCAACATCATAGAGTTTATAGTGAGTCGACATTGAGTCTATAGTGAATGATTAATGAGTCAACCTACTGATATTGTACAGTCTAGCTCTTATGTTGGATTAAACAGTTTGCAATTGTTACTTGCGGACTTCGGACTTATTTTCTACGGACGAGTCGTGTGATTGGCTGTGTACATTTTTAATACCCCTAGACAAACAGAGCCTAACAGATCACCATCATCATCACAAATATGTTACAGTTGGTTAAAAGAAAAGTGTATATACAGTGGTTTAGAGGTCCATATCTAGGATTATCAAAGTTAAATTTTATTATCTATACTAAATCTAACTCTTTCCTTAATGAAAGAGAGGTATTAACATTGAAAAGGCTGAGTTGTTTTTTTCATTGGGTGGTGATTATTCGAGTAAAATAACCTATTCAAGCTTACTAAGTTTGCTATTGTTATATATGTAATCTTCTCAAGAGCCTTTACAGCAAAGTTTATAACATTAATTTGTAGGGGGTGATTATCCAATGTTTCCCTATCAATTGCCTTGGTGAGGTTATCTTAAGAATAGGGATTCCATGTAGAAAAAAACGTGCACATAAATAGTACAACTTTCCCCTTACAACACTGTCACAGTGGGATAATGAAGATAAGATAATTAATACTAACTATATAATAATAGTTATATAAAAGCAAAAATGAAATCTTGTTGGTCTAAAAGTGACAAGTAACCATACCAGATCTGAGTGGCCACATTTAGAAAAATAAAAAGTGAAAACGAGCAAACATGTGTATGACAAGCCGCTAACATTAATGAAAATATTGAAATAAATAAAGCGCATCCACAATAAAAGCCAATAATCAATTACAGACCACGACTGCTTCATCGGTAACTTTCTGGTTCCGCAAGGCTCCGTCTCTCTCGCTCTGAACAAATTCAAGCATATACTGATGAATCAATGCAGAGTCCTGAAACAAAGAAAACAACCAAAATCAAGATAGAAATCAAACACAGAAACGTGTACTACATAAAAGGTGATAACCAAGTCTTAAACTTGTTTAATACGTAGTTGTAATAGTGGCGATTTAAAAAAAGCGATCTGGCAGAAGACTGACCTCCATCGCTGTCTTGACGGTGTGTAATCGAGATACCTCGTTCTGCAGCTTGTTTTTGGAATTGCAGCACGTCCTTAGAATGTTCACCATCTTGTTCTTGCTTATCACCAATGCGTCGTTCTCTTTGAGCTGCAGCCGGATCAAGTTCTCAGTGGCATCCAACTGAAACACAAGCTTGTGATTAATAAGATGAAATATTGTGTTAGTAAATCTTACCACACAACTTGTAAAGCATTACATGGTTTCTTCTAAATGCCCCTCCCCTGCCTGCCTGTCTGTCTGTCTGTCTATCTGTCTGTCTGTCTGTCTGTCTGTCTGTCTGTCTGTCTGTCTGTCTGTCTGTCTGTCTCTTTCCATCCCCGTCCCCTAAGTCTCCATCCATCTCACCTCTCTCCCATCTCCTCTTCCCTCACTCTCTCACCCCCTCCCTCTCTCTCTCTCCCTGAGCACTGACCACATTGTACAGGTGTGTGATGGTGGTGTTGTTCTTCTTGTTATCGTTCTGGCAGTGACTCAAGTCCAGGTCGAGCAGCCTCAGCCTCTCGGCGTTCCGGTCCAGCACTTCGCCCATCCTGTTGACGTTGAATACCGCCGCCCTGATGTGCCGACTCGCCGTCGTCATCTTTTTCTGCATCTCCTTTACCATCTGGGTAGAGGGAGGGGGGCAGGGGGATAGAGGGGTGAGGGGTGAGGACAGGGATAGAGGAGGGAGAGGTGAGAACAGGGATAGAGGAGGGGAGAGATGAGGACGGGAATAGAGGAGGGAAGGGATGAGGAGGGTGATAGAGGAGGGGTGGGTAAAGAGGGGATTGAGAAGGGGAGAGATGAGGACGGGAATAGAGGAGGGAAGGGGTGAGGAGGGATATAGAGGAGGGAGGAGTGAAGAAAGGGGTAGAGGAGGGAGGGGTGAGGAGGGAGATAGAGGAGGGAGGGGTGAAGAGGGGGATTGAGGGGTGAGGGTGAGGACGGAGATAGAGGAGGCATGGGTGAAGAGCGGATTGAGGAGGGACGGAATGAGGAGGGGTATAGAGGAGCGAGGGGTGAAGAGGGGGATAGAGGAGCGAGGGGTGAAGAGGGGGGATAGAGGAGGGAGGGGTGAAGATGGGGATAGAGGAGAGATGGGGTGAGGAGGGAGATAGAAGAGGGAGGGGTGAAAAGGGCGATAGAGAAGGGATGGGGTGAGGAGGGGGATAGAGGAGCATGTGTACAAAATTGCAGGCTTTACGAGCCACACGACGACAAAGCATGACATAATCACGCCGCTAGGTATGGGGTTTTGCTGCTGACCATCCAGGCTAGAAACACTTATGTCCTGCTAACCACCCAGGACTGCTAACCATCCAGGCTAGAAACACTTATGTGCTGCTAACCATCCAGGCTAGAAACACTTATGTCCTGCTAACCATCCAGGCTAGAAACACTTATGTGCTGCTAACCATCCAGGCTAGAAACACTTATGTGCTGCTAACCATCCAGGCTAGAAACACTTATGTCCTGCTAACCATCCAGGCTAGAAACACTTATGTGCTGCTAACCATCCAGGCTAGAAACACTTATGTGCTGCTAACCATCCAGGCTAGAAACACTTAGTGCTGCTAACCATCCAGGCTAGAAACACTTATGTGCTGCTAACCATCCTAGGCTAGAAACACTTATGTGCTGCTAACCATCCAGGCTAGAAACACTTATGTGCTGCTAACCATCCAGGCTAGAAACACTTATGTCCTGCTAACCATCCAGGCTAGAAACACTTATGTCCTGCTAACCATCCAGGCTAGAAACACGTAAGTGCTCCTAGTCCTCGCCACCCAGATCATAATGTTTAAACAGGCCCAAAGACTCCGAAGCACTAAAATGCTGCATACCACTCCGTTATAATATCAACAGTTAGAAAAGCAAAGGTGGGGGAGAGCTGGTCTCAGTGTTAGAGCATCTTAGTCCCCAAGCGAGAGGTAGGCCTACCCAGCTCGAGACACACAATCAGGCAAAACGTATCAATCGGATTTCGCACCCTCATTGCTTGGGTCGGGATCAGAATAATGTGACCTGCCAAGACAAAGTCCTTTTTTTTAAATATCAACGCACTGTGTGGCGGCACGAGGAAGCGTCAGACATTATTGTTTTTCTTGTGACCCGTCACCGTATAGGATATTGCTTGGAACTTATGAAACGCAAAACTAGGAGAGAAATTTTATCCTACTGATGTGAGTTTTTGTTTTGTTTCTTTTGGTGTTTTTTTTTTTTTTTTTTTTTTTTTTTTTGGGGGGGGGGGGGTATGCGTTGGATATAAATCTTTAGTCAATACATTACGAAGTGACGGAGTGAGGAGCAGCTGGGGTTAGAGCGTAGGCCTCTATTATAGAAGGTCCGGATTCGAATCCCCCTCGAACCATCCTTACTGGTTGATTTATAGCAATATATTATATATGGTGGTCAAGTCCTGGATATATAAGGTGTATTCGTAAAATATCTATATCGAAACCTTGCCGACGTTAAACTTGCTAGATTTTTGCTTACTTTGGTCAACGATAACTTTATATACTAGCATAGAGAGTAAACAATCTTGGTTTGTGGATGGGAATCAGCTAGTGCTGAGTCCCGACCCAAATGACAGGGCATTGTGTTAATTAAAAGAAAGGTAGAGACGGAAAAAGTGTGTCATCTTTAAATAAAATGGATAGCATCGAGAGAGAGAGAGAGAGAGAGAGAGAGAGAGAGAGAGAGAGAGAGAGGGAGAGAGAAGAGAGAGGGGGAAGGGGAGGGGGGGAGGGGAGGGGGGGGGGGGGGAGAAACAGAGATAGATAGTTTGAATTTTAGTTGGTTTTAACACCCAACGTCGGCGAGAGCGAGAGAGAGAAATATAGAGAGAGACAGAGACAGAGACAGAGACAGGGAGATAGAGACAGAGATAGACACTAAGACGGTCAGAGAGACAAACATAGAGGCAGACATACACAAATAGAGAGATAGAGAGAGGGAAGAGAGAGAGATAGAGAGAGATGGGGATAGAGACAGAGATAGAGGGATTGATGAAGCCCTGTGTGTTACCTGGATGTCTTTCAGGTGTACCCTGGCAGCATTACTGGCCTGTATCTCGTTTTTCCGCGATGTCTTACCCAACACGCCAAGATCTTTACACATTCACACAGGAGATAATCAGTTTTAGGAAGAAAGATCAAACATTATTGGATACATTTTTCATTTATTTTTATTTTTAAAACTTCTTATCTTTGTCTTTGCGAAAGCATGTACACTATTGTTATAAGCCTTGAGACACAACCATGAAAAGTCTAAGACTTTGTTTAACGAAAATAGAATAATTTTACTAGGAAGCAGCCTATAGTTATTTAACAATAGGGATAAATATAGGTACGACTGAGAGAGAGGGAGAGAGAGAGCGAGAAGGACAGAGAGGGAGAGAGAGGGAGAGAGAATTAACTAGAGAGAGGAAGGGAGAGAGAGTGCGAAAGAAGCAGAGAGAAAGAAGAAGAAAGAAAGAGAGTAAGAGAGAGAGAGAGAATTAGAGAGACAAATAGAGAAAAAGATGGAAAGAGAAAGAGAGTAAAAGAGACAATTAGAGTTCGTTTATTTTTACGGCACGTCAGAGAGAAATAGACAAAGGAAAATATATAGAGGGGGAGGGAGAAAAGGAAAAGAGACATTAAGAAAGGGAGAGAGAGAGGGAGAGACAGAAAGAGAGATACAGAGAGAGAGTCAAAGAGAGCGAGACAAAGAGAAAAAGAGAGAGAGAGTGTGTAGAGAGAAATAGTAAGAGAGAGAGACAGAGACAGACAGAGAGAGAGAGGGAGAGAGAGAGCTATAAAGAGATGGGAAAAGACATAGGCCAGGCACTACCACGTACTCTTCTCGAGCTCCCTGCCGACGACCTTCTGCTGCAGGAGCTGCCGCTTCAGTTCCTTGATCTCCGCCTGCTGCTTGCTGATGGATCTCAGCGCAGACCTGAAACACACAGTTGGCTTAAGGGGATGTTGTTGTTGTTGGTGTTGTTGTTGTTGTTGTTGTTGTTGTTGTTGTTGTTGTTGTTGTTATTGTTGTTGTTATTGTTGTTGTTGTTGTTGTTGTTGGGTTGGTTTAACGTCCAACAGCAGCACTATACAGGCTACATTGTGGACGGCCCCAAGACGGACAATTTTATGTGCTGCCACACACGAGACAGGGCGGGGATACCATGACTCCTGTCTCAGCCGGTCACATTATACTGTAGGGATTTCCGTACTCGGTACCTTTTGCGCCGGAAGCCGATGTTATACCTCCACGGCTTAAGGGGCGCGGTAGCCCTGGGGTAGAACATCTCAGTTTAATGTGACCAGCTGAGACAGTAGTCATGGTACCCCAGTCCTGCCTCGTGTGTGGCAGCACATAAAATTGTGAGACGTAATTCTTGGGTCCCTTCAACAATATGGGCCATGTGATGCAGTGCTGACGTTAGAAGTTAAACCAACTCAACAACTCAACAGAGCTGGCTTGAGGCTGTAGTGCAGCCACAGTGGATGTCTAACTAATGTTAACTTGATGTCAGTGGACAAACTCAATGGGTCACGTTAACCTATCGGGTTGAAAGACCCAGGCATACTTTAATAAAGCGAGTATGCACAGGTAAACAATTGAGAATGTCTTTCACACTGCTGTTGCTGCTGCTACTACGACGACAACTACTACTACTACTACTACTACTACTACTACTACTACTACTACTACTACTACTACTACTACTACTACTACTACTACTACTACTACTACTACTACTACAAGTGGTACTAGCTCAACCCATAGCCTAGGCCGATTTCTATAGATATGTTGCAATAGAAATACCAATAACGCATGCTACGTTCAGTATAGAATCAGTAGGCTTATAATTTTCTTAAATTACTAGGTGGTAAGATTGAAAATATAGAAGTAAAAAGCCCAGTAAAAAATAGAGGGACATTAACGTATTTTCTTAAAGTCTTTACAACAACAAAAATAAAAATTGTACGTGTGGTTGTCCTTTTACGTGACTACAAAGGGTTAAGATAATAGAACGTACGTGTGCCTGATGGTTTCTTTATGAATTTCGGTTGTCAGCTCTTCGATCGTTTTCCTCAATTGCTGTTAGAAATGAATAGTAGTTAGTTTAGTAAGATCGAAAATACTGCAGAAGCAAAGACACCATGGGCTGGGGCAGTGGATACAGGATTAGGGTGTGTGCCTAACGTTATTTCTTCACGTCCAACTTAAGTAACTTAGCTACTGCTATGACGGGATGGGTCCCAAGAAGTAACATAATGGGAATACCAGAGCTTACGTCTAGACAGCTAATGCACGGCAAATAAGAAACGTATATATTGATTAAGGATTTGAACCAGGGACTTCCCAACTGGAAAGCAGCATCTTGTCCAAATAGTTTACCACACACCCAAATCCTGCCTCCACTCCCCCAGCCCATGGTGTCTTTGCTTCTGCAGTATTTTCGATCTTACTAAACTAACTACTATTCATTTCTAACAGCAATTGAGGAAAACGATCGAAGAGCTGACAACCGAAATTCATAAAGAAACCATCAGGCACACGTACGTTCTATTATCTTAACCCTTTGTAGTCACGTAAAAGGACAACCACACGTACAATTTTTATTTTTGTTGTTGTAAAGACTTTAAGAAAATACGTTAATGTCCCTCTATTTTTTACTGGGCTTTTTACTTCTATATTTTCAATCTTACCACCTAGTAATTTAAGAAAATTATAAGCCTACTTATTCAATACTGAACGTAGCAAGAGTTATTGGTATTTCTATTGCAACATATCTATAGAAATCGGCCTAGGCTATGGGTTGAGCTAGTACCACTTGTAGTAGTAGTAGTAGTAGTAGTAGTAGTAGTAGTAGTAGTAGTAGTAGTAGTAGTAGTAGTAGTAGTAGT
>RQTK01000140.1:219896-266640 GCA_003991915.1 Elysia chlorotica
CTACCTACCTACCTATCTATCTATCTATCTGTTCATCTATCTATCTATCTATCTATCTACTATCTATTTTATCTATTTATCTATTCATCTATCTATCTATCTATCTATCTATCTATCTATCTATCTATCCATCTATCTATCTCACTATCAACTTATCTACTATCCATCTCTATAACAAGCCTGATTTGGTGCCTTATTTCAAAGATCCAGCAGATACTTAAATTTAAACACCCAACGTACAAAATTACAGTAAAATTTCTTAGCACCGTATTTCGGGCTCAAACAACACTGACCTTGGCGATAACGGTTTCCAACTGACCCTCTTCTGCCTTGTAGGCCGGGAAAATGTCCATGGGGGGCAGGGGCTCCTCCATAATCTCCTCATACACCGGCCGGATTTGGAAGTCGGGAGGAAGTTCTGCCGTTTGATAAAACTGGGCGACGACAAAAGATGCAGAGAGATACGTATTAATGCTTATAGGAAGGGAGGTTTACATTATTTAATGATGATGATGATGATCATTATGATGATGATGATGATGATGATGATGATGGTGATGATCATTATGATGATGATGATGCTGATGATGATCATGATGATCGTGTAGATAATGATAATTATGATGATTAAAATGATATGATAATAATGATGATGATCATTATATGGTTAACCATGAAGGAATCATTTCACGGCCGGAGTCCTTTATATGTATATACGGTTTAGTTGCAAAATGGGTGAAAGTAAATTATTTTAATGCTTGGCTGAACTTTCTCTCTAGTACTCCACGGTGAAATAGACCAAGTAAAGAAACATCGGAAATACTCTTTCTGGAGTCTTGTTTTCTTGTTTTCAATCTGGGGGTCGTTTTTATGTGAACTAATATTTCTAAACAAATGGAATACTTTGCGCCTGAGTTGATGTATGAAATGCTTCAAGAGTTGTTATCTAGCTTTTAAGAAAAGCATTTGATGTGATTTATCTGCTATACTGATAACAATGCTATAGACCCAATCTTAGTGAAGTGATAATAGTATAGGAAGAACATAATACCCAATGGATGGATGGAAAGGGGGAGAGACTTGTCAACATAAATTAAAGAATAAAGAGTGAAGGTGAGAGCTAGAGCTAGACAGAGACACAGAGAGAGGAGGGTAAGTGAAACTTGAAAGAGAGAGATAGAGAGAAATGAGAGTAAGTGAGATAGGAGAGAGAGAGTGAGTGACATATTGAAAGAGAAAGAGGAGAGTGAATGAGCGCTCGAACGAGAGATATAGATAGAGCGAGGAGAGTGAGTGAGAGGTTGAAATTGAGAGAGAAAGAGAGAGGAGAGTGAGAGCTTGAGAGAGAAAGAGAGAAAAGTGAGTGAGAGCTTTAAAGAGAAAGAGAGGAGAATAAATGAGATAGAGATAAAGAGAGGGAGTAAGTTAGAGAGGAGAGAGAGAGAGTGAGTGAGAGCTTGAAAGAGAAGGAGAGGAGAGTGAGTGAGAGCTTGAAAGAGAAGGGGAGTGAGTGAGAGCTTGAAAGAGAAAGAGAGGAGAGTGAGTGAGAGCTTGAAAGAGAAAGAGAGGAGAGTGAGTGAGAGCTTGAAAGAGAAGGAGAGGAGAGTGAGTGAGAGCTTGAAAGAGAAGGAGAGGAGAGTGAGTGAGAGCTTGAAAGAGAAGGAGAGGAGAGTGAGTGAGAGCTTGAAAGAGAAGGAGAGGAGAGTGAGTGAGAGCTTGAAAGAGAAGGAGAGGAGAGTGAGTGAGAGCTTGAAAGAGAAGGAGAGGAGAGTGAGTGAGAGCTTGAAAGAGAAGGAGAGGAGAGTGAGTGAGAGCTTGAAAGAGAAGGAGAGGAGAGTGAGTGAGAGCTTGCAAGAGAGAGAGAGGACAGACAGAGAGAGAAAGAGAGAGAAATTGTGTAGAGAGAAATAGAAAGAGAGTGATAGATAGAGAGAGAGACGATAGATAGATATAAAGAGAATAGGAAGCGAGAGATATATAGATATAGAAAGAAACAAAGAGAGAGAGAGAGGGAGAGAGAGAGAGAGATATAGAGAGAAAGAGAGCTACAGAGAGCTGGGAAAGACAGAGAGGAGAGTGAGTGAGAGCTTGAAAGAGAGTGATAGAGAGGGGGGAGTTAGTGAGAACTTGAAAGGGATAGAGAGAGGAGAGTGAGTGAAAGCTCGGAAGAGAGAGATAGAGAGCTTGAAAGAGAGAGATAGAGATTGAGAAAAGTGAGTGTACGAGAAGAGAGTGAGTGAAATTTTTAACGAGAGAGATAGAGTGAGAGTGAGAGAGAGAGAGTATAACGATTACATTGTATATGAAAGATTCAATGAAGAGAAATAGACCTACTCTTACCTCATCTTCTTCGGTGTGAAGATTTTGAAGGTTCAAGGACCGGAACTTGGACCCTACGCGATCGGGTGCATCTGTATGTTGTGGTAGAGGAGAGAAACAGTTCCTTAATACAGGGAAGGGGGGGGGGTCCAAGAGCCAAAACATTAACATAGGGGAAAAGGGATGGACACTGCTTAGATAAATGCGAGAGCCAGGGGAAGAAAAAAGGGATGGATAAAGATTTGATAAATGCGAGAACCAGAGGAAGAAAAAAAGGGATAGATAAAAGTTTGATAATGCAACAACCAGAAGAAGGAAAAAGGGATAGATAAAGACTTGATAATGCGAGAGCCAGAAGAAGGAAAAAGGGATGGGTAAAGATTTGATAATGCGAGAGCCAGAAGAAGGAAAAAGGGATAGGCAAAGATTTGATAATGCGATAACCAGATAAAGGAAAAAATGGATGAATAAAGACTCGATAATGCGAGAGCCAGAAGAAGGAAAAAGGGACAGATAAAAATTTGATGATGCGAGAGCCAGAAGAAGGAAAAAGGGATGGATACAGATTTGATAATGCGAGAGCCAGATAAAGGAAAAAGGGATGGGTAAAGATTTGATAAATGCAAGAGCCAGAGGAAGAAAAAAAGGGATAGATAAAGATTTGATAATGCGAGAGCCAGGGAAAGGAAAAAGGGATGGATAAAGTCTTGATAATGCGATATCCAGAAGAAGGAGAAAGGGATGGACAAAGATTTGATAAATGCGAGAGCCAGAAGAAGGAAAAAGGGATGGGTAAAGATTTGATAATGCGAGAGCCACAGGAAGGAAAAAGGGATGGATAAAGCTTTGATAATGCGATATCCAGAAGAAGGAGAAAGGGATGGACAAAGATTTGATAATGCGAGTGCCAGAAGAAAGAAAAAGGGGATGGACAAAGATTTGATAATGCGAGAGCCAGAGGAAGGAAAAAGGGATAGATAAAGATTTGATAAATGCGAGAGCCAGAAGAAGGAAAAAGGGATGGATAAAGATTTGATAATGCGAGAGTCAGAAGAAGGAAAAAAGGATGGGTAAAGATTTGATTGTGCGAGAACCAGAAGAAGGAAAAAGGGATGGATAAAGATTTGATAATGCCAGAGCCAGAAGAAGGATAAAAGGGATGGACAAAGATTTGATAATGCTATAACCAGAAGAAGGAAAAAGGGATGGATAAAGATTTGATAATGCGAGAGCCAGAAGAAGGAAAAAGGGATGGATAAAGATTTGATAATGCGAGAGCCAGATAAAGGAAAAAGGGATGGGTAAAGATTTGATAAATGCAAAAGCCAGAGGAAGAAAAAAAGGGATAGATAAAGATTTGATAAATGCAAGAGTAAGAAGAATGAAAAAGGGATGGATACAGATTTGATAATGCGAGAGCCAGAGGAAGGAAAAAGGGATGGATAAAGATTTGATAATGCGATATCCAGAAGAAGGAGAAAGGGATGGACAAAGATTTGATAATGCGAGAGCCATGGAAGGAAAAAGGGATGGATAAAGACTTGATAATGCGAGAGCCAGAAAAGGAAAAAGGGATGGATAAAGATTTGATAATGCGAGAGCCAAAAGAAGGAGAAAGGGATGGATAAAGATTTGATAATGCGAGAGCCAGAAGAAGGAAAAAGGGATGGATAAAGATTTGATAATGCGAGAGCCAGAAGAAGGAAAAAGGGATGGACAAAGATTTGGTAATGCGATAACCAGAAGAAGGAAAAAGGGATGGATAAAGATTTGATAATGCGAGAGCCAGAAGAAAGAAAAAGGGATTTACAAAGATTTGATAATGCGAGAGCGAGAAGAAGAAAAAGTTTTTCATCCTTATCACGGGGTTCTTGAGATAGATAGAATAGAAAACGGCTTTTAGTTTAATCTTGTTTGATTTGACAAATAGGAAGTACGGACATTTTATGACATTAAAAAAACTCATTAAAATATAAAAAAAATTAACCAAAACAGCTACATGAAAAAGGCACATAGCGTGATAGCAAAAATCTAAAGCCCTACACAGCTAATTAAAGACAATTTTGAAAATCAAGAATGCACAGCATTTATATTTTCGAATCATGGTAACTCATCTAGAAGTACCAAAATTGAAAAATCTAGGCTCTCTGCTTGTACGAATAAATGATAACAGTTCGTTTTGAATTTTTGTTAAAACTTTTTAAAATTGTATATTCCTTTAAATATTTATTTCGAATTCTCAGGAATCAAAATCTGTCTTACTAGGCCATATCATTTGCACTTTAATATATTTGAAAGTTTTACCTGTGAAATGAATGTCATGAGTACTAACCACAGAATGCCGCTGTTTATTCTTCATGTTTTAAACTGCAGCAGACAAAACAGATTTTCTCCACATTGCATCGAAGCAACATCATGAGAAACACCTAAACAGCTTTGCCACACTTAGAGGATTACTGATAGGTCTACTAGAGTAATCCAGCTGTTTATTCAAAGCTAAAACCCGTTCATTTTTTTAACCAACACCGATGAAGAAACCTGTTTGGTTATGTCGTTTATTTCTCCGCTGATTCTTCTTTTGCTAAGAGGCATCTCAGAAGAGTAGACCTGTCTGCCAAGTTAACGTGCTTAAGTTGTAGAGTTACCCATGATATTCTATTTAATTTAAGTTATCTCAGGTAAGCAGACCTGGCTGTTTGGTAACTTTCCATTGAAAATTTGAATGTAGATTATCTCATGATACGCAAATGAAGTCATGACATTAACAACAACAACAACAACAACAACAACAACAACAACAACAACAACAACAACAACAACAACAAAAAGACGGCGCTTTAGAATGATAGTTCACACAAAAATTATCCCACTTCGTTGCAGGACACGAGACAGGTTCGACAAAAAAAATGCCATTGTGTCATTTTGTATATTATTTGAAGACCACAATGGAAAAACAAGATATGTGACAAATTTTGAAAAAAAAAACCACCCGAGCCTACTAAGCAGATCTTTTTCTTTCAACTATTGAAAGTATTCAATTAAAAAAATTTAAAGGACTAAATATATTGTAGATAACTCCTGCGGAAACTAATCAATTGAGAGCGTTTTGAAACTTAAAATTGTCATTTCCCATTGGCGTGACTCATGTTTTTAAACAGACCAACATAATAGCAGTGTTCAACAGTGCTCACTTCTCACATTTTGCTTGATGAGTTAAGGAAAACCTAAGGCAGAGCTCATGCCCTCCGACAAAGTCTATTAACTGTTTGTAAGATCGCATTCCTAATCCTCAATTCCTCTAGATGTAGGCTATAAATAACGTAACCTCGGAAAAGACAGCCTAACATGCTGCTATATGATATTGTTGGCGATGTAGACTTTCTGTCATCATGTACAAAATAATTATTAGATTAGACTTTGGAAAAAAATGTAGCCTTATTCATAATCCCGTAATTATTATTTAAGTAATCTCAGAAGAAGTAAATATTACTGTTAGATGACGTCTTTTGGTGGATAGAATTATAAATTGACATTGTATATATATAAATAAGCATAGTCTATAATAAATAAAAACAGCAGACATATATATAGTTGCACTAAGCTTGAAACACGCCAAACAGAACACCTTGCGATGCCATGCCTCTTAAAATAATATACAGTATAATTTAGTATGAAGCTTATTTAATAGCATCAGACAGGCGTCGCCACGAAGTAATTTCTCATTACAAAGAGACCTACATTTTTTATCATCATCAGATTCATCAGTAGTGCTTTTGGTGAACCGCAATACCGTCGTCAATTTGTTGGTTGGATTCACCTTCAGAAATAAGAGAACATTCAAATAAAACTTGTGTTTATCTTCTTCTCCTTTTTCTTCTTTTTCTTCTTCTTCTTCTTCTTCTTCTTCTTCTTCTTCTTCTTCTTCTTCTTCTTCTTCTTCTTCTTCTTCTTCTTCTTCTTCTTCTTCTTCTTCTTCTTCTTCTTCTTCTTCTTCTTCTTCTTCTTCTTCTTCTTCTTCTTTTTCTGCTCCTTAGGACTCTTGGTTGCTAAAATAAATAATAATAGCACGAGGTTGCCTTTTTTCCCTTCGTCATCGTAAAAAAAATCAGCTAAGCCATAGATTTTAAACTGATTATAAACTACTTATTTTTAATAATTATTTTTAGCTATTTCATTTTAGATCTAGTTTATTTCATTAAGCTAATTAATGTAATATATTTTGATTATTAGTTCTAGAGATATATGTCTTATTGATTGATTATTTGACTTATTTATCTATTTCACTTTATTGTATTTCTCTTTTTATCTCTTAGCCTACATGTAAAATCTTAGTGTGTAAATGAGCATTTTTAATTGTCCTATAAAAACTTAAAAGTCGAAAGGTTACGCCTTTGTATCGATTTGTATCCTTAGAGCTGCACTAAACCTATTTAAAAAAAATGTGTGCCTTTCATACTACTACTACTACTACTACTACTACTACTACTACTACTACTACTACTACTACTACTACTACTACTACTACTACTACTACTACTACTACTACTACTACTACTACTACTACTACTACTACTACTACTACTACTACTTCTACTAATACTACTACTACGAAAGTTGCGCAAGAAGTCCATATAGTTGACTAGAGAACTTGGATATAACCACACATAAATGTAAACCCAACATTAAAAATGTTCTTTTTATTCTCATTGCAAATCATTACTGCGATTTTTAGTACATAAACATTTTTAAAGGGAAGCCCCTTTACGACCAAATGTAAAACCTACATGTGTTTTCTTTTTTTTTTTATTTGAATGTTCCCTCGCCCTTACCATTCCCCAAACCCGTCCTTTAACGTAAAACTGTATAACCTATGCACTTTTTATGTTGTTGTTGTTTTTTTGGTTTTTTTGTGTTTTATTATGTTCCCTCGTCCCTACCCCTACCCAACCCCTGTTAGACTATCAACTGCTATATACATGTATGTAGTATGATTACATAAGGTTATAGTTAAGGGGAAATAAATCCTTAATTGTCTGACTTTAATTGTCTAATGTTTATTTGAATGATTTCCCTGTATACATATTATTTTATTGTTTTCACTTCCTTCATGTTGTATGCACATGTACCATTCTGTGAGCCACCTCTGAAGAGGACAGTCATAATACTTATATATCTTTTCTCAATCTGAAGTAATAAACCTTCATCATATTATACAAATACAATCTTTGTAATTATTTATACTTAGAGACAAATTATAATGGCAAGCAACGACACTGCAACACCATGCACATGCATAAAAATGGATGGGTAACGGTTTTTCAAAAGTAAAAAAAAAATGATACTATTATTTCACGACAAAAGGATTTTGGTTTTAAGGGAGATAAAAAAAATGTTACGGTCACTGTTAATATTTTGAAAGAAGCTTGAAAAGTAACTACAATACGCATATTATCTGTTTTGCGCTCTTACCCACAAATCACTCCTTTGTTCGGTCGGAGTCGTAGGGGTAGACATTTTTTTTCTGCCTATAGATCTAGATCTAGACCTGATTTAGATCTAGATCTAGATTTAAATTTGGATGATTGGTCTAGCTCTTAACTAGATCTAGATCTAGTTACAGATTGAATTGTGATTATACAGATAGATTAGGAGCCAAATAGATCTATATCTAGATCTAGATCTATATCTAGCTTAGGATCAAAATAGTTCTACAAAAGACTGTGAATAAAAAGATCAGCAAAAGGCCAAAAGGCCTAATAGTGCTGAAAAAATATCATATATCATATCATATCAAATTGAGTAAAATGCTATTTCGAAGAAAGATTGTGTATTTAAACAGTGTGCTGCAATTTCAGAGCTAGAATTTAGCTTGCCAATAAAATTAATATCTTTTTCAATGACGTCAATAGGAAATAATGAGGATTGCGTTGAAGGAAGATTAATTTTAAGATCCTAGATTTGTTTTGGTGCGTAAGCTTTATAATCAAATTTTCTTTTTCTAGGTAAAAATTAAAATGCGCATTGTATGATTTTCAGTAAAATAAATCGGTTAAATTAAATATTTATATCAGCTTTTATCCCTATAAAAAGTTTATTTCTTTAATTTTATACTTTCATTGCCAACGTGCGAAGCCACGCATGAAGACCAAACTTTTCAGTAAATATAATTGAACATCTTTGCATCGCGATAAATTATCACATACGTAGAAACAATAAATTATATTCAATATAAAACCTATAGTAATTTATAAATTTTCAAAACAGACTAAAATAAAACAACGGATTACATTTCTGCTAAGTGGGCTTAAAAAACAGAACGTGAAACTAAACATTTCGTCTTTGTTCTGACTACGCTAAACATAACAATAGGAATAGATCACTGTTATCAGGAGTAGTACCCTTACAATGCAAAATGTTCCCACTTGGTTAAACGCCTTCTATTTTTATGTTAACTATGATAGACAACAACACATTTTTGTAGTAGAAAAATGTTTGGATTTCTCACCAGCTGACCTTCATTCGCCTAATCCACAACTGACACTTCATGCTCTCCTAAAACAATATACATGCATAATAATTATAGCAAGTAAAAAAATGCATTCCAGAAATGTGCATTATAACTGAAGTTGGAATTTCCAGGTATTTTTCCAGCTCTACTAAGTTTTTTTGTAGTGGTCTGTTTCTTCTAAATCTACTTTAGAAATTCCAACAATCTAGTCTGCTTAGCCGTAAAGTCTAGTTACCGCAAATCATCATTCTGATTTACCACATATACAGTATTAACGTCTTCACCAGAACCGCTAAATCTACTTTGGCTATCTGGCTGGGCGAGATGCCAACATGACTTCAAACGAGACTTTACGGGTTTCTGTTCTTTTTTTCCTATTAATTTTACTGATGTTAGTCCTCAGCGCATACCCAGTTGTTTTTTGCTTTTTTTTTTTTTTTTGGTAAGAAATCGATACATATGATCAAATTTAACAGTGAAAATCCTATACTTGGGCCTTTTAAACTGCTGCATATATTCTTCACTTGTAACTGGACAAAACAAACAAAAATTAGGCTTTTCCCAATTGTGGAAATAAAGGAGTCACCGTTGCTACAAGATTAGTGCATTAACTGTCTTAAGACCTCATAGGCACACTATATCCGCTTTTGTGCTGACGTGCCTTTAAAAAATTCAACTCTGTCCTTCTTTTCCAATATCAAACTCGTTCACTACTGGTTGAATCCGTGTAGAGGTAGTTTAATAGAGCCGTCTGAGGCTCTATGTCTCTGTATGGCAGAACGTAATTATTTGTTCGCTCATATAAAGTCTTAGGTCTCGTCGCCGTATAGGATTATTCTTTGGAACATGAAATAGTTAAAGCTATAAGACAATGAGGTTTAATTCTCTCCTATAGACAGAGCACGGTCTACTAAAATATTGGACTGCAGAGGGGTAGGCTACATGTATATGGTTTGCCTCACGAGATATCTACAAAGGCATATTGCGTAAGCAGCTTCATCAGCCCAGCAGTCTTAGTAACCGATTATAAAACTTACAATTAGCCTGCACATTAAGATACACAAGAGTTTGGCCCTGTATTAATAATACATGTTCAGTGGAATTCACTAAGGGACAACCCCTTTAGAATGAACTCCTGCTTAAGTCAACATTACATGGAGGTTCCGGGTTAGATATTTTTTTCTTTATTAAAGTGACTTTAAATCGGATAAAGTGAACTCTTGCTTAAGTCAACAATACATGGAAATCCTGGGTTAGATTTTTTTTGTTTGTTAAAAGTAACTTTGAATCGTATAAAGTGAAGTCTTACTTAAAGTCAACACCAGTGGAGTGAAATCGTGCTTAAGTCGATATCACAATGTCATGGTCCCGGTTTGTTTTTCTTTCTTCTTAATTAAAGTAGCTCTGAATTGGATAAAGTGGACTCTTGCTTAAAACGAACGAACTTTTCCCAATCCCAAGGGTTTGGCTTTATCGGGATTTCACTGAATTCCTCTCTTCATTTATCCAAATGCGCCCAAACCATCCATTTCTATACTAACTGGACTGTCAGCCCAAATTGCTGGCCATTCTTGTTTGGGTCGGATGTTAAGCGGAAAATACAGAAACTATAATTATAAGTCTTTGCAAATTGAGCTGAGAGTCTTGCTGCCTTAGAAATCGATTGCATAATTAGATGTAAACCTCGGATTGTTGTTGTTTTTTCTGCGCTTTGAAATACACGACTGATTTGCGTTTTACCTTTAATTAAGAGGCTCAAATAAAGATATATTCATTAATTTTTCCAAACGATTTACACCTTATGTCTCGGAAATCAGAAGACATGCTAGATTTTGTCCAATAAGGTGTTGTTTGCTTTGAAGGTCAATAAAAATAGTTCTTTGTTCACTGAATATCTTACTGGTGAACAATTCATTTGATTCTTTTGTTTTGCAAAAAGAAAACTGCAGTTGATCAAAAAAATGTTGACTAACTCTAAGCTTAGAGTAAATAGAACAATCACAACAAAATAATATAAATGTAACAACAACAACAACAACAACAACAACAACAACAACAACAACAACAACAACAACAACAACAACAACAACAACAACATTAAACGACATACTGTTTACACCATAGAAAATAAAAAATATACATACAGAAGACACCAGACGAAGCACACAATAAAGGGGTCGGTGTTTGTAAGTGCAGTTTAATAAATCTTTTCAATCCTAAAAATCCGTTTGTTCAACTTAACTTGAAAAGTCTTGCAGAAAGCTTGCTGTTTACTTTAAATCCAGTGATATAATGTGTATGTAGCTTGGTCTTTTTGTAAGAAAAAAAAAATTAAAAGTGAGTATATTGATGCCTGATTTGGACACACGTTATACATCTTTCTTGCTACTCTATTGTTAAAGACTTTGATAGATCATAAAATTTAATATTTCATTAGTTACTGAGGCAAGCCTCATAGAGGGTAAAACAATATAGGTGGATGGAGCATGATCTTAACGCATTATGGGGAAACTAAGTGAAAGTATTAGGCCTAATACCAATAATTACAAGTTCATCACAGCTTAGATAGCGAAAAAAGGAGGGTGCTTGTAAAGAAAAAAAATTAACTTATATACATATTTTGGGCATCATCTCTTTACTCCAATGTCTACACATTATAACCAATTTTGTAAGCAACAATTTTTTTTTGATTATGACAAAGTTTAAAATGGGGTATGATACAAAATCAACACTATTCATCTATAAATACAATGATCTATAGACGCCAAAACATTGAAACAGTAACACTTACAGCTACACTTCAGTAAATAAAAAGGTTAGAAAGAAATAAAGAGACAAACAATGTACCACATACACTCGTATTTCGCGTGATCACCACTTTATTTACAGTAAATAGCTTGGACAAGATTGAGGCACAGTGTACAATTATTATATCTCATCATTAATTAAGGAACAGGCGCCAAAGGCAATAAGATACATCCATCCATAAGGTGAAAGGAAATTTCTCTAAATGTGTGGCAATACCTTGCCGTATAGTAAATAAATTAAAACAAAAGCAGACATTTGTGGTATTCTTTTAACTCAAAAAGCAACCTCAGCTAAATGTAGAATCAGTCTCTAGGACAGACGGTGATGGCAGTGGTTCAATGGTTTGAACGTCAGGACAGTTGTCCGTGGTTGGTGGTTTTCAGTGGAACTTCCTATATATCCTGTCTCCATCTACACAGACTGGGCGGGTGGGGGGAGCTAAGAAACGGGAAATGTACACCTGGCCTTGGAATTTCCTGAGGAGAAGAAAGACATCTGTTAAGAACAAATCTACAGAAAGAGGGGGGGGGGAGGATAAACACAGAGAGAGATAGAGAGAGAGAGAGAGAGAGAGAGAAAGAGTGTGAGAGAGAGAGAGAGAGAGAGAGAGAAAACCACCAACTGCAGCACCTGATGACTATCATCAACTTGACAAGAAGGGTAAAACAATTATATTTCGGCTTAGAACTAGACACAACCGCCTCAACTATCACATGTACAACAAATTCAAAATAGGAAACTCTGCTAACTGTGGATGTGGACATGGACACCAAACAACAGAACTTGTTCTACAAGAATGCAGACAACTTCAGGAGACAAGAAACAAATATTGGCCAGAAGAACATACCATGGAAAGAAAACTATATGGACCCTTGGTTGAACTTCAAAAGACTGTGGACTATATACTAGATTCTGGACTTTCTGTGTAGTCATTTTCAAGTGAACGAAGAAGAAGAAGAAGAAGAAGAAGACTGAAAGGGGTTTCTTTCGTTAATTTGACTGAAAGGGTTTTCTTTCGGTATTGTCCTTTGCAGTCTGTTTTCTTTTCACGAAAACTGGTGAATAAAATAAACTTATTATAATGGGGCTAGGACCAAAATATTTGTATACCAAAATCTCAAAAACAGCACAAGGTAAAGTCCTGAAGTTATATGTAACCGTGTAAGAAAGCCATAGTTTTCACATACTTCTCTTCTCTGCCTACCACTGCTATGTAGATTCCCGTTCTTAGAACGGTTTCATGATCTAATACAATTATTTTTATAAGGTTGACGTACTTTAAAACACAACCATGCGGCATCAAGTTGGCGTGTGTTCTTAATTAGAATTAATAATAATAATAATAATAATAATAATAATAATAATAATAATAATAATAACAACAACAACAACAACAACAACAACAACAACAACAACAACAACAACAACAACAACAACAACAATAATAATAATAATAATAAGTACATTTTTATAGTGCTTTATGCTGAGGCCTCAAATGAATGAAAGCCTGGGGATTCTCTAGTCTCAGGCCCTCAGTGTTAAACGTGTCTTAAGCCTGGCGAGAAATGGATGAAGGGAGGAAGGAAGTAACGAAAGAATGGGTGAAGTTCCGGGGGTTTTCCTTGTCTCAGGCCCTCCACAATAAACTTGTCTTTGGCCTGTAGAGAAATTTGGCCTGTAGGGGGGTGAAGAAAGAGAGGAAGGAATTAATAAATGTATGAAGGTTTGGTCTTTGTGCTATTCGCAGGCCACCCGCGTAAACGTGCCTTTAACCAGTAAAACAATGAGTGGATAATATTGGAGAAAGAAATGAAGAAAGAAAGTTAGCAATGAATGAAGGATCAAAAAGGGGGAAAGGAAGAAAGGAATGAACGAATGAAAGACTCACAATCGGGCGCTTTTGCAAGTCTCAGGCTTCCGAGTTCAACATGTCTTTAATCTGTATAATGGTGAATGTTTACAAAAGGAAGGAATGGAGAAATGAAGGAATGTATGGATGAAAGAAGGAAGGAGGGAATGAATGGTTGAAGTAGTTGATGAAGACGGACGTTAATTAGAAACTAACCAGACGATCTGAGGGTGCACTTACCAGGGTTTCGAAATGAGAAATTCTGTCCTTGTAGGAGCGCAGATCTGTGTGACGCTCGTACTTGCTGCACAGCTGAATCTTGGGCTGGGAGAGGCATAGACAAAAAACTCATGTAAGGATCCCCCGTATGGCACTTAACAGCACAGTACACAGTAATTACACAGCTATAATCTATTTCAATAAAGCTGCATTATCGAGGCTTCCAAAACTAACTGCAATTTATTTCGGTGATTTGCCTGTTGTCTTCGGAAGCCTTTATTATTATCTATCAGTATCAGAGACTTTTTGTATCCAACAAGTTGTTATAGTGAGAGGTTTCACCAGAAGGATTTTGATATGGGTCGGGATACGTAAGGCGGTTGTTTCATTTTTTGAAACTTAGATAAAAAAAACAACTCTCAAGATTGGTCAACCGCATTAGTTTTAATACATAAAATAGACTAAGCACGCGTACGCGTCCTGCAAGCTCCCCGTATCAATGGCACGATGAGCATTTTTAGTGAAACCTCTCATTAAATCATAATCTCTAGTAGTACTAAAACACAAGAACCACACCTTTAAAATTACAATTAATAAAGAATAAAGGTACATTGTTATCTATGAAATACTCGTTTTGTATGAAACAACTAAAAATCATTCCTGCTGAAAAAAATGATTGAGTATTTTTAATTTTAACACATTTTGTTACTAAAAAATCATATGAACTATTGGAATATATTTATGGAAGCTCAACTCTCTCAGTAAACTATAACGCCTGCTTCACTGAATTGTGTCAAAATTTCCAATGTTGTAAATCCCTGTTAGAGCCTCAACATTCATTACACTTACCGGGGCGCTGGTGAACTTGTCTGCCAAACGGTCAAACCTAAAAAAAGGAAAGGAAATACATATATGTCAACAGCTTTAAAGTTTTTTTTTGCCTTATGAGCATTAAAAAAAGACAACTATGTGCTAGTTATAGATTTATGATGAATCTACCTTTAAAGCTCATTTTCTTGCCTAGAAAAAAAAAAACTTGAGTGTTCAGTATAGATTCATAGTAACGCTGGCGAATCTACATTTTAAGCTCATTTAAGCCAGAAACTTGAGTTTTCAGTACCAGCAATCCTTTTAGGTTTACGCCAACATGACAGGTCTACGGCAGCTAGGAGGACCCTTAACGCAATAATGTTTTTGTGAAGTGTACAGAGACGATTAAGCAAATAAGGAAGAAGAAGTTTTTTCAAGTGGAAACAAAGGGGTCGACCTGATCGTGAAAGGCGAGGATAGAGAGATAGGAATGGACACGGTTATCAACACCAACCGGTACAATACTCCACGATGATGAGAGGGGCGGTTTGACAGACATGGAAGAAGAACAATAAAACAGTATGGTTATACTTGGCGGTTTGACAAACATGGAAGAAGGACAATAAAACATTATGGTTATACTTGGCGGTTTGATAAACATGGAAGAAGGATGATAAAACATTCCGGTTATAATTGGCGGTTTGACAAACGGGAAAGAAGGATGATAAAACATTATGGTTATACTCGGCGGTTTGACAAACGGGAAAGAAGGATGGTAAAACATTATGGTTATACTCAGCGGTTTGACAAACGGGAAAGAATGAAAATAAAACCTTATTGTTATACTTGGCGGTTTGACAAGCAGGGAAGAAGGAGAATAAAAGATTCGATCATCAACGCCAACTGGATCGATACTCCTATTATTGATGTTTGATAAACATGGATGTAGGATGCTAAAACATTATTGTTATACTTGGCGGTTTGACAAACATGGATGTAGGATGCTAAAACATTCCGGTTCTACTTTTTGGTTTGATAAACATGGAAGAAGGATGATAAAACATTATTGTTATACTTGGCGGTTTGACAAACATGGATGTAGGAGTATAAAACTTTCCGACCATCAACGCCAACTAGATCGATTCTCTATAATGATGAGAGAAGCGGTTTGACAAACATGGATGTAGGATGCTAAAACATTCCGGTTCTACTTTTTGGTTTGATAAACATGGATGTAGGATGATAAAATATTATTGTTATACATGGCAGTTTGACAAACATGGATGTAGGATGATAAAACATTCCAGTTCTACTTGGGGGTTTGACAAACATGGAAGAAGGATGATAAAACATTATTGTTATACTTGGTGGTTTGACAAACATGGATGTAGCATGATAAAACATTCCAGTTCTACTTGGGGGTTTGACAAACATGGAAGAAGGATGATAAAATATTATTGTTATACATGGCAGTTTGACAAACATGGATGTAGCATGATAAAACATTCCAGTTCTACTTGGGGGTTTGACAAACATGGAAGAAGGATGATAAAACATTATTGTTATACTTGGTGGTTTGACAAACATGGATGTAGCATGATAAAACATTCCAGTTCTACTTGGGGGTTTGACAAACATGGAAGAAGGATGATAAAATATTATTGTTATACATGGCAGTTTGACAAACATGGATGTAGCATGATAAAACATTCCAGTTCTACTTGGGGGTTTGACAAACATGGAAGAAGGATGATAAAACATTATTGTTATACTTGGTGGTTTGACAAACATGGATGTAGCATGATAAAAGATTCGGGTTGTACTTACGACTCGTCCACCTGGACCGAGGACACTCCACGCTTGCCTTTCCCCTTGTTCATCTGCCTGGCCCTCTCGGCCAGCTCGATCATCTGTAGAAGTGTGGGTGTGGCGGTTAGGCAGCTAGCAAACTTGCTCGTTAAGCTCATAGCACGATGTTTAATCAGCAACATCATCATCATCATTATCACCATTAGCAGTAGCAGCAGCATAAGTTACCACCATCACTATGATCATCAGTTCCAATATCGCTTTCATTCTGGGCATCATTATCATCAAAAACACTGCCACAACTATCTTAAATATTCTTTTTTATCACCATCAGCTTCATTGTAACAGTCATAACATTCACAACATTCTTTCTCTTACCAGATGTATATAGTGATGCAGTCATGTTTTTTTTTTTCCTTTTTCACTATAATTCCGTCACTATTCTTTTTTTTACCATTGTCAAAGTCTCCTTACCACCACCGCAATATTGATCGTAATCCACCAAAATCTTATCATGCATGGCAACATGATACATTTCCATATAATGTACCTCTATAATTATGTATCTATTAAATATTTTCAAGTAAAACATGAGGGAAATCACTTACATCATATTGCTGACGCTTGAAGCGCTGCTCTAGGTCGTATTTATCTCCCTCTAGACGACGAATGTGTTCTGTCAGTTCTTTCGCCTTCTCGATCAGTTTGTCTGAAGTAAGACCTGGGCACACAGACACATAATTATAGTGATAAAGCGAGTTTTAGGATTCCATGTGTTATTAGGAGAGTTTTGTATGCTAAAGGGTTACTGTTAACAGTTTAGAATGACTTGAAGAAGTGGCTTGATGGCCCACGGTGGAAGGTGCTTGAAGTGTAAATAAATGCTACAACGATATGTAATGAGGTTACTATCTAAACAATTGTCCTGACAGGACTGAATAATGCTGGATTAAAAAGTGACGTAGTGGGCTAACCAAGTCGGTATGTAACTGAAAAGGCTTATCCTCATGTGTCAGATATCGGATCGCTATTACTATTAGTAAAAAAAAATCCACAAATAGGAGTTCCCATAATGGTTTTAACATCAATGGATAACTAAATGGGTTTACCATCAATGCGTAAATCTATGGGCTTACCATCAATGGGTAAACCAATGAACATACCATCAATGGGTAAATCAATAGGCTTACCATCAATGGGTAAACCAATGAACATACCATCAATGGGTAAATCAATAGGCTTACCATCAATGGGTAAATCTATGGGCTTACCATCAATGGGTAAATCAATTAGCTTACCATCAATGGGTAAATCTATGGGCTTACCATCAATGGGTAAATCAATTAGCTTACCATCAATGGGTAAATCTATGGGCTTACCATCAATGGGTAAACCAATGAACATACCATCAATGGGTAAATCAATATGCTTACCATCAATGGGTAAACTAATGGGCTTACCATCAATGGGTAAATCAGTGGGCTTACCATCAATGGGTAAATCAATAGGCTTACCATCAATGGGTAAATCAATTGACATAATTATCACCAACAGGTAACCAAATGGACTTATCATCAATATGTAACTGAATGCGTTTACCATCAATGGGTAACTTACCACCAATGGGTAACCAAATAGACTTACCATCTAAAACGAGCGGCTGGATGCGCTGTGCCAGAATGGCTTGTTTCTCCTCCTCCAGCTGTTCCTTGGATTTCTGGAGCTCTTCCTTGGTCATCACGGCGTCCAGCTACCGTGGAGAGAGACAGAGAGACACGCGCATTAGACACAGGGACAGGGGCAGCGAAACAGGGTTATAGAGAATGTATGCAGGTGGGCTCTAGTGTCATTGGTAAATAATTAAGTAAAAGCTAAATAAGTCATTATGAATCTTTTTATTAAAGAGATGGTAGTTTTGAGGTATAATATATGTATACTTGTTTGGAAAGATAGAAAATATATTATGGTATTGTTAGGGGTGAAGTATGTGGAAATGAGGCTTGGGTGGTGGTGGTGATGGTGGCGATGGTGGTGGTGGTTGTGGTGGTGGTGATGAAGAGGATAATAATGATGATTAAGAAATTAAGAGATAACTATAATTAACTGACAACCAGCAGTTTTAACTTTTTGAGGAATCTGAATTGCTTCGCAAGTAAACGATTCGCTTTATTACTCAAAAGGGATGTAAAATCATTACCTTTAAAGCGCATAAATTTATGCCAACGACAGTAGATATTCGAATATGAATAAATTTATTTTTTCCTTAAGGAGAAAAATCATATAAGAGACAAGAACTTAAATAGATTCGTGAGTTTCATGTAAAAACGTTCTTTTTTTAAAAAAAAAAAAAGTATTTAAAGACAGGATGCAGAAAATAGCCGAAAATAATTAAAGAATTAAAATTTGGAAGGTTTAAAAGATTCAAAAAGTAAAAATCAAGAAATTTAGGAAAGTATAGTTCTTTATGCATGGCTATTTGATGTTTTTACACACTTTATAACGACAGAGAGGTTGAAATTTTACAATCTGAGATATCAACAAATAATTTCAAGTGTTTCATGGAATCTTTTTGTTTTTCGTTTGTTTTGTTTTTTAATTTTTTTCAGTTTAGAAAAATTAAATGTTGATCGTTATCAATAGAAAACAAAGTTATGAACTTCACAGATACAAATCATTTTATATTTCACGGATCAAAAAAGTAAAATTTTCGTCATTTTTTTTATAGATATATTCTATTCATGAAATATGGATATCCTGGGTGTTCCCAAAAATTATATTTTAAGATTCAGGAAAAAATATCAATGTACCTATGTATTGCCTGGCTAGTGGGTTTTGTATTATGATGGCATTACGTACATTACAATAATTATACTAGAAAGATCATTTTAAATAATCTGTCAAAAGATCAAACTTTGAATGAAATGAATGAAAGAAACAACCCATGAATAATAACTTAACTTTTTTTAAAATTAATAAGCTTCATAATAACAAAAACATGTGATTAAACAATTGAACTGAAAAACGGTTCAGGCATTGTATTGATATTAAACTTATAAGATTGACGCATGAAATGGTCTTAGGCGTCATGAAATTGGTCCTTTTATAACTCTCAAAATTTCTCCATTTTCTTAATCAACTAAATTGAAACTATGGCTAACAAGGATCATTCATGACAGGCAAAGATATTTTCATCCCAAACTATAAATAATAGAATAACAAAGGGAAAAGGCAATCACTAAGTATGCATTACTGATTCAAAGTACGCTTAATTGTTTAAACATTTTCGAAATTTTTTAACTTTCAATTCTGTACATCTAGATCTAGATTCTAGATGCTTATCATAAAAAAAAATTCAAATTCAAATTTCATGCGGAAAGAAAATCCCAGTCAAGACACCATTGAAACGCACGTTTTTTTCGTCTCTCTCTTCAAAATATGAAAAAAAAACATAAAAAGGAAAGAATAATGCAAATGGGAGGTAATTTTCTTTCAAAGGAGGGCATGTCATTAAAAAAAAGAAAAAACTAAAGTAGCCTACAATTAACAAAAAGGCAAAAGATATTTACCAGAAGAAAAAAAAAGAAGAAAAAAACACCAAAACACATGAAATAAAAAAAAATGCATACGAAAACGAAAAAAAAAAAAACAAGAAAAAATGAAAGTAAATGCGTTAAATTTAAAAAAAAAAGGATTCAATGATAAAACACACAAAGAAGTATGGTCTTCAAAAAGGAGACTTGGTAAAGTGATGCTGGTAAACAAATGATAAGGGTGCCAATAACGATAAATCAGGCAAGTTATTACCACTGGTGGCGGTTCCTGTAGTGAGGGAAAGGTTAGTACCATGGGTACAGATATATATGGTGGAGAAGGATACAGTGACTAAATCTAGATACATCACATGTAGGGAATATGTAAGAAATAGTCAACGTCTAAAGAGTTTGGTGTTGCCGTTGATAACATGAATAGAGTCAACACAAATAAATATTGATTTAATGTAAGAGTAGCTGATTAGGTACACAATAAAGTTAGAAATCAATCTGGAATTTTTAGTTTATTCTACAATAGCTTCATGTATTTTGACCAAATCACAAGAAAAGAAAAAAGATTAGTTTTTTTTAATTGAAAAAATCAGTTTGAAAATTCTTACATGGCATGCATAAGAATAATAAAAAATATGTACTTATTTGTGTTAGAATATACCTATGTCAATATAATTATTTAACCTTGTAATGTACTAATACCCGGTTGTTAAAAATATAGGTGAACGTGCAACAATGAAATTTAGTAGGACAATGTGTTCATTGTTGTAATAGCGGTGGCCAATGGAAACAGATTTTGGAAATGAAATGGCAAAGCACTGCTATAAGAGACTCGATGTCAGCAAAATGTGACCAACTGAGACAGAGAAGTCCAGGTTATGCTATGATACCCTCCACCACCACCCAACCCCACCCCACTACCATTTAGTCCTAGGATCCATCCACAATTTACCAAAGTTGTTTGTTGCTGGACATTAAGAAATCAACAACGTCAAACAACACCAAAATCATGTTGTGATACGGGATTACAATAACAAGGCTTGGTTGCTAGTGTCTGGCATTATTTTTTATTACTGTTGAAGAGTACTAGGACTGTGTTACTTATTATTTACTGCTGTTAGGAAAAAGAAGTTCGAGTTATAGTTAAGTTAGAGTTCTTTTATGTATAGAAATCCACAATGACGAGGAGGTAAAAAAAAAGCAGCCAGTAGACATGTTATGTTGCTTTAACTTAATAGAGGTGAGTGAGTTAGTTTGTTTCCGTCGTCTCTTTTAAAATAGATAACTCTCTCTCTCTCTCTCTCTCTCTCTCTCTCTCTCTCTCTCTCTCTCTCTCTTGTACTAAGTATGTAGCTTTTTTCTTTCTTTCTTTCTTTTTTTTTAATTTTATTTTCTTATTTCACTTTTATATTATCATTGAATCAACTTTTCAAGGATTCATTCTTCTTTCTTTCTTTTTTTTTCCGAATATTCTAAGTAAGCACAGTTTTACTCGCATTGTTAAAAAAAAATTACAAGAACGGTAACTCACTGATCCAGGGACTTTCTCCGAGTCACTTCTCTTGGAGATCTTGAAGTTGCGGCCCTTCTTGGGCTTGAGTCTTTCCTCAGCCTCCCTCTTCTTCCTTGCCCTCTCCTCTTTTATCCTCTTCTCCTCTGCAAGCTTCTTCTTCTTCCTCTCTTCCTGTGAAATGGTGATACAGAGCAAAATAAACGTGCTACCACATCTATAGCGGAGTCTTTAGCGTAAATTTACCTCAACATGACTTATCAAAGCTCCTAACTTCAGGGTCCAGATTTAGGTAATTGTAAGGCACCAATAGAGGTCCAAAATGTGCGTGATAGTAAGAAAAAGATGGACAAAATTGTGTACATATAATTATAAAGAGTCCAGTACACATAGATGTGTTTTTCTTAAATAGTCTGATTCCTAAATATCAGAACTAGTACACGATCTGATTGAACTTCTAACTTCTAGTGGCATTTCCATTACATAAAAAAACACCCCAAAATAATGCATCATTATTTCTTTTTTAAAGTCCCTTATTAATATTGTTATTATTTAAAACAAAGATTATCACCCCGGCAGGGTATTTTTTGTTGCAAAGCAGTTCAGTTAGTTAGATGTCCTGTCCAGCAGTGTTGAAAAATGTACAGTTTAATAAAGCAAAAAATGGAATTCAGAATCTACAGCGGCAGTGAAAATTTACTGCGTCAACCTTGCTTTGATAAAATTAAAAACTAATCCTACCCTACCCAGTCATGTATTGTGACAATAAGTCCTAACAGAGCGTGAAGTCCATAGTCTCTGGTCTTACATTTCAAAGATTGGACAGAAAAGATTTTATTCACATTCTTGGTCTAATCTTCAAATAAAAATACATGAGCATAAAGACACAAAGCTGATGGTATTGCTATGGTTCTATTTTTAAACAATTTCTAGTTGTAAAACTATATCTATGAGTATAAAACTAAGAGGACTGGGGTAAAAGACTTAAAACACAACACTATAATGTTCTGACCTCCTCGGCTTTCCTCTTTATCTCCTCCTGGGCCCTCATCTCCGCAAGCCTCTTGTCTTCCTCCACTCTCTCCTTCTGACGTTGGATCTGGGAGAGATAAAGAGTGGCACTGAGAGGTAAGTGAGAAATATAGCCATTATTTTCACACCTTAAAATGTATGATTGTGAACCCAACTAATATTCTCTGATTGCTCTGTTGTAGAATACATACACAATTCAATTTTTTTTATTACTTTTGTTTCTCCCCTCTATAAATACTTTTATTTCCGTCACTTTTCATCTTCCCTCTAATTTTAGACTGTACACTGACTAGCAGCGCTTTGCTGCGTTCATTCACTGGGAGGCGAACTGGCTCAAATGGTAGAGCGTTGGCCTTACAATCGGGAAGTCTCAGGTCGGTCAAAAATGTATTTGCATAATTTCGTCGCTTACATGCTGGATAGTGTCAGTATACTATAATGTGACCGGCTGAGACAGGAGTCCAGTTCTCCCCGCACTGTCTTGTGTGTGACAGAACATAAAATTGTCAGACATTAGTATTGAGTCCCATCCACAATATAGCCATATATCATGACTTTGGACTTTAATCAACAAAACCAAACAAACAATCCCTCACTCTTCTCTCCTTCAGCTTCCTGATCTCCTCTTCCTCCTTCTCTTTCTCGAGCTTCCTCTGCTGCTCGTACTCCTGGTAGTCCGAGCCGGAGATCTGCTGGCGTGCACGGGCCGCCTCCTGCAGCAGAAAAAACATTGATACACTTGTAAAACAGTATACACCAGAAAACATTGTTACACTTGTAAAACAGTATACACCAGAAAACATTGATACACTTGTAAAACAGTATACATCAGAAAAACAGTAATACACATGTATCAGAAAAAACATGAATACTCTTGAAAGTCATTATAATAAAAAAAAAAAAAATTTTTAAAAGTCCCCAACTTTAACTTACACAGTTGCAGGCATAAACTCAACACGGGTATTTTAACATACAAAAGGTTCGACTTTATCAAGTCTTTTTCAGTATAGAAATATAAATGAGAATTTTACATCCATCCAACAGAATGTAGCGACATTTTATTTAGCGAGTGTTGTCGGAGACTCGTTCAATGATATACAAATTGAAATTGCACAGAATATCTTTATTCCAGACGAAAAATAATAGAGAACAAAATAACTAGACATGTCGTTTTTAATTTACTTTTTAAGGTAAATGTTTTATGGAAATCGTATGGGATAGATTTATTTAGGACGAGTTGGACAACATTATCGCCATCAGATCTAGATCAAGTTACAATTTATGATAGGCACCCATTTATATACTGAACATAAAGAATGTAAGCACCCATTTAAATACTGTATATATACGGAATTCCAAGATTAGGGGGTTAACTTCACCCATTACTGTAAAACTTAGAAAAGGCTCACCTCCATTGCCTGCATCGCCTCGTTGCTTTCAGACGATCTAGAGAAAAGACAAGAGAGATATGGCCATATGAGCACAAGACAAGGCAAGATATCATTGAATTCTATATGTCCTTGCGATTCCTTTCAGGTTCCACACATGTTTTGCTCTGAACATGAAACATAAATATATAATAACACAAAGACAAAACATTGCAAAGATTTCATAGCATACAACTATAATTATTGTTGAATATGATATTCTGTTTTCCCATACCATATGAAGAGATATATGTATATAAGACACAAATAGGAATTCATTATTTACATCCAAATGTACTGAATTTCTGTGTACATTAATTTTCGAAACGCTTATCATTATTTAATCGACCTAGTATCTCAGTAGCATATTAGTACTGTAAAATTCGTATATCGTATATTTTTTCACAGAAAGAAAGAAATATTAACCGTGTATTATATTAGGACAGATTTCATTAATTTGGTAGATATTAAGTATTTTCATCTAATTAAGGATATAATACTGATAATATCACAAAAATGGCTTTATGTTATGAATTATAAAGCAGTGCAGAGAGGAACCTTTGCAAAGATTCCATAGCATGTCATTATATTGTTGAATATATCTTATACCCCCACACCATAGAAAGATATATATGTATAACAGACAAATAGAAATTATTATTTACATCCAAATGTACTAAATATCTGTGTACGTTTTCGAAACGCTTCTTCTTATTTAATCGACCTGGTATCTCATTATATTTATTCTATTAGTACTGTAAAATTCATGTATCGTGTATTTGTTCACAGAAGGCTCATTGAAAAGAAAGAAATATTAATCGTGAATTAGATTAGAACAGATGTAAGTAATTTGGAAGATATTAAGTATTTTGTCTAATTAAAGATATTCTACTCATAACATGACAAAAACTGGCTGTATGTTATGAGAACAAGTTATTCACATGTTTTACGAAACATCAAAGAGCAGAAATAATTAAGAGGGTAAAAATAACGATATTATGCATAATGAATTCTTTTTGTTAAACAAAACTAAAACAAGTTAACACTACTCCAGCGTTCATTGATACATGTAACAATAGGTTTAAATGGAAGTAAAAAAAATAATATTGTTTAAATATGAAGAGGTTTGGGGTTGTTGTTTTTTCAATTCCTGGGGAAAAATGTGACAGTTAATTTTAGGCATTGTTTCTTCAAAAACACAAATTTCTAAACCGTTGTGTACTAAACACATTTCATGCATAATGTAAAATTGCCAGTTTAGAGAAAATAAAAAGAAATGCACGCATGAACAATTAATGACAACCCTGTTCTGGCTTTAATACACCAAACTGTCAATTCATCTTTTCCCCTCTCTATCTACCCCTCTCTCTCTCGCTCTCTCTCTCTCTCTCTCTCTCTCTCATCTCTTCTTTTTTTTTCTTCCTCACTCTCTTTCTGTGCTCTCTTTTTCTCTCTAGTTTTATATTTATATATAATAAATATTTTTTATACATCATAAACACAATTTTAAGAGGCTAATTTGCAATAAGCAACGAAGGTGATTGCATGTATATCCATGGCATTATTATCTATTTCTCGCGAACATTACTTAATTTATCTATGGACAAATGGGTCACGTTGCAAGAAGTAGAACAAGATGTGATTCAATAATCACGAAAGAGACATACATCCAAACGAACAAACACCTTACTATTCAATTCCAAAGAGTTTAAAATTTTGATAGAGAAAGCAAACCACTCCACCAAGCTAGAGACAGCTGGTATCTAGAGCTGCAGAGAAAAGAAAAACACTTCACCCTTAAAATGCGCAATACTGAGAGCTAGAGATACATCAACGCCAAGAGAACGATGGACACAGGCTGACGGACTGTGAGATTGTTCGAAACCAAAAAAATAAAGGAGACCTCAGAATAGGGCATGCCAATGGCTTCCAAAAATAAAAGGCAGAGTCATCGAAATGGACAAAATCTTTCAATGAGAGTGAAAGTCGGCTAGAAACGATATTATTGAACGCACTGCGCACCTACTATTGAAACCATAAATATAAAATGTTCGTTCTTTTACGAATAAAATAGACACCCCAAAACTGTGTTCACAGGGATAAGACAGTTTATATTTTCAGTTCTTTTGGCTTCTGGCCTAGAAAAGTAAAAAAATCGAATTATCACTTTGTCCTATTAATGTTATTCTAAATAATTAATAGAATTAATAACTGTTTCCTTTGGTGTCAAAAATCTTTATACTCCGTTTGGTCCCGTGACTTTGCCTTCTATTTTTGGAAGCCAAGGGCCTGCCGTATTTTCAATTTCAGAATCACTCAAAAACTGAAATGTTCTGTTCTACTAGATTCTAGGGGTAGAATGCACAAACAAGGCGAAGCTTACATCTCATCGTAACAACATTAGAATAAGAAGGATTATGACTAGACGTAAGCTACGTCCTGTTTGTGCATTCTACCCTAGGGGTATTTTGTACAAAGAGGGAGTTCATTAACACGCCCGACAATAGCATCTAAACACAATAATAATGGAGTCTTAAGTACAACATCGTGGTAGCTTACAACTCGTTCTGAGCCTTCTTCGTTGCATACGCATATCTTAAGACGAGTCGTTAGCTTTAACACAACATTGTACTTACGACCAATGGTAAGTCGGGCGTCTACATTATTATATCACCTCTTTGTACTTAAGGTACCCACGCTTCAAAGTATGTAATGTGGAAATCCACCAATCCTAGAAGAGCTACCACGCATCACCCGGGTGTTGGAACAAGGGCGATAACACTTACGAAAACACATCTCTCACTGGCTCTGGAGTTTTCTCCCTTGGAGGGGTCGGCTCTTTTTCTTCTCTGGAAGATCAGCAAAGTCAAGTTTAACCTTAGTTTTTAAAGTGTACGATGTACCTCCATGTGCCAAATAATTCAGATTTGTAAGCACGTCACACTCTAGCTGAACTAATGAAGAAGCACACACGAGTTCTTGAAACTACCTGCAAACATCACAAAATACCGGGAGCAGAAGAATCTGTCTTTCACCCACCAAAAACTACATACATGTAAATATATACTACTGGCACATGCTGTGTGATTTAATACCCTAAAAAGACAGGCACACACAGAGAAACTCCTTGGCCAACGCAATAACTGAAATGACAAGAGATTCAATCTCCAATGACAACCTTTCTGAAAGGCTGAAGAGAAATAATTATAAAAAAAGTCACCCATAAAGGTTGATCATTTAAACCCAATAGGAAGAAAGTATAACTTGCAACATTAGCCCAATCAACACTGTAATCGTGTACAAAAACTAGGATCAGAAGATCTAAAGGGTAAATATAAAAACATGCAGATATAATGAAGAGGGTCAAGGTAGAGATACATGTAACTTCCAGAAACACACATGTGGGCACATATACTTTATTCATCAAGAAAAGACAGCGAGCCACTGAGACCTGTATGAGGTACACTTTTCCTATTTTTCTTCAAATTTGTACAGATTGATTTTTTGCCTGATTTATAAAAAGTATACCTTATTAGACCAATATATTACTTTTAAAAAAGATCAAAATGTTAATTCCACAAGGTGCTCGAAAAAAAAATCTCATTTTGGCAATTCAATGTCTATAAACAATCACATTATAGAAAAAAAAATGTCCTTTTGTTTGAAAATGTAGTCTTAACATATGAGTGATTTGGTTTGATCAATTATCTATAACAATAAAATTATTGTTTCAATATCATAACCAAACCTCTGAAGATCAGAAACAGAGCAAAGATTTCCTCTACAGGATGGAAGACAAGGTCTATCTAAGAGAGGTAACCCCGTGCTCACTTACTGAACCTCTTCTCTAACCGGTTCTGGAGTTTGTTCCCTTGGGGGCGTAGGCTCTCTTTCCTCCCTGGAATAACGGCGCATTATTTGCACATATGTAGGCTTTTTAAAGAACTTTTTTTTTAATTACATGTATGTTAAATTAATTTAAAAAATGTAATGTCTTTGAATGGTTTAGTAAAAAAAAAAGAAGCAACTTATCTAATAAAACACATGCAAAGTATGTTGAGCTGTTTGGTTTTTTGTGTCCGTCAGTTCAAATTGATGAATGTTTTATCATATCTTTACATGCAAAGCACATGTATTTTGTGTGCAATATTTGGTTATTTGATTTTTCTTAATTAGGTATTATTTTAAGTTATGTTTATCAGGCAAGCAGCCTACTTTGTACATGTATAATGTTTGAAATAAATATAAAACATTGTATAAAATTGTTTTTAAAAATGACACCTAGATGGTTAGTTTATTCACACTACTAGGATGTTAGGTATTTGCCTGAACACATCATATTTATCAACTGTTGATCGTCTTGATATCTAGAGAAAACGTTTTGCAGACTGGCCATCAAACATCCATTGTATCATTTATAAATTGTAAGCAATGTAAACACATTTTTTTAAAATTAAACAAAATTGATGTTAATACTGCAAATCGTTTATAAACGGTACACAATGCAAGAATGGAATGGTCATTACATTTTTTTTATCATTAGATATAATCAGAGCTGAGAATGACCCAACACAAAAAAGCTGAAATCTAGGGCCTTCTTAATACTTACAAAAAGGAAGAAAACATGTTTTGAAACAGATGAACAACGGAGAAAACTAGCCCCAAAAAGGAGGGACTCGATTTTTTTTAAAGAAAAGGATGATTTCAGCCTACTTATTAGACCAATATATTACTTTTAAAAAAGATCAAAATGTTAATTCCACAGAGTGTTCGAAAAAAAAAACTCATTTTGGCAATTCAATGTCTATAAACAATCACATTAAAGAAAAAAAAAGATTAAATTTTCCTTTTGTTTGAAAATATAGTTTAACATATGAGTGATTTGGTTTGATCAATCATTTATAATAATAAAAAAAATATTGTTTAAATTTCATGGCAAAACCTTTGAAGATCGGAAACAGAGCAAAGATTTCCTCTACAGGATGGAAAACACGGTCTATCTAAGAGAGGCAACCCCGTGCTCACTTACTGAACCTCTTCTCTAACTGGTTCTGGAGTTTGTTCCCTTGGGGGAGTAGGCTCTCTTTCCTCCCTGGAATTACGTCGCATGATTTATACATGTGTGTTAAATTATTATAACAATGGTTTAGTAAAAATAAAAATAAAAAAAAAGAAGTAAAAAAAGACAGTAACAGAATAAGCTTGCGGGTAACTTATTTTAGCAAAACACATGCAAAGTATGTTGAGCTGTTGGGTTTTTTGTGTCCGTGAGTTCAAATTGATGACTGTTTTATCACATTTTTACATACAAAGCACATATTTGATTATTTTATTGCTTTTTAATTAGGTATTATTTTAAGTTATGTTAACCAGGCAAGCATGTTTGAAATAAATATAAAACATTGTGTAGAATTGTTATAAAATGACACCTAGATGGTTAGCTCATCACACTACTAGGATGTAAGGTATTTCCCTGAACACATACAATTTATCAACTGCTGACTGTCTTGATATCTGAAGAAAATGTTTTGTAGACTGACCACCATCCCTCCATTGTATTGTTTATAAAGTGTAAGCAATGTAAACAAAAATTTTTGAATAAACAAAATTAATGTAATGCTGCAATTTTTTATAGACAATACACAAGAATGAAATGGTCATTAATTTTAGTTTAAAAAAGTATGAAGTATAAACACGCAAAAGCCGTTGTTTATGATATGGAAGAAATACACACAAAACGAATGGATGGCTCTACTTGGTATCTAAACAACTGAAAGGAAAAACAATATCTAAAAAATAACGCTTAGCATGCAATATCTAAGATTTAATGACAACTAGAGACATTAAGTTCAATGATGCTAATAGCTTAGACCCGCAGCTAAAGATTGTTTTGCTATTGATAACTATCCTTTTTCCAGGGTCAACGTTAATAGCATCATTGATCTTACTGTCCTAAATTTAGCAAATGATCAGGGGTCGTAAGTACAACGCCGCAGTATCTTATTACACGTCGCAAGCCTTTTTAATCTTATATCTTAAGACAAGTCGTAAGCATACCACAACGATGTACTTACGACCTTACTTCTACTACCGCTTGGGAACATTCAGTTGCCTTTTAGGTTTTCTCTTTGACACAGTGTCGCCTCAATCAATTCAGCAGCGCTAACATCTGCACACAATGCGCATTTATTGATTAAAACTACTACAAGACAGAATGATGTCTTAACTTGATAGTGCTTGTTGATTTATGTCTAACGCGACAAAAAGGTTATGTTATGGACGTGTCCTTGCAATTTATTTTTTAACGTTCCTCCTCACATAGACAGAAAGGATACTATTACTGGCTCAATCTGAAGCAGCCTATTGGACGTCGAATATGCGACACCCCGATGGAAAAGAGAATTTTCGTTACGCAATGTGGCGAAAAGACAAGTTATTCTATAACTTAGATATAGTTGGCCATACACATTCAATGTCATGGATAAGTATTGGATTGGGGTTCCGAAGATGTATCTAATTTTTGTTATTGCGCATTTCTTCCACAGTTACTTAACAGTTGTCCAAAGAGGTCTGTAAATCGTCGTGAATTACCTCAATGAGTCCGTCTTTCAATGCTAAGTTTGACGTAGTAGTTGAGACAAAGGTGACGTAAAAATGTTAAGTAAGTTGGCTGTAGTTTGGGTTCTGACAAACCATGACGCCGCTACAGGAAGTCGTAGTCGTAGTTCCAAAATACATGTATCAGATATTGACGTACGACTGAACTATTTTAGGCGTCTAGTCACTGGTGAAAATGAGAGGAGGGGAGAGAAGCAGAGAAAGCAAAAGACAGACCAACAGAGAGACAGAGAGAGCATAATGATGAGAAAACCGAAAACTGACAGCCCCGCAATTTCTCTGGTGCGCTTTTCCGTGTGGTCTTTAGTGTGTTGCGTAAGTGATTTATTATTGTCAATCGTTACACACAAAACAGGATATGTTTATGTCTGATTGACATGGTAAAGTAAGGGGGCGGAGCAAGCCAGGTAAGGATAAAAAGAGAGAAATAAAGAGAGAGAGAGAGAGAGAGAGAGAGAGAGAGAGAGAGAGAAATGGGGAGAGAAAAGAGTGAGGTAAGCAAAGGGGACATCTATGAAAAGATCACCACATCGACTGGTTTACCTTATTTTGATTTATTGTAGGCCCTACTAGCTTTCCCTCTATCATCTATTATAGGTAGGATGTGTCGTTCTACAAGAAATAATGCTTGGAGAACGTTTTTTACGGTGCAATGTTGTAATGGTTAGTTTTATATAACGCATTGTGTATTACATAATAGTATAGACAAAGATAATTTCAGACTATTTACCTTTTGCCCTCTTTTAGTTCTCAGTTTTATCTCTGAAGAGTACATAATCAGATCATAACGCTGTTTTCTGCGTTACCTCCCTTGCCTCTTTTTTTTTAAACCCATAGATAATTCAAGCAATTAGCTTTTGTTATTTTAAGGTCTTTTTACTCCCTAGTTCTTATAACTTTTTTTCTGAAGAGTCCGTAATCAACTTATAAAGCTATCTTCCCTTGACTCCTTAACATGAATGGCATGTGAAGTTCAACCAAGTTCACTAAATGTATAAACAGCACTTGGCTCTCTGTAAGGTTTGATCAGTCGGTACTTCCTTCACCAACCGGACCAATATCACGTTAATAAAAAGTTATGATTATTGCCTTTTCATCCCTTGCTAGCTATTTTGATACATTTTTAAATAGTTGTCTCTTCTTTTGCTCCTTTCATTATGTTCGCAGTATAACAAACTGCACGCAACTAGATAAGGAGAGAAAAGGGGGGTGGGGGGGGAGAGTGAGAGAGAGAGAGAGAGAGAGAGAGAGAGAGAGAGAGAGAGAGAGAGAGAGAGAGAGAGAGAGAGAGAGAGAGAGAGATGAAGATCTATGTAATATATCACTCACTGCAGGAAAGTAGAAGTAATGCCAAACTATGGACCAATGAAATAACACTTGTTTTCCTGTAGGGAACATCATGTTATCTAGGATGTAGATCTGCTCTATTTTTCCGCAATGACAGCGAGTGTTGTGTCACCTGCAGCCTTTGTACAACACAATGTTCAGAAGCGTCAACAAATAACGGAGACACTGTTCCGAACTACCAATAATTATACATGTACATGGTAATAAACACGGCATGCTACATTCTAAGTCGCCATCAACATTTATGGAGCAAATGTCTCTGAACAGGTGTCGTCATTCCCATAAATATCAAGAGAGGATATTTTCCTGCAAATCTTGGATGTAAGTCCACATGAAGTGATGGGTTTTTAAAGAATTGTGCCACTAAAATGCGCAGCTGATGACGACAATGCTACACAGTATTGTATTTTTATTCTCTAAATTCGAATCTCTCGTGAAGCTGAAAGATCCTTTGTTGTCTATGGAGAAGGAAACAATAGGAATAATCAAAATGTCTGTCATGCCGTAAAAATAGGAACAGTCGAAAATAGAAACAAAAATAAACATAAGGGGGCTAGACTCACAATGCTACATCTAAGAAATTGACACATTCGTCACACCTGGATTCGAAACTACATGGGATCTACAATCTACATTGTCATTAAAACAAGGGAAGGGTGGTGGACAAGGAGTTTCTACATTCTAGTCCTTGTGTGGCAACCGTTGCTATGACAACGTGGCTTACGTAGTGACGGGCTCTTCCGGTTCAGCTGGCTCTGGGGAGTCAGCAGCTACCTCTGTCGGTTCATCTCTCTCCCTAACATCGATATCAGGGGTTGTAATCAGGTATTATTCAGTAACGCATAGTTTTGATAATATGATTTATGTTACACGGATAAGCATCAATAACAGCAGCAATACGTATTAAACAAGGATAGTTCAATAACAAACAATTTTCCAACGGTACATTACATAAAAAAGCATCATTATCAGCAACAGGGTTTGAAACAGGGGCTAGTTCAATAAGAAATTACTTGCTTACAGTATATTACAACAATAATGTGGATAACTTTTTGCAATAAAAGCAAATGACTATGAACTTTAAATTCTAAGGCAAGGCAATGAGTGCGTAAATGTTTTTGTTTTTTTTACATCCAAACATATACCATAACACATTAACAAATAGCTTCATTGGCTGTTAGATATTGTGTGAAAGCATAGATATAATAAAAGCAATGGTAATAAAGTTGATAGTTGATGGAAATGTATTTTTTCTTCAAATGTTTTGGTAACATAATCCCAGACATTAATAGAAATGCATCGATGAAGTTAAATTATTAACATGTAAAGATATAGAAAAAAGGGGCAGATATTATTGTTATTTATGGGTAGTGCTGGTTGAAGTTAAAAAGGGATCATCAAAAGATCAACAACAAAGTTAAACAGAACAAACAAAACAAATGTGCACAATTAACTTACTCCTCTTGGCCTGCCTCGCTGTGGAAACAGAAACGAAACGAAAAGTTATAGTTTTTAAGATATTTCAAATGAATGTTAGAGGGAATTAAACAGAGCATTGTAATATTAACAATTTATCAGAACAAAAAATAAACGATTATTTTATAGTATAATGATCATGTTAACATTTTAGTTAAAGGCTAAAATCCCCTCCCCTAACCGACTACATTCTCCATCCAAGTCCTTTTTTCTAACCTCTGTCTGATGTCTTGTAAACTGTCACTTGTTTACTGAAGAGGGCTTAATAAAGCCCAGACGTTTTATGAGTTAAAATGCTGCGTCTTAACTATTCCTTGAACTTCAAACAGTTGAAGTGTTTCAACAGTTGTTATTTAACCAATCTTTATATTATTTCACGTGCTCTTATTTTAAAACTATATGTCTATGGTTATCATATAATCAGGATCAGTGTCTACAAAGTTTCAATGTAACTGTGACATTTCAACCAGTGAGCTAGCAGAAAGGAAACAACTTCGAAAAATGTATTAATGAAATTGGAATTGGAATACACAATAAATATTATTACGTTTTCTGAGAGAGAAAGAGAGAGAGAGAGAGAGAGAGAGAGAGAGAGAGAGAGAGAGAGAGAGAGAGAGAGAGAGAGAGAGGAAGAGAGAGATTGTTTTTTTTATTTATTTTTATTTTTATTTTTATTTTTTTATGTGCTCTTATTTTAAAGCTATATGCCTATGTATGGTTATCATATAATCAGCCGATGAACAACGACAAAAAGAAGCGAGACCTGATTCATATTTTGTTGCGTCACAGACATTTAAGGTTAAACCCGATGTTTATTCTCTGATGGTTATAAGATTTCTATAATATCTAGATATCCCTGTCAATACTCACTAGCTGTAGTCGTCAGACATCTTGGATTTTTAGGATCTCCTCTCTAAAACACGAACAGTCTGCAGAGAGAACAACAAAATATTTATTTTTAGAATTATACATTGTGTAGTAGGAAAACTAGGATCTTTTTTAATGTAACCCTCTAGATCTAGTAGTTGTAGATAAGAATGTGCAAAGTATTCGATGTTGATTGTTTATTGTTGCTTTAGCTAAAGAGAACCAGCTTGTATCATACTGTGACACTCAACGTTTTACAATGGTTTGAATGAGAATACTTAGGTCTATGTAGATACCAGAAAAATAGATCATGAGACAAAAGCAACATTTTACAATGAAATATGTTCTGTTTATAAAATAAACCTAGTTTGTTGACATTTTTAATTTGTATGTGGTTGTGGCGCGTCACAATTTTTAGTTTGCGACACTTGAAAAGCTTTCATGGCCAAGTTTGTGGCTTGTTCTGTTTTGATAATTAATGTCACACTTATCTTACTACTTGTGGAAGTTCCTACGGAATAAACAAGTTCGCACCGCTGTTAAATACATACATAAACATTCCTTAAAGATTGCAAAGACTAAAAGAGTCACCTTCTCAACAGCAATGCACATGCATGAAAGACCGACACTTAGAGCTTTCATCAACCTTTAGAACCCTTTTGACCATCTGGATTTTCTTGTATTTTGTAGTAGGCCTAAGGAAAAGTTTACGCACGTGTTAAGAAGAACGGAAAATGTCCACGACTTCAGACAAATCAAATGATGCTCGTATTTTTTTTTTTCATTATTGACAGTTCAACGCACCAACCACATAGTTTATATATTTCAATACATTTTCAAAACAAATTGGTATTTATGTCACATCATTAAGCCTAAACTTTGTCAACCTTGGAAATTATGGGGTTTTTGGGGCAGAGGGAAAAAATGAAGGCCTATACATGATTATTATTTTGTTTTATGAACAACCAAGGGAATTCAAAATAGAAATATCACACAAACAAAGAAAGAGCGCCAACAGAGCCCAATACTCTCAGGAGGCATATATACTCAGGCACCTGGCAAACCAAGAATATTATGCTCTTTAGCATTGTCAAGTAAAAATAACAAAGGAGGGTTCAGAGATACGCGACTTTAGTCTATTTCTTCTTTGATTTTGATATAATTTGTTTATTTTAAAAACTGACTTAGATATCCTGAGGATTTAAGATATGTTTTTCTCGAAAATCAATGGGGAAAGCAATTTTGTCAATAGCTATTAAAGATCAGAGACATATATAAACTTATTTAGACATTGTCTATAACGTCACAATGTAACCGTAAATCTTTGAAACCATTGAGTTTGCAAAGAGAAAGCAAAACCGGGAAAAGTCAAATGAACAAAATTGGAACTCAGAATTAGGTATTCTAACAGAGAGAGAGAGAGAGAGAGAGAGAGAGAGAGGCAGACAGACAGACAGACAGATAGACAGACAGGCAGACATACAGATATACAGAGAGACAAACAAGCATACACACAGAGAGGCAGACATACAGACAGACAGACAAACAGACAGACAGGCAGAGAGAAGGGCAAACACACAGACAGAGACATAGAAGCAGACATAGAAAGTGGCCGACAGACAGACAGACAGAGACATAGAATGAGACAGAGTCATGACAGAGATAGACAGACGTGTAAAATAACTACGAAGGGAGCAGAATAAGATAAAGAAGAAGACTAACGGGAAATTGATTTAAAAAAAGAAAGAGTAAAAGATAAAGAGAAAGGGAGAGAAAAAAATGTAAAGGAGAGTTAGAGAGGTAAGAATAGATAAGATCAACTTTTTCTGACTCACACAGAGAGAAACAGAGAGAGAGAGAGAGAGAGAGAGAGAGAGAGAGAGAGAGAGAGAGAGAGAGAGAGGGAGAGGGGGGGGGGGGGGGGGGAAGCGTAGCAGTAGAAGAACATCTATATAAGATGGCCGTGTCCTCATCTTGAAGAAAAGCTGTTCCAGAAGGTAGGACGGATTTACAGAACATACAACAGATGCTGCACCAATGATTACAACTATGAAGAACCCACGCTCCAAGTCAATAAGATCCGCCCACTGATTTTACTGTGCCATAGGGTACAAGCAAACTCTGCTCACAGCACAACAATACCGCACGCCTCACTATTTTCCAGCAACCATACACCCTAGTCAAATAGAAAAAAATGTAACACCTTTCTTCTTAGTTATATGGACCCAGAGCAAAAGAGACAGAAAGACAGATAGAGAGAGACAGAGAGAAACACAGAGAGGTAGAGGAAGGGAGAGAGAGAGAGAGAGAGAGAGAGAGAGAGAGTGAGAGAGAGAGAGAGAGAGAGAAAGTTCGGAGAATGAAATTAATAATTGTAATTTATAATAAATATGCAGATTTTTAAAAATCTCATCCCGAGCAGAAGACTAACACGACCCAAAATCCTGCACCCACTCTTTTCCTTGTAAACCCCATCAGGCTCCAGAAAAAAAAGCAAAACACAACAGTAGTAAGTAGTTCAAGTAAGATCCTGAACAAGTAACACTTGAGCAGAGTTACCGGCAACACAAGGGAACCGGGTATAACTGTATAACCAGTATTACTAAGATGAACTGACCTAAAGCTCACACGCATTGTAAACAATGCGCGGTGAGCAACGCGCTCTGGCGGTGAGCCAACATTTCTGGCACACACTTGGAACTGACTGCTCAGCAGTTCTTTGCCAATCCCTGGGTTATTCGATGTTAGATCTTAGGCTACAGAGTGAGCTCTATGGAAGATCTACCTGGCGTCTATTCTCTAGCGGTGTTAAGTAGGCCTACAACGTCGCGGTAGCTTACGACTCGTCTTGATTTAAGACGAGTTGTAAGCGACCACAGCATTGTACTTACGTTTCTAGATGTAGATAACTGATGCATCAGTTCTACACGGAAGCTGCCTATGTGTGGAGCCAATTTTGCTTGGCAGACACAGATAATGTATACAAACACCCACACAGACACACACCTATACACAAACACAGGGTATAGATCTAGATCTAGCCCTACACAGCGGAATTCTTACTCCTGCTGCTCACAAAAGGTTTACTCACGCCCGCATACCCGTGCATATGAAGGCGCCCACAGGTACTACATTCTGTAGATCTAGTTGATCTACGTTAAATAAATTGCTCTGTTTTCATGCAAAACAAAAGATAGATACAGAGACGCTGTATTTATGCTAAGGTTCATTTAATTAATTTTGCCTTTGTTTTTTTTTTTCAGTTTTTTCTGATTGTTTTCGCTTTTACATTTCTTTGTTTTTGGTTTTTTGCTTTGTTTTGTTTTGTTTTGTTTGTTGTTGGGTTTTTTTGTTGTTAGGTTGTTTTTTTTTTTTTTTTTTTTTTTTTTTTGTTTTTTTTTTTTAGTTGGGGGGTGTGGATTTTGTTTCACGTTTTGCAGGTTTAGTAAAGTGGAGAAATTAGCAGGCATAAATGATAAAACAAATGTAAAAAAATTAGGATAGCATTTACTTTTATATAGTAGCTATACCCTTACATGCAAACGTGTCTGATAGACGTCAAACAAACATACACAGACCCTTTACTTATCCGATTTCAAAACCAATCCATATTGCCGTACTTTATGTTATCGTTGTTGGTATTATATATGATGGCTGTTTTGATGGTGTTGGTAGTGTTGTTGGTGTTGGTAGTGGTGATCATAGTCTTTTTCCGTGTTGTTTTCGTTGTTCTTGTTGTTGTTGCTGTTGATGTTGTTGTTCTTGTTTTTGTTGTTGCTGTTGTTGTTGTTGTTGTTGTTGTTGTTGTTGTTGTTGTTGTTGTTGTTGTTGTTGTTGTAATTTTTGTCCGTTGATGCTATAGTTCAAGCGTTCATTACTCAGTGTCTGTTGCTGATGCTGAAGTTTTTGTTTGAAATGTATTGTCTTCAAGCTTTAGTTTCACTCTCTTTGATATATGTATCAAGAATTAACTAAAACTGTGCAGCTTATCTCTGGAATTCAAAAACCATAATTTTCTGCTAATGAAAGTTTTTGAGACGCGAAAAAAATAGATTTAGAGTATCAAGTTAAAATACAGCTAGGGGCATAAGTATGATGTTTGGATTATATGACCTGACAAAACGCTACTGGTACATTTTAATAGGAAGTATAATGCCTAGTTTTGGTTAACTTAAATGTTTACACTCTTTATGAAGTTGATATTTAAAAAGTAGTCTTTGGTCGGGAAATATGAAGATGTCCTCTGGTTTGCCATCTTTTATGTTTAAAAATTATTAATCTCCGCAATACAGTGCTTTCTAAACAGTGAGCAAGTTTACATGTTTGTACCTTTATGGCGTACTTATTAAGTATTAAAAGGATCTAACTTACGCAAGGAGAGAAGGGGCAAAAAAAAAAAAAAGAGAGAGAGAGAGAGAGAGAGAGAGAGAGAGAGAGGGGAGAGAGAGTGAGAGAGATGGGCAAATAGAGAAATGGAGAAACATAGAGAAACACAAAGAGACACGGAGAGACACGGAGACAGTGATAGAGGCAGACACAAAAAGATAAAGACACAGAAGCAGATATAGAGAAAACGCAGGTAGAAAATGAAAGAGATGGAGAGAGATAAAAAGAGAGACATAGAGAAAAAGATAGAGACTTAAAGACACAGAAATGTAAAGAGAGACAGAGACAAAGTTATTAAATACGTCGATCTTAAATATTAAAATATTTTTTTCTTCCGTCACAGTTAACGACGGATTGAATTAGAATGTTCCTTTTATGAAATTAAATTGACAATAGTTGTATCAAATCAAGTTCCTCACAGTCAGGACTTTAAACATTGAAATTGTTTAAACCAAATATTATAAAGTAATAAAGTTACATGCAATAATAGATGAGTGTAAGTGAACTTTTATCTACACAAAATAGTGTTTTTAGACAGTTTGAAGTAAGCTTTAAGAAATGTGCTTTAGGAAATCTGGTAAATGTTAGTGGTTGCTTCCTTGACGTCTAACTGCCGCAGCTAGGCTGGACGAGTCCAACGTTTAAATTCTAATAATTTTATGGGAAAAAGGTGGAGTATGTAGACGACTTTGAATGCCTAGATTCTAGCATTGGCGGAGACGGCACGTTCTCAACGGAAAGAAATAAAAGAATATCAACAGCCCTGGCACAAATGAAAAGACTTGAGAAACTTGGAAGGGAAACAACAAAGAGACAAAACTTACAACCATAAGATCTTGCATATGTCCCATTGCCACATATGGATGTGAAGGGTGGACAATAACAAAATAATATGAAAATAAACTGTGTTCTTTTTAATTAAAATGTTACAGAAAAATGCTTAGAGTGCCATGGACATTACACAGACGAAGTGACGACATACTAAAAGAACGTAAGAGCAGACCAAACTAGCTTTTGCATACCACCAACAAAATTAAATACTTTGGGGACTTGAAAAGACATGACAGCTTGCAAAGACATATCCTACAGGCAAAGCTAGAGCCAGACCTACAAGATGACATCAAATACTGGGTTTGAGAGGGCTACTCTATTAATTTTGGTAAATTTTACCTTAGCTCTCTTTTTCACGAAACGACTTAAAGTTATCTCCCTCTAACATACAGATACATATATGACCTTAACTTTGCATTCTGATATTTATATTATAGTTTATTATTTGTGACAGATAAAACATATTTGTCACACTTAACTTTTCAGTGAACCATCAGAAAACGGAATCCTTAAAAATCCTAAAAACGTGAGACGGGTTTAATACTGAACATAAAATATACAACCAATTAGATCAAAATCTACATTATTTTTTTCGGACCAGTTGGAAATAATAACTTTTTTCCCAGCCCATGATATGATTCTTCATTACTGTGTTCTGTGTGAACGTGTGATATGATTGATCGCAGATGGAGATTGCTTTAACCAACATAGCAAACTTAATACGATGCTAATAGCAAGCCTACTTAATTATTTCGAGAATATTAAATGAAGACGTATTTAATGATATAGAAAGGCCTACCTTGAGTATTCCTGTATACAAAATGGGAATATTCTCAACGAAATGCACACAGGTTAACGCCAAGGTGTTCTAGAGCTAGCGAAACAAATATTCCTCCAGATCCCTACTTACCTACCTAGTACCTAGATGCTAGGTCTCGAAACAAGATGGCCGCCTCGGGTAGACTTAGATCCAGGTCCTGGAAAGTTCCTGAGAGGAAGATCAGGGGGAGAGTGAGGAGGGCCGTGAGGAGGATGCACGAGACCTGGTGCACCTGAGCGGGCCAGTCTATTCTGGAACACCTGGGGGGAGGGGGAGGCTCATACTGACTTCATAGAACCAGACAAAAGTTCTCAATTAGTCCACAACTCAAATTAGTCAAAACTAGAACTCTTATATCAACCCAAATAGTATGACTCGGTTTTGATAAAGATCCGCAATAGATAATCAATTCAAAAACACTAATTCTTTTAACCTTCAGTAAATCGTGAGTGGCCTTTGACCCTGTTATCTCCCCTCACGAGTGAGCAGACCCGGGCTACACAACACTCACGCCTGCTCCTCTCCCGCTCTACCCGAGTGGCTGGCTACAGCCCCGGCAGGTCCAACACTTCCTTTTATAGTAGGCGCCTGGCTTCTCTCCCCTTCCCTTTGCTTTGTAGCATACGCTACAGGTAAATTTCATTGCTAGAGAGGAACACTGTTATGTAGAGGAGCATAAGAAGAAATCAGGTATCCCCAGCATAATAATAATTATTTAAAAAAAACACCCAGGAGTGCCTGATCAGTATTTGCCTTTGCAATAGACCTATTTCCGTCTAGAACTAATAATAGACTTTGTTACGATACTAGGGAAAGACACTGGGCGCATGTTAAGATTAAAAAAAAAAAAAGACTACATCTTAAATATTTATGCAACGTCTATGTTTGCCTCAGTTTCACAAACACGTCTGTAACGATCTCGGTACATTTCTCTTTTCGAAAGCTTTTTTCCTGAGAGTTTGAAAAAGATGGACTGGGAGCTCTTAATGATTATTATGGGTTACGGCGGTATCGCGGCCTAGAGCTGCATGAGTATAAATTACAACAGAGAAGTAGATTTAGTCACCCGACTTACCGTGCACTTCGATAACGCAATTCGGCGACTAACTCTACTTCCTCTGTGTACTAGCTCCCCAAGGTATCAGGTAAGAAAGAAAGATCGGAACCACGGCCATGATGATGCACGGCAATAATAATTGACTGCATGTGTCTAGAGCCAGCGAACAAAACAAAACTTACATTACACAGGAACTGGTGAAAGGTTGAATCCTTGGTTGGTTCATCCATACCAGTTACCAAGTTGTGGTTTTTGTTGCTTGGTGTTTGTTGTGTTATCAAGTGTATTTACATGGTCCTGTTAATCCCTGTATTAGTGATATTTCGTCGGAGGGGTTTTGCAGCTATTGATATTTCTTGTCTCTGTTATTTCCTCTGCTTGTTTTATTTTTTTGTAGGCATTTTAGATTTTTTTTTAATTTAGGGGCTGATTACATGTTTTACTTGGTTTTATATCGATAAGTGAATATTTGTGTAATCTACGGTATCACACAGATTTAAATAATTATAATACGTATCAGTTCCATTGAAACTTTTTCTACCGGACTAAAATAAACATCGACAAATTATACCTAACACGGCGCATTTTGATTCTCTCTCATCTTATTCTACCATCAAGTTTCAATTATAATTTCCAACTCTATTGACAGCAATCAGAATGAAAATTTGAACTACTTTCAAAACAGAAATTTTACGGCAGAGGATTTGTCGATCTTTCAGATGATGCACAAACAAGGCATCCAAAAAAAGAAGGTCAAGTCACCAAATTGAAAGAAGTGAAAAGAATGTGGCACACCAAGGAAAAAAGTGATTTTTATTTCCTTTAACTTTAAGCATAGATAGGACAGAGTAATACTTAGAAGTTAGAGAGTATTTTTCAGCCGACAAAATCAGCATACAGTGCACAATGTGAACTGCCTATCTATAAATTATGCTCACTGCTTTTGGTAATTTTTTGAAAATTCATAAATGATTGGTCATTTGTGAACTATTGTTGCTAAATATAAGTTTCGCAGCGCGATGCGAAGATGTTAAAAACTTTGATTCTTGCTGCAAGTTTATGTATATTTCGGTGACTGTCTTCTATTTTTGGACGCCTTGGCATTCACAACTCATGCACTGCGAAAGAGATATATGATCTATTTCTTTGATTTTTTGCTCTATTTTCAGAACCGCAGGTTTCTCCAGTTTATATTCTTTAGACTTGTACTGTGGAGAGCATTAAACAGTATTCGAAGACGATTCTTAGTTTAAATTGAACATATTTTTTAATATGACACCCACTTATCTATCTATCTATCTATCTACCTACCTATCTATCTATCTATCTATCTATCTATCTATCTATCTATCTATCTATCTATCTATCTATCTATCTATCTATCTATCTATCTATCTATCTATCTATCTATCTATCTATCTATCTATCTATTTTCGCTCTATTTTCAGAACCGCAGCTCATTAAAAACATACAGGTCTCTCCAGTTTATAATTATTCTTTAGACTTGCACTGTGGAGAGAATGAAACAGTATTCGAAGAATTTTTTGGTTTTAAATGAACACAATTTTTTTTATTTGACACCTACTTATCAATGTATGTGTTTGGGGGGAGGGGCGTCCATATATTCTCATAAACGCTCTCTCCAAGGTCCTTGCGAGAGACCCCACGAGGCAGGTGACAAATAGTCCACGTTAAGAGGTCAATGGACGCGAAGAGACAGTCAACTTCGCACTTTTGCAAGACTGACCGTCTCTCTCTGAAACTCCGTGCAGCTCGCCTCTCCAAATGCCCAAACTTTTAAACCAGAGACTATAGGAACGCATTCCTCTTTGAGAGTCAATCTTGGCTGTTCACTTGCCGAACTGGTTGACGGTACAAGATTTCCCATAGCAATGACACTTTTTTAAATCGCGTTAATGGGATATTATCAAACCTGATTTACCCTTCTTCATTACACCGCAAAAATCCCTCGATACCGACATCCCACAGAAAGTAGTCTCCTATAATTACACTCTCCAATTAAACTAGATATGATATTTTCACATACTTTCCTAGCCCTTTACTCACCGCGCGTGCGACAAATCTTTCAAGTTTATAGTCCATGAATGCGAAGAGAAAGTTTCAATTGACGGCCTGAAGCAGCTACATCACAGTTGGCGTCAAGTAGAGACAATAGGCCGCTCACATACATGTGCTGATGAATCACCAAGCAGGCTACATCCACCCCTCAGACAGACGACAAGCCCTGCTCAACTACATCCTCTTGCAGGATTGCGGTCTCCGTCTAAGACTTCATTGGCTGCCTCTCCATGCGTTCCAGCAGTTGAATATCGTGGGAGGTTTTACGGAGAGAATTTCGTATGTGGTACGAGATAAGTGAAAACTTCCTGACCATTGTTCAACTGCCTTAATTTCATTAAAGAAATAGGATGGGCATGCGTCACTTTAGCTCCCCAAATTAATAGTACTGTGAGCTCTTTTTATACTCACGTCTCATTAAATCTTAAGTCTCCGGTTTAACTGTTTGCCGCTGAGATGGGGTTGTGTAGCGACTGATGGACATAGTCCACGAAGTAGAGTTTGAGTGTTGACGTGAGACAAGAGTTTCCTGGAACCAGCTTGTTTTCTATTCATGTTACTAAAGCGTGCTACAGTTTGTTAAAATATTTTAAAGTTCTACATGCGTTTATGAATGTCCTATAATAATGTTGAAGCTGTCATTACCACATTACTCTCCAGGTTGAAGTTCTGTTTTCAAAGGTTTTGTCCGCTTGTTTTTGCTTTGCATGATCAGTGAAGTTTTCAGTATAGCCTTTATTGGTAGACTGAATTTTGATCTTGTAATGATTCTGATCCAGTTATGAATAGCCAAGGTTTAGAAGGAGTGAAGGCTCAAGGTTGAGTCCAAAGAGTAGGCCATTTTTACCTATTGGATATTGGAGGAGACGACTACTGAACGTGTCCTTTTCTTGCCTTGTACGACCTCTGCTGAGATAGTTTCCACTCGTGTTGACTTTCCGTTTTGGAGCATTTTAGACTGCTGCACCTCTTCCTAAGGAGTAGAGTCGGATGCTATTTTCGGGTGTTGAAAGACATTACATTTTTTAGAACGTGCGGGTCTTTCGCGGTTCTATAGGTATAAATCTATGAGTGTAATCTGTCTATTTTTAATACAGCTTGGTTTGATCCTTTAGTTTCTTTCACTGTTGGACTTTCTTTATTTGTACTCATTGGGTGTTTAAGAAGATGATATTAACCTTCGCCGTTTTGTTGCTGTTGTTGTCTGTTCTTTCCGGGGACTTTCGGTATTTTTTTTCAGTTGCCCCATTCAGGCTCCATTTTAAATATTTGTTCCCTTATTCGTGTAATTGGCTGTTATTGTGGTTTTTTATCCCTGCTTTTTATTTCAATTATTTTTAGATTCCCTCCGTGTAACACACATTATTGAGACTAAATGTACCACCCGTAATGTCTTGACTGGATGAGGTTTTCCAATAATCTCAGATCTCTGTTTGGCAGCCTTTATGTGACTTGTACGCTGTTAGGTTATTCAACGTCAAATAGTGTTTACGTTATTTGCAGTAATTGTTCCTTTATCGATGTTGTTCCTCTAATCACATTCAAGACATTAAAAGGTCATCTTTAATATCGACTAGAAATGGAAAAATTAACAGAAACGTGTATAAAATTCTCGAGGAGCAGTCTCCAAAATATATCGAAAATAATCCAGATACTTTATCTTTGAATACTTTATGTAGATTCAAAAAAGTACACCTCTGTGTATAGACATGGATGGTGAGTCTTGTGACGCAGAGGTTACAGTGCCAGCCTTCGAAGCAGGAAAGCCGGGACTCGAATCTTTATGCACCTATTGGTTGGGTCGGTGTCAGATATGACTGACTAAGTCCTGAGTCCAAGGCTCTGGAATCCTCTGGCTGTATATTATCTTGTTCTAGACTCAGGAGACGTTGAACTCGGCGACAGGTTGGCTTTGTTCGGCCAAAGATTACAGACATGGGCAGAGATTTAGACCTTATTATAATTATATTGATTTAAATATTGACACAGTATCTAGCCATAATTTCCTGCATTGTAAGCACCACTCCCTGTCACCGACATACATGCCCTCTCATTTAAGCGAAACCATCGCACAAGTTCCGCGACCACTCCGCACGAGCAGACGAATTATGACTGCAAGCGACGGCCATTGTTCCTAATTCTCAGAGTTGCGGGCCCTTCAGAGAAAGAAGTCCGCGGTCGATAGGTCGAACCTCGGTACAATCTTATTTAGATAGTATTATCTAGATTACTCCGCAGTGCCAACTTGATGGTTTCACTCAGTCCTCTGGCACTTGTTCTCGTTGCGAATGAAATACTGTGATTTGGACATTAGACAAGAGACAATGTGATAATGTAAGCAAACAAAAGTAGAATTGTAGTATGCAATACTTAGACGGGTGACCTTCTGCTGCACTGTGACAGTAAGACTAAAATGAATAACCGATTGGACAACAAAAGAAGCTTCTTTGATCTCTTTCAAAGACCTAATTGGAAATCGAACCCAGGAACTCCTAGTAACAAGCGGTCAGCTCTACTGTTATGCTCAGAAGATGGATGCAAAATCCGCCAGGTCGGGTTGGGTTGAGTTGAGTTCACTTATTAAAATCTTTAAAGGTACATCGACTTGGTGTTACTTGCTCCCCCACAAGATATTGTAACATATTTTTTCACCAATGAAAGCCTAGTTTCTGACGATGGGCATTAAAAACCAACCAACAAAACAAACCATTAATGCTTTTATATGTGTTCTTTTGTGGTCAGATTTTGAGTTAGAAGATGAACCCTCTTGGAAAAAATGGATGGTTTTAGCTTTGATTGTATAAGAAGAAATTTTTTCAATTGTATTTAGAAAGCAATTAATTATATCATAGGTATTGGTTATCACGCTAGTAGTCTGTCTCCGTCACTCAAAGTAGATGTGTGTTTGTTTGTTTTTTTAATCCAGAAAGCAAATTTGATGATTGAGCCATTGTTGAAGCGTACGCTAGGATGTACTGTGGATGAGTAGTGTTCACCAAATCAACTGTTTGCCGCTAGGGACTTTAATTTACGAAGTTTCGAGAATATGCTTGGAGTCGGTTCAGGTCTAGAAGAGAGGGGGTGATTTATGTTAGTGAATATGTGAGCCAGAGTCTGGATGCCTCTAGATCTTTTTTAATAAACCAGGAAGGCCTAGAGAGTTATAAATCTGTATCTTGTGTATAGAATAGCAGAGCGTGATAGAGTGAATGGATGATTGATGAATTTTTGTAGAGAAAGAGGAGCGTTTATACTTCCGATTGTAATATAACATCTTGCCGCAGAGAACGCTGTTATTTTGCTGTTGTTTCGATGCATTTTAGATCTAGATAAATATTATATGATGATGATTATGATGATGATGATGATGATGATGATGATGATGATGATGATGATGATGATGATGATGATGATGATGATGATGATGATG
>RQTK01000140.1:275371-299257 GCA_003991915.1 Elysia chlorotica
GGGGGGCTTAATTCCAACTACGTATAGGGAAGTCAAGTTATTTCATGGTATGCTCTTTAGACGGCCTCTTTCCTTTAGACGGCCTCTTTCCTTTAGTCTGCCTCTTTCCTTTAGTCTGCCTCTTTCCTTTAGACGCCCCCTTTCCTTTAGTCTGCCTCTTTCCTTTAGACGTCCTCTTTCCTTTAGTTGGCCTCTTTCCTTTAGACGCCCCCTTTCCTTTAGTCTGCCTCTTTCCTTTAGACGTCCTCTTTCCTTTTGTCGGCCTCTTTCCTTTAGTCGGCCTCTTTCCTTTAGTCGGCCTCTTTCCTTTAGTCGGCCCCTTTCCTTTAGACGGCCCCTTTCCTTTAGACGGCCTCTTTCCTTTAGTCGGCCCCTTTCCTTTAGACGGCCCCTTTCCTTTAGACGGTCCCTTTCCATTATACATTAATTGCAGAGTACCCTTGTGCTCCAGTCACAAGCTCCGGGAAGTTTTAGAGCCATAATAAGCAACAGAAAATTAACGAGAAGCGTGCCCTCCGTTATATTTGTTGTTATTTTCATTGTTAATCGCCAGCTCACAATATGAAAGCACACAGTAACCTCCCGTTTGACATAATCCGATAAGAACCAATTAGGAAGTGGACTGCCTTATAATATTAGCTTACTTTATTACCCGGAAGAACATGAAATAAATTAGTGAAATGAATCCTGGGATGTTATGGACGGTTGTTGTAACGACTGTCGTGTAAGGTGGGGAGAGAGAGAGAGAGAGAGAGAGAGAGAGAGAGAGGGAGAGAGAGAGATATTAGAGACACAGAGAGAGGGGAGACAGAGAGAGATATTAGAGACAGAGAGAGATACCTGGAAGTTCGTCGTAACATCTTAAATAATAATCCCTCTTCTAAAAGCTAATCTAATAGCTGCTAGCTGTGCACCAAAAAAGCCGTATATTTACGGGTTTTCTTACACTTCTCTTACACCTTTTTAACATACATTAATTTTTTCATTCGGATGACGGGGTTATATGACAGGTTTGTAATCTTATAAAGGCCAAGAACGATCCATGATATTTCGCTTTGGTCTTGTTTGTTTACTTGGAAACGTACATACCAACCTACATTGTAACGCACATTTTTTTACGTTATGACTAATGAGATAATTTTTAAAATCTAAAACAATGTTGAACGGTTACATTATTATTTATGAAAGCCAAAACGTTCCTTAATTTTTCGTTTCGGTCTTGTATGTTTATTTATATGAGACTTACATACCTACAGTGTAAGGCATAGTATTGACTTAATTACCAATAAGATCATTTTTCTATCAACAGCAGGAACAACGTTAAACCATTTGTTACAACACTTTTCATAACTTCCTTGTAGGTTTTCCCGAAAGGTATTATCATCAATCAGTCGGAAAAAAATTCAATTCCAGATGTGTTTTATTGTTTTGAGCAAACACAATAAATATCAATGTTTGTGTGAACCAGAAGGATGTAGATTTACACTCCTTTGCCTGGTGCATCGTAAGTCAGTCGTCTAAATTTGCGTCTTCTTTTTACTATATACCCCAGGTTTCTTAAGTTGATGGGGTAATTTTTCCACATACAATGTACTACTATTACACATGTAATTTTAATCATTTTAATCTTTCTCAGCAACAGAACGACAAAATTTTTAAAAATTAAAATTGCATTAAATGGTATCTGAAGATTTCAGTGTGTTTTGTACTCAATGATAGTTGTCTGAATATTCTGATAGGGTTGCCATTGATTCTGCGCGAATTGGCAATGAAGACGAAGCCCTTGAGTCTGGACGCTTTATTAGTTTACTTTGTTTGATAATTTACAGTTTGGGTTCGAGACAGACAAAAATATTTTACGCACTTCAAAATTTAGAAAGATGATGTTTGATTCGGTCGTTACTTACCATAAAACGTGTATCCCCGTACTCGAGTGTAGGATATCTCTAAAGAAGGTGTACTTCTGCTTGTGTACTCAGTGATTATTAGTGAAAGTGACAAAATGGAAACCACTGACATACCTTGTTAGTTAATTATTTCTTTCTTCATTGCTTCGGGTCCAACGCAGCACTGTGTAGCCTATTATTGTGGACAGGCCCAAGACGAAAGTCTGACAATTTTACGTGCTGCCACACAAAGGCAGTGCGTAGATACAATAACTTCTGTCTCAGTCAGTAAAATGGTACTTAGAACGACCCAATCAGAAGAGGACGAAATAACAAAAAAAGTTTTTGACCGATCGTAGGTTTCGAACTAGGGACCACCTAATTAAGGAGACCAACGCTCTTGCACTCGCACTGACGTACGTCCCAATAGAGCTGAATGTGCGAGATCCTTCAGAAAAGGGGTCGTCTCGTGGCGTTTGTTTATGGGTTGTTTTGTTTCTGTCGTCCAACGTCAGACACTAAGATATTCCTTGACGTGTGGTCCAAGGCTGACCACCAAGATGCTTTACGTGCTGCCCTACAGGTACAGAGCGGCATACCTGGATTTTGTCGCAGTCAATCACATTAATTTACCGACACCATGTTAATTTTTTAAGTTGTACCCGTTGGTATTAGTTAGCTCCGTTTGGCTGTTTTTTCTTTTGTTTTTTGTTTTGTTTTGTTTTTAAATTTGTTTCCGACTTCCTCTTTGAGTGTTGGAACATTCTTTAAATAATCTTTTAATTACTGGGTAAATACTGCAATTATTTCACGAAAAGAAGAAAGAGAGAGAGAGAGAGAGAGAGAGAGAGAGAGAGAGAGAGGGATAGAGAGAGAGAGAGAGAGCGCTTGATCTTACATAATTCATGACCTGCCGTACACAAAATCATTTACAAAGCATCCTGATCCGCTTTAAGAATAAAAAAAATATTCTTGAATCAGAGAAAGCGACATATCTATTATTTCAACGTCTACTAAGCTCTCAAGGAAGATCCCGTACGACAACACAACCGTACTTGCGAGGTCACATTGCACGCTTTGCGATTCGCATGAAGTTGACGGATGACATAATGAGGCCCCTTAGGCATGGGGTATTCTGCTTGCTCAGTGGGTTAGTATGTTTAGGACAGAGGTAGGAAGCTGGTGCTGATTCACATAATAATCGTCTTCGTTTTCGAAATGGGTCCCCTTATCGCAAGCCATGCATTATACTGACGTTGACGGAAGCATCAGAGAACAAGTTGACGCAAACAGTATTAACACTAACCAACACACACACACACACACCTAAAGAAAAAACAAAGGGGCCGAAGCGGGGTTCGAATTACTAAACCATTCGATTTCAAGCTGCGCTCTTTACCCTCGTACTATCTGGTCCTCTGTACCCTGAAGAATCGAACTGTCTTACTTACTATCATTCCAATGTGCGATGGTTTTGCCGCTGAAAGTGCTATATGGTTACATTTTGAGTTGTTTCATCTCACACTGAAACATTTCTTTAAAGGAAAGTTCTGTTGAAGATTTAAGTGTTTTGATTTGAAATAATGATGTTATGTGTTGTATGCTATTGATCAATTTATGTTTAAATCTCAAAGCTGAAATTGGATTTCCAAATGAGACGATTCAAGTTTGTGCTGTCGTATTATTTTAAGTTTGTACAACTTTGCAAGTGTATTATTAAATAAATGTGTAAGAAATTTCTAAACGTTTTTGATTGCAAGTTATTCAAAATTAATTGGAATCTTATATTGGACAGCACAAAAAAGATAAATTAAAAAGATACTAAGAAAAGTTGTAAAATTGAGAGGAGTAAAAACTATGGACTAATAACAAAAATACGTGGGCGGTAAAAGGCAGGGGTCATGCATATTATAAAAAGTGATATGTGAGAAAAAGAGATAGAAAGAGGAAGAGAGGCAGAGAGAAAGAATGAGTGAAAGATAAAGGAAGACAAAGAGAGATAAACAGACAGTGAAATAGAAAGAGAGAGAAACAGAGACAGATTAACAGACACAGAAAGACAGGGAGACAGAGAGACAAAAATAGAAAGGTGGAAACAAACGCTAAAACGCTAGAAAGAGAGTTGTGATGGTTCAAACATGGAACAATCTCTTTTTGTTTGTTTTTGTTTTTGTATTATTTTGTTTTCAAATTCCTTTCTGTGAGATATGGACATTTATTGTATTTTCGATAATCTTTACGAATGGGTGAAAAAAAATTATTTCATGAAGGAATGCAAGGCCGTTGAAAGTTATTCTCCCTGTTAGAAACTTCAAAGGGTTAAGGGGAAATTTCTATGGTTTTAAGATTGAAATTGTACGGAATGAAGTTTCGATGTAAATTAAGAAACTAGTGGAAACAGAGATATTAAGTATGTAGAAATACAGTTAAAAAGGAGAGTGTGAAAAATTAAAGGAGATTATTAAACTCAGAGAGAGACAGAGAGATACCAAGAGAGAATGAGATGGAGAGAACACTAGAAAAAAGGAGGGATAGAGAGTTTGGGAGAGGCGAGAGAGGGAACAAGAAATAGAGAGAGAGAGAGAGAGAGAGAGAGAGAGAGAGAGAGAGATAGAAAGACAAAAAGAGAGATAGAGAGATAAACACAGAAATGCTAGAAAACGACATTTCATGGTTTGGACAAGGTTACAAGTTAAAGTAATGTGTCAACTGCTTTGACAATATCTTCGCTCATTTCTGATCTTAAGTTTCTTTTAAAGCTGCCTCCTTTCTTCAAAGCAAAACTTGTTGTTTCTTGTTTATTGCGTTTCAGTGGTCAGTTCACACGTCAAGACGTTCCTGTGCGTCGGTTTCATTCATAAATTGGCAAGGACCAAAGTCTTTTTTGAAGGTGCCTGGTTGAGGGAAAGTGACAAGCTCACAGCTGACAGACACTTAAGACAGCTCCGCTGGTTTATTCTTAGAGCTTCAACAAGTCACAGCCTGAGAGAGAGAGGCGGAAACAAACACTGAAATGCTAGAAAACGACATTTCATGGTTTGGACAAGGTTACAAGTTAAAGTAATGTGTCAACTGCTTTGACAATATCTTCGCTCATTTCTGATTCACGTTAAATGAAACATTTTGGTGTAAGAGGGGTCATAAATAAATCCTTCGTGTGTTTATACTCTTTTGTTCATACCGATTGCTCGATCTTGTTATTTGTTTGTTGTTGTTTTTTATGTTGATATTTTGGTTGCTTTTGTTGCTGTTGCTTTAACTGTTGTTTTTGTTGTTGTTGTTGCTGTTGTTGTTGGTGGTGGTGGTGGTGGTGGTGGTGGTGGTGGTGGTGGTGGTGGAAGGGGTGTTATTGTTCTTACTGTTTTCGTTTTCTGTTGCTCGCTGTTTTCTCTTCATATTCTTATGTTTACTGTTCCATGGTGTAGTACGCCTACAATAATAGAGCTGAAAGAAGAATAATTACAGAGATATTGTGCTCCAGGTGGGTTGAAAGACGAAAAGATTCTAGAAAGTACATATAGCGTGGAGAATATTGGAACATGTACCATAACACGGTATCCACTAACATTTCCAAGACAAGGCCAACTACAATAACAATAACCACCAAGACCTTCAAAAGCCCATCAACCCCTTTATCTTATTTATCTTGAAGTTAAGTTTTGTCCGCCCCAGCCTAGCCGCCTCTTTCCTTGTTTGACTGCCTCGATGTCTATCCGAACCGGACAACAAACTTTATTATTATCCGATGAAAAGAATGCGGTTTAAACCTCAAATTTATCATGTCAATCTTTCCTGGATATTTAAATGTAATTTTGTCCGGACATGCTATACTTCGCCTTAAAAGTTTGCACTAAAATCAGGTCATAAACAGAATATTAAACGATGATTTGTTTAGGGCCAGACTTACGAAAAAATTAAAACAACATAAGAAACATTATCTCTTACATCGGGAAACTTCCTGGTGTGAGACAGATGGTCGTAGCTTTGTTTTGGCAGGTCAAGTTCCTTCCCTTTCCTTTTCCTTGTCGTCCCAATGGTTTATTACGGTTTTATTGTGGGCCAATACATCCATGACACGAGTCATTAATTGCTTTCGTTTATTATTATTTGAGTGATTTCAAAATGCTGTAATCATTTAAAATCTTTTGTACCGAGATCATCCAGCGTTTCCCGGTAGTAATCGAGAGCATGTCTTCCTTGCATCTCTCCCTTTTCTCTCTCTCTCTCTCCCTTCTCCTCCTCCTCTCTCTCTCTCTCTCTCTCTCTCTCTCTCTCTCTCTCTCTCTCTCTCTCTCTCTCTCTCTCTCTCTCTCTCTCTCTCTCTCTGTCTATCTATATCTCTCTCACTCTCCCTCTCTCTCTTTATATATATGTAAATATATTTATCTATATATCTCTCTCACTACCTCTATCTATCTATCTATCTATATATCGGTCTATCTATCTATCTATCTATCTATATATCGGTCTATCTATCTATCTATCTATCTATCTATCTATCTATCTATCTATCTATCTATCTATCTTTCTATCATCTATCTATCTATCTATCTATCTATCTATCTATTATTATTATTATTATCATTATCATTATTAACATTATTTTTTTGTTATTGTAAATTACTTTTACGTATTATGATGAGAAGGCGAGATCTACATAATGATTCTGATCCTCTGCCTATGGTTTGAGGTGGCAGGCCCAAAACATGCAAAGAAAAGGTTGTTGGGAGGGGTAAGGGAATGGTTTAACCAAACACTTTTTTAACTGTCCGTTGTTTTATCCCGAAGATAGAAATGAACAAGAAAAGAAATATAATCTCTAAGGGTAGAAATAATGCTGATGTCTCATTCTCTTTGGTTTTTTCTTCTGTACAAGTCCGCAATAAGTGTAGGATATTGCTTCCCAACTTTTAAAACTATAGATTTATTTTCGATGCGTCTGTTTATGTTAAAAATGTTTTTTTTCCACAAGATTTCACAAGATCTTTAATTTTGTACTGAAAAAAACACACTACAGTATTAATGTAAACTTTTCGTTGACTTTCTGAACTTGAAATATTAAATAGAACATTTATCCCATATATCTTAAGTTTCTTTTAAAGCTGCCTCCTTTCTTCAAAGCAAAACTTGTTGTTTCTTGTTTATTACGTTTCAGTGGTCAGTTCACACGTCAAGACGCTCCTGTGCGTCCGTTTCATTCATAAATTGGCAAGGACCAAAACCTTTTTTGAAGGTGCCTGGTTGAGGGAAAGTGACAAGCTCACAGCTGACAGACACTTAAGACAGCTCCGCTGGTTTATTCTTAGAGCTTCAACAAGTCACAGCCTGAGAGAAAGTCTGTCTCTTGTCAACGCGGAATTTCAGAACTGCTCAAACTTCCATAGGTTAAAATGTTAAGCACAAGCAAAAAAAATGCTAATGATCTATGCTATTTGCATGATTTGGTCTTATATCTTACTCTGGTATGGACGCACAAAACTGCACGTAGGCCTCAAGAAAAGAAGAAAAAAAAGATCAAAACGCCGTTGTTTGTTAATTAATTTCAGATTAAAGGGGAAGAACTACAACTTATCAGATGTTTTATAATTGGATACTCAAAAAAACATTCCTCGAGTTTTTTTTTACCATCGTGTTTTCAGCAAAGCAAGTATCTTTTTTGTTGTATCTCTGATGTGTGTTCTCCTTTCCTCTCGTAAACTTGACCATGACCGATCGGACGGTTTGGGATTCCATCTAAGTTGCACATTCAACAATTCCATGGATGGTTCCGGCTTCTTATGCTACACAGACAGCACTCTTATTTTAAATCTTTTTTTTTCTTGTTACATGGTCGCTTCTAGCTAACCTAAACGTCCTTGGTGTGTATTGTACTAATACTAAATGACTTTTCTCAGAAAGTAATACAAAGAAGAAAACTATCCCGAATGTTCCTTTCTTATTCTTAGCTTTACATTCTTTCCGTCGACATTTCTAACAGGTTCTGTTTTCTCGCTAGTCTCCTTTTAAATATAGGCTCGTAAGTACAATATTGTGCTAAGCTTACGACTCCAAATAGAAGTCTTACGAAGACAAGTTGTACGTACGCCCCGCATTTAAAAGTGCATTTCTACTTTTCTGGAGCAGGGAATGCAATAGGCTAAGAATCAAGGCTAAAGACACTTTTAATAGTATAAAACAAATTTCTTGTTCGGGAGTCTAAATTTTTATAACCCCGCTTAATTACTCCTTTAACTTGGTTTTGACGTGAAATAATTTTTTTAGATAAAAGGGTAAATTTGTTTGGATTTTCCACACACCTAGAGCAAAATCGAAAGTGCAAATGTTCAAAACATCATCATAAAGCGACAATTCGCTGTGGGAGTTACGATTAATGTCTTGCACAGCAGCTAGAAAAATTAATAGATGATGTATCTATGTACAGAAAAATATACAGATAAAATTTGTTAGGAACCACAAGGCTAAGAATTGCAAATGTTTAAGAATCAGTATCTTATGGCACACTTTCATTACCCTGGGTACTTAAAACAGTTAGAAGCCTACACTCTGAACTGAGGGTGGTTATTATTTCGTTAAACCCTTAGTCAGGGGGTATAACTTAATAGCAAGTTGTACTTACCACCTCTTAAGTGTTATAGCTTTTAAATTTTTATGGTTACCCAAAATTACCCCATTAAACCGCCCTCTTGAATACTTTAGCTCTTTGTAGAAAAACTTGTTTATCACAGTAAACAAGTTTCATAACACCATTAACGTGATAAAATCTTGGGAATAATAGAGAGAAGTCACATTTTTAAGAACTAAAATATAAAAAGTAAAGAGGTTGTTTTGGACTTCCATCCCTAATCTTTTTCTGTCGTCTTTGACCTCGCATTTCTGGAGCCCTGGTTGTTTAAAGAGCTGTCGATGTTGAGCCATAAAGTAATCCGAAACCGTTGTCCTTGGAAAATCAGTTCATAACAATTAAACTAAAGTACATCTATTTTGAGATCGAATAGTTATACAGTTTGTTTGGTACATATTACATTTTTACTACTGTAGCATCCGAAAGTTATTAAATTAAAAGATGAAGTATATTTACACGTGTGACTATGACATCAGATTATAATTAGTGTGTCTAATTTTACTGTACTTTCTACTTACTACTCCTAGAGTCTTAGAGCAATGTTTTTTTCCAAGATTTCCCCAAATCGAAGTCAAAATAAGTTATGCACGAAAAACAAATTTAATTGCCAATGAACTCATTGACTCTGGGGAGCTCTGAGGGCAGTTACCGGTCACACAGTCCTGGTGCTATTGGTACGAGTGCTAACAGTCACGGGTCACTGAATACGCACTCAAACTGAACTGGGCGTGTCGGAAGCACAACAAAGATTAAGGATTATATAGTGAAAGCCACGACAGTAGTCAGTACGATGGGGCAAGTCCCGGGTGTCCCGCTCTGGAGTCCACTCGCCGTCTGGGATATCTCACGTTTTGGGATAGCGAGGCCCAGTGCGGAAACCAAGACGATAGGAATAGGAATCTGCACCGGCATCCAATCATAGCCATTCCTTAGACTTTCGTAGCCAATCAACAATCGGAAAACGCCATGTGTAAGGGGCTAGATTATGTCCTCCGTTACCGTTGTGTGGATCCCAAAGCCGGTACTGCTTGAGAACTTAGGTGACATTAAACTAGAAGAGAGGTTCGCTGTTAATGACAAAAGAATAGATGTTACTTATTCACTCATCATTGAGCCTTTGGTCTAGTAGCGTCCTAAAAAATTATATCGTCGATTTAAGTAATTCCCCAAAAATTGAAGATATTTTATATTAAGAGTTTTTTTTCTGCATATCTCTTATTTGGAATAATTGTACTATTGGGATTGTTAGTTTGTTTCTTTGTTTGGTGTTGTTGTTGTTGTTTTTTCAGTCCTTTTGCTGTTGTTATTGTTGTTGTTGTTGTTGTCATTGTTGTTGTTGTTGTTGTTGTTGTTGTTGTTGCTGTTGTTGTTGCTAAGTTGATGATGATGATGGTTTTATATTGCTTTTTCTAGGGTTGGGTAACTGCAAACATTTTGAAAAAATAGAAATAGGCCTACATGTTTCTATTTCTAGAATATTACTGTTACAGTCAAAATGGGAATGGCTGTTCCAATAAAACGTAGACTTTATTTTAAATGTCTGAATATCATTAGGCATTTCCAGAGAACGGCTAGATTTTCAAGTTTGACTGTAACATGATTATAATTATTACCATTATTACATGACTATTGCTATATAATGATAAAAATTAATCATATGCTGATTGCACGGAGCACAGTGCGACCGAAATAACTCATTATGTAGCTATAAATAGAATTGCTCCTCCACGGATTAACTAAAAAGCAAAGATGAGACAAGGAATAGGACCAGGAATTCTTGACCCCCAGCCATTAGTGTGTGCAGTGTAAGAGTGACCTAACGCCTAGCTAACATATCTAACACACCAGCTGGCTTGTAGAACATAATGGGCCGCAATGTTTCCGCCCGTTCTTCTGATGTCTCTTGATGGCTCTTGATGTCTCTTGATGTCTCCCTCATGCCAAAAGCTTTGTCTTTGACTTCCCGCAGATCTGCCAACTCTTTTGACCTCCGAAGGCACTTGTAAAGGGGAATAAAATAAGCACAAAAGTATGCGACTTTTTGAAGTAAGTGTGCAGTGCTGTTCTCGACCTACTGAGGCTAACCAACCTAACCGAATAGCTCTTTCCTATGTTAAACAAAAAAAAAGGTTAAAAGTCGAAAATAGGAAACATTCAATGCTGCACCCATTGCTTTTAAATATATATTTGAACACATCGTTTATCAACATTTATAAAATTAATGGTCATGGGATTGTCTGAAGAAAAGTTTTTGTATTTTTGAATTCCTTTTTTTTTTTGGTTTGTTGGTTGGTATTGCCAGATACTAAATTTACTTTCACGGAAATCAGCTGATCAGTGAGACTAGAAACCTAACAAACACATTAGATTTGCACAAAACAATCAGGGCAGTTTCTTAAATATCAAGGAACAAAGAAAAAAAGGCTTTTCTCAAAGTACACCAAAGACAGTTAGATGGTGAGGGGGAGAGGAATAAGAAAAGAGACACGGAGAAAAAAAGATACAGAGATGCGGGGTCAAAGAGAGAGAGACATAAACTGACACAGAGATAGAGAGAGGCAAAGACAAGATCATTGAGAGACAGCGATAGATACAGTGAGAGGGAGACAAAAAAAAAGAGAATCGCCAAGACACAGACAGAGATACAGGCAGTGTCTAATATAGAGACAGGCGCATGCAGAGAGAGAATGAGCCAAAGCCACAGAGAGAGTGTAACACTGACCGAGAAAGACAATGTCAAAGAGAGACCGAGACACGGACAGGTTTATAAAGGCGGTGACAGTCACGGAAGCTACCAACTGCTCTCTACCTGCCCAAATGAGGAAGAGGCAGACACAAAAGCAAAGACAAAGTTAGAGAGAGAGACAAAGAAAGATACAAAGACAGAGGAAGACACAGAGAGAGGGTCAGAGAGACAAATACAGAACGAGACACACACGGATACACAAAGACAGAGAGTTATAAACAGAGAGTCAGTGAGATAGAGAGAGGGACACACAGACAAAGAGACATACAGAAAGAGCTAGAGCAAAGACAGAGACAGAGATAAAACAGCGAGCCAGAGAGAGCCAGAGACAGAAAGAATCGAGCAGAGACAAAGACAGAGTTAATGACATGGTCAGAGACTCATAAAGGCTGTGACTGTTCTCTATAGAGGGAGGGAGAGAATTATCTCCCTCTCTCCGGGTTTAACGTCTCCTAGGTTCCCCTGGGGGGTCCTATACGGCGAAGGCTGTGGCTGCTAGAGGGGATACCATCGTGTCGCCGTATATGGTCTTTCCTGAAACCTAGGCGAAGTTAAACCTGGAGAGTTAAACTTTCTCCGACCAACTACAGTTGACTGCCAACCTGCCCTAGAAGAGTTGAGTAAGGAGGAGGGGGCGGATATGAACCATACCTGGCCCGGCCCAGTGACGGTGATGAATGCCAGGCCTGTAGGTTTTCATGCTCCCATCACAGCCGTTTTAAGTGCTGCTACATGTCCAGCTGACATGACACATACAACCGGGAGTCTTTGGGAGGCATGAGGACGGGCAGTGATTGACCCTGCCTCGGACACCAGGTCTAACCACACGGGCACTGAGGTGATGGTGTATATATGTGTGCGTGTGTTTGGAGGGCGACAGCGAAGGAAACTAGTTCGGGTGGTAGATCCTTGGTCTCCTTATCGCGAGATACCTAGTCCGAAACCCGCCATCAGTAAAAAAAATTGTTTGTCCCTACTGATTAGATCGATATCAGTAAAATGTGACCGACTGAGACAGGTGCCCAGGTCTCCCCGAACTGTCTCTGTGTGACAGTTCGTTAAATTGTCAGACGTTGGTCTTGAGATCGCTCAACAAGGTAGCTTATATAGTGCGGACGTTGGAAGTTATCCAAAACTCAACAAAATGTGAGTGTACGGGCGCTGTGGTACATTTACAATTTTTCTGTATGTATGTGTGTTTGGATATTGTAGTACTAGTAAACCTGTTTGTATGTATGACTATGTCTATGGACATATTCGTACCAACATACCTGTATGTAAGTGTGGGTGGATGCGTAAATGGTATTTGTGTGCGTGGACTTGGAATGTACGAGAAGACAACAAAATGTACATGTGTTCATACTCCAAGATTGAGCCAATGGTATGTTGCTAATTTCAATGATTATTCTTTTATTTTAATCCCTGCAAAATAGTTTCTACTGGAATCAATCAAGTATACTTAAAACAACATAAAACTATGCAGGTTCATGAAATCAGGGGCATTTCAAATGACTGGATTAGATATTTATTTTTGCGGTATCAGTCTGTGTTGTGATAACAAACTCAAAGGCGTTCAGCTGCAAGTAAGCTATTGAGTATCAGAACCGACTGTCTTTGTGGCCTCATGATCAAGGTATCCACGCAATATAAACAGAAGGTGGTAGTCAAGCAGCAAAACTATAGGACCCTTGGTTACTTACGTACTTACATTATTATTTGACACATTTGTTTTATTTGGTTGATTTCTTCCACTTCTGGTTGAGTCGATGTCAGTATAAATGTGACCAGCTGGGACAGGATTCATAGTATCCCCGTACTGTTCACGTGAATTCCTCAGACGTTAGGTATGGGACTCGACCACACTATAGTCTATGAAGTGGTGACGTTGGACACAGAACAACAAAGTCAATACTAAAACTATCCATGGGTGGCATACGCAACAGTACTGTTAACAGAGAAGATTATACAGTAAAGTCAACATATCAAGTAGTTTTAAACATATCGAGTAGTTTTAAATGGTTGACCATACCGAAATTTCGAGTTTTTCAGATCCTTTCAAAACCACAATTGCTTACACATGTTAAATTTTATTACACAACAATAAAATTTCCCAATTTCTTCTGTCAATAAAACAGTTATACTTTGCCACAAATATAATATTATTATAACAGGCCATATCATTTTAAACCCTACAACGTTAGAACTGAACACGTATACCCTTTGCCACATATAACTGCTACAACAATTCTCCTTAATCTCCAGCAACTCCTCTTTACCGCTGCATGTACCCATCTTTTTCTGGGGTTTAGTCCCTGCGCTCTGCATTTCTTTCTCCTGCACTTCCAGTGTTTTGCCTCTTTATTGCCCAATCGCTCTTTCGTGTGGTCACTTCTTACTCTTACCATTGCTTGCCTTGTCTCTCTCAAATCTCTCTCTGTCTGTCTCTCTCTCTCTATCTCTCTCTCTCTCTCTCTCTCTCTCTCTCTCTCTCTCTGTCTCTGCTTTTTTTTTCTTTCGCTTTTCTGCAATAACATTATTTAATGCCTAAGCTAATCTTCGTGGTACATTCAGTTAAATTTTCATTTTGCTGCGACACACCAATATCCATTTTGTGATACTTATAACCATCTAGATGTTTTCATATACAGTAACAAACACTTTAATTTGCTATAATATTTTATGACTGATGCATTTGCAATAGACACTTTCTAGTCCGATTAAATCTTTCTTAAATTTAAAAAAAGTGGTTTGTATTTGTTACAAGAAAATTGGAAAATTATTAATTTTAAACAGAACCAAGTTGTATTCATGGATGGTAGATGGTCTTTAACATTACAGAACCTACTCACTTTCCTAACATCTATGCTCTTAATCTTATCAGAGTAAACCTAACTAGCGCACACACATAACTTTTACATAACTTTACATAAGTTTATGTACACACTTCTAACCACACTTAAAAAACAACAAGCATATACACAGGCACAAATCGATAGAAAATGCACTTTTAGAAGTATTAATTATTAATGTGCTAATGAAGCCTTCTAAATGTTCAAGTTGTGCCATTCGAAAGAGAGTAAGAGCCCGAAATATCATCTGCATAGTCGATATCCATGTCGCTGTCACTGGGTTCTTGGATTTGGATCATCACTGGTGGAACTTTTAGTCTTTGTCTGGAAGAATATGGGTGTTAAAGCATCACGTACAAATATTCAAAACATTAGCAACTTAGTTGCTCTAAGATGCATGGTAGAAATTCGGTCTTCATGCAATGCTTAATTTCTTTAAATTGATTTTGAGGGGGCTTGGTTGACATTTGATAGTAATAATAATAATAATAATAATAATTATAATAATAATAATAATATAATCTCTCTCTCTCTCTCTCTCTCTTTCCTCTCTCTCTGTCTCTCTCTTTCTCTCTCTCTTTCCTCTCACTTTCTCTCTCTGTCTCTGCTCTTTGTCCCTCTCACTGACCCACCTTTCTCTATGTCACCTGCTTACCAGCAAATCCTCCAGACACTGTTATAACACTATAAACTAATGCGGCTATGTAACGTCCTGGAGGCGTGCTCATTAATTTGAGTTTTCTGACAGTCCGAGTAATCCGCGCCACATTACTTTAAACTCTCCCTAATATTACTACAAGAATGCAGAAATAATCTATTACCTAATATAAATTTCACGTATAAACTCTGTAAAAAAAATACTGTGATAAGTTGAACTTTTCCACTATTTCCACAAAGTCTTTTTATCGTCTTTGATTACATTATTGTATTCCAGATGTTCCTATATTCGCGCGTACAGTCACGTGATCTGCACAACGGACAGAAAATCTAGAACTACAGGTCATCGACTTCTATACTCTATACCAAAAGAGGGAGAAGGGGCAACTTGCCTAAGTGGTAGAGCGTTGATCCCGCTGCGAGAGGTCTACTGTTCGAAATCCATGATTGGTCAAACGCTTATTGGTCCAATTTTGTCCCCTACTGTTTGGATCGGTGTCAGTATAATGTAGACGGAACCCAAGACTAACGTCTGACAATTTTATGTTCTGCCACTCAGAGGCATTACGGGGATATCATGAGTCCAGTCTTAGCCAGTCACCTTATACTGACACCGAGCCAAGCAATAGGTGATGAAATTTGGACAAACTCAAGTTTTTACCTGTCGTGGGGGTCCAACCAGTGACTACCCTTTTGGAAGACCAACGTTCCACCACTTTCCGCAGGCTTCGCGATTAGAATGACTCTTATGTTTACTTTTCACACTAGAAAACGGACACAATTTATCTTTATGCGACATTTAAGTTTTACATGACAATCTGACGCACATCTTGTTTGTTTGTTTTTTTTTTTAACATTTTTTGGGTGAATGGCAGAGAGAGAGAGAGAGAGAGAGAGAGAGAGAGAGAGAGAGAGAGAGAGAGAGAGAGAGAGAGAGAGAGGAGAGAGAGAGAGAGATGCACTATTCGTAGAGTATTAGCCTCCCAATAGGGATATACCTGGTTCCGATTGCACGATCGTACAAATATAGTTATGGGAGTTCGTACCCTACTGCTTGGATTGGTGTCAGAATATTATTAGCCGGCTGAGACAGATACGAGTTGTGGTATCCCTGAACTATCTCTGTTTGGCAGAATGTAAAATGTCAGATGTTCATAATGGGACCCGTATGGAGTATAGCCTGGCTTATGTCGTTGTACGTAATTGAAACAAACAAACACATTTGGTGTATGTTTAATCTTTGTCTTGACAAAACCATCATTTTGTTTTGTCAACGCGTAAGCTAGATCAGCTGTTCTCTCGGTGGGGTCCATCTGGTTTTTCGGTTCAAAAAGGAAGAACTCATCGCCAAATCTCGTTTTAAAATGTCTATAACGTTGTCGACAATTGTACGTGCTGCCACACAGAGACAGTCGGTCACATTATACGGTCTTAGTCGGTCACATTATACGGTCTTAGTCGGTCACATTATACTGAATCCGACCCAACCAGTAGGGGACGAAATTGGACAAGTACACTGTTGACCTGTCGTGGGATTCAAACTAGGGACCTCCCGGTCGGGACACGATTGCTCTACGACTTGCACTAGTCTGCCCCCTCTCCTGGTATGTGTCTCGCATGTTCTCGAGCGGATCGTTTACGGCGTTAAGTCCCCACAGAGATGGTGGATGCCAGCCAGTACTGTGAAACAAGACGGTCTGATCCAATCAATCAACCGAGTTGGCTTGGCAGTTTAAAATCCGTGTCATCTTGCCAACGAAACATTCGCGCGATTAATTATTGCCCATTAAAACGTATGTAAGAAGTGCCGGTAGTAATCTTCACTGTAAAAAATTCCAAGAAATGTGTTTTAATAAAATTCCCAACCCATTGATAATGAGTCTACATATGGAACGCCAGATGGCTGAGTCGGTAGTGCTCCATGCTGATGGTCGAGGCATTCTAGGTTCGATGCTCAGATAGTGCCCTCGTATACACAGAACCATCTTTGGGAACCTTTGAGACATACAGTCGACTAGAGGTTAAAAATCGTATGAGTTTAAGGATATCTTTGGATCTCTTGAGAGATGCCGCATATGAGGAGGGTGAAAAATAAAGATTCAAGACTGAGAGCTGAGAGGAGGTGGGATGCTATGATTTGTATTTAAGATAAGATGATGAAACCCCACGCAAGCCTAGGCAACTACGTTAAAGTTCAGATTCACCGACATTTACCTATGTTAGAAATTCCACAGTGACGTTAAGAACATTAACACGTTTAAAATTTTAAACTTCATGACAAGTATAAGTCATCACACATATTATTTGAATCAACAATGAATTGAAATGGAAAAACTATCCTCCGGTGATCCTATCTGTCTTAAAATTGAACTGCGTGGGTTGCTGATAAGTAAAAAATCCGGGTTAATCAGTAAAAGTCTCAAGGCTATGATATCATTTGATATCCTGATACAAGACAAAATATAGGTCGAAACATTAGAGAACCCAAGCAATATCTATTGATTAGTAAGATATTTAGGAGTATAGTTCTTTAGATCTAAATGAGATGTGTCAGGGGTTATGCGGTAAGGGCCCAGTTTGGTTTCAAGGTTGCGAAGGAACAAACGGGTGTTATAGTGTGTGTAGTTTGAAGTAGGTCAAGGGAAAGTCACAAAGAGAAGTCAGTCACCTAGAAAATAAAAATTATTATGGTACTTTGTTTCCACGGTCCATATTTTATCTGGGTGTAGCTTGGTGAGATTTGTCATCCGTGTGGTTTTAAGAAATTATCACTAAGTGTGCTAAGTCAACAGTTTCACTTGGTGTAAATTTGTAAATTAAGGATAATTTGTGGGGGTTTTTTATGGGTATTTGTTTGGGGGGGATTGGTTTGGCGGGGGGCAAGAGGGGGGATTTAGGCGGCTGGAGGAGGGCGAGATGGGGGTATCAGGCTGCCCAATTTAATCTATACCTTTCTCTATTTCTATCTATCTATCTATCTATCTATCTACCAATCTATTTACTTATCTATCTATCTATCGATATATCTATCTCTCTCGCTCTATCACTATCTCTCACTCTCTCTCTCTCTTTCATCTCTCTTTATCTCTCCCCCTATCCATCTGTTTATTTTATCTCTCTGTCTCTCTCTTTCTCTATCCGTCTGTATGTCTCATTCTCTCTTTCTCCCCCCCTCTCTCTCTCTCTCTCTCTCTCTCTCTCTCTCTCTCTCTCTCTCTCTCTCTCTCATCTCTCTCTCTCTCTCTCTCTCTCTTTTTTTTTCTTTTCTTTTTTGTTGTTGTTGTTGCTTTCCATATTCATGCAAATTGCAATAACAAAATGGATACTAAAGCCATATAAACATTCCTAACAGTCTATACCGTAAATAATAGCTATAGGTTAATATTTGCTGGTACTCATGTACCACTTGTTGGTGTGAAATCTCCAGTCCTCTACTTATTGTTTTCGACATCCTGTTCTTCAATCAGTGCTCAGTATATCACTTGAACATTGCTGCGCTTTGGCAATGGTGATCTAAACACAATGCCCCAATATAACCCAACCCAAATACTATGCTCTACCTTGCTGGTATAACGTCGTCTGTGTGTGTTCGAAGCCTGTGACGGTCAATTGCCTTGAACAACTATGTGCAACTTGGACTTATAAAGTAATACCCTATCTTATCGGTGTGTCGACCAACTAGAGCCCCGAGGTTCGAATCTCAACTGGATGCTGTTCCCGGCTCCGAAACTACTACTATTAATTTGCTATAACAACTCACAACTATGGCGCACCCCAGTTTTCCGTGAATGGTACTTAACTTTGGTTGTTTCATGTTATGAGATCGACAGATTAGTTTTACGAGGATTTGAATATCCTGCAAATGCACTGTCCGAAATTACAGAGACAATCTTTAAAAAAAACAACGTCGAAACGCTTTGCTGTTACTGCTTTGAATTCTTTACGTTGATAACTTTCGGATGTATGTCTATCTATCTATCTATCTATCTATCTATCTATCTATCTATCTATCTATGTTTTCTCTATTTGTCTCTATCTCTTTTTCTCTCTCCCTCCATGCATCTCTCTCTCTCTCTCTCTCTCTCTCTCTCTCTCTCTCTCTCTCTTTTTTTTTTTTTTTCTTTTTCCTTTGTCATGTTGATGCACGACATCACCTTCTTAAATTAAAGGAACCAACAACATAATAAAAAAATAAACCACATTTAAAACAAAGAAAACAACAAAAAATTAGACCTCTGGCCATGAAATATTCACAACCATTAAGACTTAACGTGAGCACAATCTAACAAAACAAATTTGAACGCTATTTGAAACCCTCAATAACAACACCATATAAACCCCACATATAGATAGATCTACATCTACATTTATCTGTCCACTTACTCTACTCTCCTACGCACTTTACTGTTATGTCCATGTTGATGTGTGACTCATCAGCCGCAGCTATTGAGACCACAAGGTTCCATTATGTTGACGTTTCCTGGTTCGCACTTGTGTCCCATCACTGACTTCCCCGAATGACAGGCTCACCGTGTTCATCCGACAGATATCGCCAGTCTGAAGAGAAACCTAGCGAAACCTGTGACTCACAGGACAATACTTGTCTTGGTCTTAGAAGAGGAGTTCCTCAGAACAATACATATTGGTCTTCTATAGTCAATAGCATGCACATAAAGGTGGACTAGTGAAACTTGTCGAACAAAATTCAAGGACATTACAGTCAACGCCGTGTATTAAAGGGTTTATTATATTTCATCAACGAATATTTTTGTCAGGACATGGTTCCACTAGCCCCCGTGGTTGTTTTTGCTATAAACTTTGACATTTACATACTAGCTTGATTTATACTCTATGTGTGGTGGCAGGAGTAGTAGTAACATAGTAGTAGTAGTAGTAGTAGTAGTAGTAGTAGTAGTAGTAGTAGTAGTAGTAGTAGTAGTAGTAGTAGTAGTAGTAGTAGTAGTAGTAGTAGTAGTAGTAGTAGTAGTAGTAGTAGTAGTAGTAGTAGCATCAGTAGAAGTAGTGGTGTTGGTGGTGGTGGTTTTTTCTGGTTTGATGTTGGTGTTGTTATACTTGTTGTTGTTGGAACTATATCGTCGTCATGTTATACTTGTTGTTGCTCCTCTTGCTGCTGCTGCGGTTATTGTCGGTTTTGTTGCTGCAGATGTTGTTGTTGCTAATGCTAAAGAGGTTAGCTTATATTTTATGTATTAGAGCATTAGAGAAATCTAATGAACATTAGAGTACGAAGAGAGGAGGAGAGAATAGACCCCGCGTGTTAGGGTGGAAGGCGACAAAATATACACTTTATTGTGTGAAACAATAATATGGTGCGAAGATATTCTTTCCGTTTATATGGAAAAAAAAATTTGCATTTGAGAAAGTAAGACGCTCAGGTATGGTAACTTGGTAAATTGTTTCCAGACGGAGGTCTAAACATGGTGACGCCAAAGGAAAAACAAAATGCAACAATATAAACTGGGCAGAAAAGCTAATTTCAAGAAATATTGAGACGTGAAATTTGATCCCATTTCGAATCTTCACATATCAAACTAGTTCATAACTGGTGAAGAGTAGCTTTTAGAAAACTGTTGTAGAATAGAAATTTTGTTACAGCATAATGTACATACAAACCCTAGTGGCAACAATTTTACAGATGAAACAATTTTACCAGAAAATCACAAACAAGAAGAAAGCTATGCTTATCAAAGATTTTATAGATATAAATATAAGATATGTTTGATGATACATGTGTAATGGGGGAATCATAACTTTCCCGGAATTCATAGAAAGATATCAATACTACCCTAACAGCCAACTAGATCATAATTTAGTATACAACGCGATATCGCGAAACATGATAGGACCCGTGGAAGAAGTCCAAAACTTCTTTTTCTTTCAAACATATAAAATTGGGTAGTTTTGTGAGATAAATTTTTTAAGCTTTGATTAAATTTTAATAAATATCTTAATCTCCCATTTTCTGGGAAAGATATTTGAATTCTTCGTTTGACAATAAACTTTGGAACATCGCCATAAAATCAACTATGGAGTCACGTTTACGTGTTCTTCATTGGATAATTCTTAATAACATTTACCCTACCAGTATTTTATTACATAAAATAAATAAATCTGACTCTGAACTATGTAAACATTGCAAAGAGACAGATTTTACGAAACATTTTTCTTCGACTGTTTATTGGTTAAATCCTTATGGAAAGAAATTGAATACAAAATTAGCGCCTATTCCGGCTAGTTTTAGACATAAAACCCGTGTTATTAGGAATTGTATCGATTGATGCCATAGACAGAGAAGTAGTAAAGGTTAAAAACCATGCAATCTTAATAGGAAAACTGTTCATATCCAAAGTAAAAAAATGCAAAGGGGGAAATTTAGTTGATGTTTTCAGTAGGGAAGCTACAAACAGAAATCTCTGGAAGTGAATTGATCAAAAGGGGGGAAATTACTTTGCACCCTATCGCTACTTCAGATGACTGTACTATGAAATTGGCCATGAAAACATAATGCAATAATATATCAGTTGCAGTACTATATTAATTCACAAAGAGGGAAGATGGATATCCTTATCTCCATAATGTTTCAAGTATGTCATAATTATGTATTATTAATTGTTTTTCTGCTACAGAAAAAGGACTAACATAACCGTACGCAATTTTGATTTATGTGTATTCTGCCCACTCTTCCCATGGTTCGTGGATGAGACTTTATAAGAAGATAAACACTGTGTTTATGACAACAAAACATTAGGGAGGGGGGGGAGAGAGGAAAAAGGGCGATGACAAGAGAATAGAAAAAAAATACAAGAAAAGGTTGCATGTGCCTAAGAAATAAATGTTAAAGAAATTTAGAACCGCAAAAGTTTCCTAAAAATTAACTTAACGAGGTAGATACAGTGCTAAATTATTGCTATTCTTTTGTAAAAAAAAAAAAAGATTTGCCATAATCAGCATATTTTTAGACTATCAGTTATCGAACACCATTTTCACAACTCTGATAATTCTCTCATTTGATAGAAGGATATTATAGAATGTTGTTGACGCTTGGTATTACTTTTAGTAGGCTAATCCTACTCTCGGTTTTGATACTAGGTACACTTAAATTAATTATAAAATCACCTGTTGGGTAATCATATTTGTAGGTCTGTATTGCTAATAATCGAAATAGTTCGAATAGTAAGGGTTGAACAGATTGATCAACAAGACTGACTCTAAAATTTGTGTCATTTTATTCACCTATACCAAGGTTCTATTGACACTGAGAGAAGAGAAACGATCCGGCCAGCGACCCCCTTACACTCATACAGAGCTTAATTAGGTAAAAGGGGGTGGGAAAGTTTTGCTTAAATGCCATGCTTAACTCTACGAAGCATGAAAAACAAACGTCTTTATGACGAATCTATATTATATTATATACTTTTTAATGGCCTATAACTGTATTACACTTTTGTGTGAGAAACACATTGAGCCAAAAAAAAAATAATATAATAGTGCGAGGGATTGGAAGAAAAGAAGACGACATAAGTCCAAGCAGGATCCTTGAAAAGGTGTGTTTATATTTTTTAAGGAAAAAAATTGTCCGTGAACTCTGTTAAAGTATTCATTTTTTACAACATGGTTACCTGGGCCCCATATGACTAAACTACCTAGATCATCAAGCATAGGCTGCCCGAGGAGGCGATTTATGAAGTAGTTCACCCCTGGGAAGATTTTACTCTGTGTGGCTTACATACCTAGGCCTAGTGCACAAAGTGTATCAAAGACAGGGCCTTGCAAAGCGGTTCAAGTCGTTGTAATGTTCAGCATAAACCTGTCTTTGTAACAACGAGAAGATACTTCAACACGACGTGCGCATATCAAACAGGAACACATGCATTAGCATCTTAAAGACTTTACCGTTTTGCTTCACATTGTATAAAATGAAACATGCACGGATACAAGGGGTTTACTTCAGTAGCAACACCTTGCGATGCTAACATTCCTGCATTCTTGCTTTCATGGGGAGCTTTTGACGCTTAGAGTGTAGATATGCATGTACCTCACTCGTTGATTGTGCTTGTTGTCTTATTAAAATTAGATGATGTTAAAAATGTAGCCATCCTCATAATGAATCCAAAAGATAAACTCTGTCCACCACAATTTTATGTAAAGGCCAACTCATAGAAATGCGTAATCAAGTAGATAAACCCTGGACACCATATTGGATACAAAGTTGTGAATGTCGCCATTTGTAAATCCAATTTATATATATTTTTAACTCAATTGTAAGGAGATTGTAACACGATTTTCCCAGACTAGATTACTGCAATATACTTCTAGGCGACTGCCCAAAAATAGAATCTACAAACTCAAGTAATTACAATACTGAAAGACTAATGACAACAACAAAAAACATATAACGCCGATTCTTAAAACACTGCACAAGCTAAATATAGAAGAGAGAATAAAATACAAATTTTATTATTTTGTTTTGTTATAAAACTGTATACAATACCTCACAAAAGTATCAGTTACAATTTATGGATTTGTATCATCCTGTAAGATCATCTGCTGACAAAATCAATCTAACAATTCTTGTAATGTACATGTACCTAAAAAGTTAAGGCGAAAAAGCTTTTAACCATAGAGGATACCAAATCATAAATTACACATATTTTAAAAAGGCATTTTGTATAAAATATTTTAGTGCCGTAAGATGAATATGTCTTTGTGTATGTGCGCGCGATTTTTCCATTTTTTTTATATTATTTTTTTTATATAATATGTAAAGATCAGAGGCACAGACAAAAGATGGTGATATGCGGTATACCAATATTAAAATATGATGTTGTTGATGATGATGATGATGATGATGATGATGATGATGATGATGATGATGATGATGATGATGATGATGATGATGATGATGATGATGATGATGATGATGATGATGATGATGATGATGATGATGATGATGATGATGATGATGATGATGATGATAATGATGATGATTATGATGATGATGATGATGATAAGGATGATGATGATGATGATGATGATGATGATAAGGATGATGATGATGATGATGATGATGATGATAAGGATGATGATGATGATGATGATGATAAT
>RQTK01000140.1:300347-316160 GCA_003991915.1 Elysia chlorotica
ATATAAAAAAACTTATTCACCTCTACGTGGCTGGTCATCTCGGACAAATATACATTATCTAGGCTTGGTTTTTCACACTTAGCAAAAACTAGAGACAGGTAACCCATCACTTTCTATCTTGATGAAAGTGGCACTTATAACTTGCTGTCCTAAAGGCGTTTTGTCCTGAGTAAATGAATAGGTCATTTTAAAAGACCTAAGTCGAAGACTACGTTTTCATTTTAGTCGCCTACAATGTCTTAAAGGCATTAACATTTCTGTAGGCAGTGTAATGAATTTACAAATAGTCGGCCGTATTTCTGATAATGGTATACTTGGAGTTAATGAATGCAGAAATAATTATCTCGGATGAGGATGACAAAAAAGTGGTTACGAGGATGGTGTTGACAATAATTTTTGGGAGGGTGATTATAATCATGATTATGGTGATAACGATGATGATGATGATGATGATGATGATGATGATGATGATGATGATGATGATGATGATGATGATGATGATGATGATGATGAGGAGGAGGAGGAGGAGGAGAGGGAGGAGAGGAGAAGGAGATGGAGAAGGGGGATATGATGTTGCTGTCGAGGCTTTCAAAAAAAAGAAGGCAAAGTCACCGAAGTAGACAATTGGTTGCATTAAGAGTCCCATTGAATCATACCATTAAAATAGTATAAACAGTTGGAACATTTCACATTAATATAGTGTAGGCTGAATGGGCTGAACAAAAACGTTTGTTCAAGTTTCAATCTAAACTAACTATTGTAATGATTAATTAGAGGTAGATCACTGTTACCCTTCTTACGCTAAAATGTGTTCACTCCGATCATTTCGGTGACTTGGCCTGTTCTTATGAAGGCCTCGATTGCTATCCATTACAATTTGGTATGTACCACACACAAAAAAGATTATACTTATTTTTTTGAAAGGGATAGAAAAACTGGTCACAATATTATTATAACGACAACATTCGTTAATTTTTGTTTTGATTTTTTTTTTTTTTTATGCTTCACTTTCTTTATTAAAAACTTTATAAGAAGGTTATTGTTTACCAAAATTAGCTGTGGCCGCATCTACTTAAAATACTGAATAGCTTAAAGTGCATGTCATGTTATAGAGTCATCATCTTATGGTAATGATCCGCCAGTCTATTCCTCTACTCGTGTTCTGCTAGGCTTCATACCATTTTCGGCCTTAATCTTTACATTTAAAATTTAACACCTGCGGATCCTCTCACATTTTTTTCTTTCACCTTGGAAAGTGCCTTCAACTGCGCTCGCCTAGGTTTATGCTAGACATTGAGTTATGGTGGATGGCTAGTTGGAGTAAAATTTGTAACGATGTCCTCCAAGTCATTGCCCTTGTTTTTGGAGAAAGCGACGCTATCTCGTACTTTTAACGTCCCCTAAGTCTTTAAAAAATCCCATACGAAGACGGGACTCTCGCGCGGGACATATGGAACATGGTCAGTCACATTTTACTGACACCGACCCGACAAGTAGGAAAAACGTCACATTAGAGGTGGTTCGAACCCCTTACCTCTTGCAAAGGAGGCCGGCGTTTTAACTCTAGTGTGCCCCCCCCCCACACACACACACACTCTCTCATTGCCATCTAGTCCTTCATCAGCTCAATTGTGAAACAACCAGGTTGATTCCCAAGCAAGTTGGAACTTGGACTTTTTGATTTATATATGGTGTTTTGAGAAGCAACACTTGTCACTTAAAGGATTGAAAAAAAATTAACACTATAATTTCTAGAACTAGAGATCCGTCTTTTTTTTTAACTGATTAAAGGTCAATCAAGAGTATTTTTTCTACGTCTAGACGGTGCTATTTCTAAACTTATACCAGAGACTTGTACCTGTATTGGCCTGGCTACCTGGGGGCTAACTGGCTTAGATGGTAGCGCGTTAGTCACCCAGTCGGGAAGTCTCAGGTTCAAAACCCGCGAGCCTTTAAAAATGCATTTGTCTATTTCGTCACCTACTAGTTGGCTCAGTGTCAGTATAATATGACCAGATGAGACACGAGTCCAGGTCTCCCCGCACTCATTCTGTGTGGCAGCACGTAAAGTTTTCAGACGTTAGTCTTGACGCCCCTCTACAATATAGCCTGCATAGTTTTTACATTGGGCGCTAAGCAACAAACAAACTAAAGCTCCCTTCAATGATACGGCTGAGACAGGAGTCATGGTATCCCCGCCATGTCTCGTGTGTAGCAGCACATAAAAAAATTGTCAGACGTCCGTCTTGAGGCCCGTCCACCATATAGCCTATATAGTGCTGCTGTTGGACGTAAAACCAACCCAACAACTCCAGTAAACGTTTTTGAGTTGTAGACTCGTAGCTAGCTTATAAATTAAGACCTGCCGCATATTTTAAAACTTAACTGTCACCGTACCGCTTTGTCATACTAAGACTGGTATTTATTTTTCCTTATACATGTAATACTATAATACTCGCAGTCTCAAAATTCATTGTCCGAAAACACCCCCCACCCCCCCCCCCCCCCCCCCCCCCCCCCCAAAAAAAAAAAAAAAAACCACACCACACCACAGCCTTATTAAATCCACAGATACAAAGTCATTTAATTATATTTAATCAAGGGTGGGTTGGTTCGTTTGGCTTTCAATTGATCTCGTTCCTTTTCATTACATATTCAGATTTACTTTCTTGCTTAAAAGTTATTTTTTGAAAGTGGCTCATTTGACTTCATTGAGATTTTTTTTTTCTTTTTTTTTCTTTTTTTTTTTTTTTGGGGGGGGGCGGGTTCCATTAAATAAACAAATAGAAAAAACCCTTGTAATAGTAAACAAAAAATTATTATTGTTGTTGTTGTTGTTCTTGTTCTTGTTCTTGTCATCGTCGTCGTCGTCGTTGTTGTTGTTAGTCAGTATTAAAATGTAGAAACGGTGAAGGTTGTAATCATGATCATGATAACAATACAATGAGATGCATCTAATGGTAAAGAATGGTTTGCATGCAATAGTCGTATATAAGTTAATACTTATATTACACAATTCATTTGAGGGATCTGGAAAGCTTTCACAAGGACACGCCAGTAACGGGAATATCCACTGCGATTCCTGTTTACCGCCCTGAGCGATGGTAGCGTCGGTCACTCAACCAGGAAAGGGAGACCACTGCGACAGTAGCACGATGACCTTTTCATCAAAACAAAGTAACTGATGAACATGTTTCTGTCACGGGCAAGGAAAAGAGGGCAAATAATGTGTCTATTACAGCATCAGGGAGGTGGGAATAAAATTAATGTGCGCTTTGTTTTGTTGTGGTTTCTTTTGTTTTTGTTTTTGCTTTTTTTTTTATTATAGATGTTGTCGGAATTGTTGATGTTGGGAAAATGTTACACAATATCCCAGGTGAGTCATAACAGGACGGGATTTTCTTAAAATGTGTAGCGTCCGTATAGTTTAGTCTCTATGCTGAGGGCTGTCAAGGTCCTGGATTTTTTCGGTAATTATTTATTTTCATAACCCTCACCTCCAACTATATATACTGTTTATAATCTCTTAGTTTTACCGACATTCTAGGTACTTTGCGAGATAAATCTTTCGGTTTTTCGTTACCTTTAGATGCCAAATTGTTAAAGAAAAAATAACATAAGCGGTTTGAATTTTTTTACTCAGGACTTCTGTAATATTGTCTTCATACAGAGTTTGGTAAATTAAATGTAGTATGTCAATTATGATTTTCTAAACAGCGCGAAAACTTCCTATTATATTCAGGGTTTAAGTCGCCGCCTACACCCACCCTGCTCTGTAAATGTGTACCATTTAAAAGTACCCTTAGTATGGAGTTGTAACTGTTACATCCCAGTGGTCTAGCGGTAAAAGAACATTGTTCTTTTCAGGTTGCAAGACGATTCGGGGCCGGTGCGTCTCCATGTCTCGATCCTTATTATTCAAAACCTACTCCTAATAATACCTCTATCCCTACTACACTACTACTACTTCTACTACTAGGTTAGAAAGGGACAGCCACAAACCTAGGTCTAGCTTAGACCAACAGATAAGACAAGTAGACAAAGACACATTTTTAGACAAATGACATGGACGGGGATCGAACCCGCACCTTCTACTCGGCACCCATCGCCTTGCCAAGGCGAAGACCAGTGTGCTTAACCACTCTGCCATCGGCTTTCACAAAAATGAAAGCTCCTTTTAGAGGGTTTTACACACGGCTTGCCTTGACTGAGAAATCGTACTTTGCTGAGTAAGACCTGTCCAAGTTTTTATTACAGAACGTGAACAAACTAGTTTCTCTATAGGATCCCGAAGTATTCATGTTAGCCAGAATAAATAATAGAATTATGATACAGAGAAGCAGGCCAACAACTATAGAGGCTTTAACAGACGGAGCTAGACCTAGGGACCAAATAATGATGCGAGCGACTGAGGGAATAAGGTGAAAATAGGTTAGAAAGGGACAGCCACAAACCTAGGTCTAGCTTAGACCAACAGATAAGACAAGTAGACAAAGACACATTTTTAGACAAATGACATGGACGGGGATCGAACCCGCACCTTCTACTCGAATCATAATTCTATTATTTATTCTGGCTAACATGAATACTTCGGGATCCTATAGAGAAACTAGTTTGTTCACGTTCTGTAATAAAAACGGACAGGTCTTACTCAGCAAAGTACGATTTCTCAGTCAAGGCAAGCCGTGTGTAAGACCCTCTAAAAGGAGCTTTCATTTTTGTGAAAGCCGATGGCAGAGTGGTTAAGCACACTGGTCTTCGCCTTGGCAAGGCGATGGGTGCCGAGTAGAAGGTGCGGGTTCGATCCCCGTCCATGTCATTTGTCTAAAATGTGTCTTTGTCTACTTGTCTTATCTGTTGGTCTAAGCTAGACCTAGGTTTGTGGCTGTCCCTTTCTAACCTATTTTCACCTTATTCCCTCAGTCGCTCGCATCATTATTTGGTCCCTAGGTCTAGCTCCGTCTGTTAAAGCCTCTATAGTTGTTGGCCTGCTTCTCTGTATCATACTACTACTACTACTACTACTACTACTACTACTACTACTACTACTACTACTACTACTACTACTACTACTACTACTACTACTACTACTACTACCACCACTATTACTATTACTATTACTACTATCTATCTGTAAATATTTCATTCTTGATATTTTCAGTTTTTAAACCAACTACTGGCTTACAGGCATGCTGCCTTATATCGTATGTCCTACTGCCTTTATGTTTTGGAGTTTGGGTTGGTGGTTTATAAATCTCTTTTGTCCGCAACTAAGCTCTCTTATGTAAGTGTCCCAAGATTAATGTGTGAAAATGAACCCTCTTGTCTCGTCCGATGATATCACAGATGATACAGAAGGTCTCATCGTGATTCAAACCTACCATCCCTTCCCTGCGCTGTTTATACTGTTAAGATGAACATTTGTTCACTCAAGCAGCGTATGCACCGTAATTGCATATCAAATCTAGAATAATTATACCGACAAGTAGTGGGTTGAGTTAAGGTTAGTTGGTTTAACGTCCAACATCTGTACTATATATGCTATATTGTAGACGGGCCCTAAGACTGACATATCACAATTTTATGTGCTTCCACACACGAGACAGGGCGGGGATACCATGACTCCTGTCTCAGCCGGTCACATTAAACTGACACCGACCCAACCAGTAGGGAGCGAAATCGCCAGTGCTCGAACCAGGACCTTTTGCGTCGGAAGCCAATGTTCCACCTCAGGGCCACCGCGCCCCCCAACAATTAGTGGGTAACATTTGTCCGAAATACTTTCTCTTTAACACTAGCAAGTCTTTTTTTTTTTATCAAGGCAAACATCAAACTTACTCCAATTCTCTTTGAAACACATATTGTGCTTAGCACTAGAATATGGAGGAAAAAGATAGTCTGTGGCGCGCGGACGTATCTACCTTTGTCATTTTGCCTTCTCAAACTGCGTAGGTAGTTCAAGGGAGGTTTAAAGACAACAAGGCTACAGGAGATTTGTCCCCAAACCCTTTGAAAACTAAAAGCGGCGTGTGCGCTGTCAAACCCAGGTTGTCTCCAGTCTTCACATGTCAGTCGACTGACGCAGCGCCAATATTCGACGCGTGTTGTTCGGATGGGGGAACACAAACTAATAAATAAAATAAATTATAAATACGTCCTATAAGTTGTACTGTTTTAAGTATGTTGACAATCGCCGCGAGAAGTTTATAGAACTGAGGGTATAATGAAGAAAATATAAAACAGGGAAGCATTTAAACAAAGTTGGCTTTTATAATGCCGCAAGATATACCTGCTTGTTCTTTTCTTGGTTTCTATGTTCAGAAATCTAGATGTAGATCTAGATCTAGCGAGCGATTCGTCCAACGTCAGCGCTATATATAGAATTTACTGTGGACGGGACCAAATACTAATGTCTCAAAATTTCACTTGCTAACATACAGAGACATTATGACTTCTGTCTCAGCCGATCACGTCACACTGACACCAACCTAACAATTATTATCTTTTTACTGACGGTGGGTTTCGAACCGGTGACCTACCGATTGGAATAAAGCGCTCTACCACCTAGGCCAGCTCCCTACCCCTCCCCCAAACACCCCAACCTCTCTAGCGAGCGACGAAAAGATACATTTCGAAATTTGTTTCTATCAGTCATACACATACCTGAGCTTATCCTGCGAAAGTAGATCTACGCCACCAGTAACTACAAAGAACCGTTGTTCAAAGAAGCCTACCTGTATTGTATCACACCTGTAAACGAAACACAAGCGCAGCCTTATTAAACCTCAGTCGAAGTTGTGCATGATTGTGCTTAAAACAAGCCAAACTTGAATAACTAATTTGTACCTCTGATGTTCAGACGCTAATCTAGCACAAGTTGGGCACAAGAATGCGGGAAAAATTGAATTACGTGCCTACGAGTCGCCATGACAGAAAGGTGGATTAAGACAGACTCGTGGATTAAGACAGTTAAGACAGACTGGTGCACTAGGAAGGCACTACAAGGCGGACCTGACTACAGTTATGGTCCTAGTGGTCTATGTCCATTCTGTTGTCTGGATGAATTGCAGACAGAATGGCGAGAGAGGTTCAACGGCGATTTTCAAATATGTACGCTCTATTCGAATTCCACAAACTGATCAAATTTAAAACAGAGAAAAGAAACAAAGTATAGAACAGAGAAGAGCTATGGAGAGAGAGAGATCAGTTCCATATCCAGTATTATGAAGAGAAGATGTATTTGCCATTGCTTGTCTCAATTGTCTCTGAAGTCAGTACTATGCGCAGGAGATAAATGTGCCATTACTTTTATTAATCGACTCGACTGACACTGAACATGACAGGTCATCATCGTTTGCCTCAGCCTCACTCTCTCTCTCTCTCTCTCTCTCTCTCTCTCTCTCTCTCTCTCTCTCTCTCTCTCTCTCTCTCTCTTTCTCTCTCTCTCTCTCTTAGGAATATGGAATATCTAACGAAGATTTTGAATGGATATACAACAACCCTTAAAAGGGATAAGAGGCAGACAAGAATAATATCACCTAAGAACACCTTTTATGTTTAAATTGAGACTTCAAAAGAAACAAACCAATATGAGGGCGAGAAGAAAATGGGTGACAAGAAATCAAATGTCCGTTAATGGTCGTTTCCAATAAAGTAAAATAAATTAAGAAGGAATATAAAAATAGAAAGAAAATAATGAAGAGGATTAGGTGGAAATAGTGGCGATTTGGAAAGAAATACAAAACATGTACGTGTATATATGAGCGTAAGGGGAGAAAGAGACAGAGAGAGAGAGAGAGAGAGAGAGAGAGAGAGAGAGAGAGAGAGAGAGAGAGAGAGAGAGAGAGAGAGAGAGATGTCTAACATTTTTATGATCAAGTGTTAAAATAAGCAGAACAGGTACACATTGAGGACAAATTAGAAATGGGTCAGAGGAACTAAACCGCGTAAATAAAGATTGATGTACCTAAAATGAAAGTGGGGAATCTAAGACAAATAAGGCAAGAAGGCTGACAATTTGGAGGGAAAGTCGGGGGTGTAGGTGACATACACAGGATGTATAAGCTGATCGGTGAGGTCTTCGGGATGGTCTCAGGTGACAAGTTGCGATGGCGTCACTGAATGTTCGATGATTGTGGAAGGCTCGCTTGACCACAATAATGTGGTCTGTCCTGAACAGTGAACGGGCATTCAGATCTACTCGGAGCTGATGGTCGAGCCATGTCGTCTCGTCTCAAGACCCCCCCCCCTTCCCCAAGTTTCTCAATCTCAACCTCAAACTTAATTTGAATACTGACTGGCCATGAAAGTCCCTCATTGAGGCTAAGGTGGCCCTGTGTCTGTGTTTCACTGAAGTCTATTCTTTAGCCTGCCACGCTCCGGCGGGAGACTTGATTGCGATGTACAAGGCGCATGCCCAACGGAGAAAAGACTCCAGTGTATGCACGGCGCCCTTTATCAATTAATCTTTGAGCCCTGCTCCGCGAAGCCTGTTGAAATCAAGCGAGGAGCTTTGTGGTTTTCGGAATGTTGAACGTCCTGGCGTGTTTGCCAGCCGTCCTGTGATTGTCGCAGGTATCACATTTGACACACTGCGTCAGCCGCATTTGCATAAAATATAATTATGTAAGTAGCTGGGGGAAGAAAATTAATAGAGCGAGTACGGAGTACGGAGAAAAAAGAGAGAGAGGGAGAGATAGAGAGAGAGAGAAAAGAGAGAGGGAGAGATAAATATTGAAATAGAGAAATAGAGAGGGATTGAAAGGAAGACTTTGTGGTATTTAAGAGATAGAAAGGAGGGAAGTGGGAAGAGAGCGAGAGAGAGAGAGAGAGAGAGAGAGAGAGAGAGAGAGAGAGAGAGAGAGAGAGAGAGAGAGAGAGAGAGAGAAAGGCAATGGTTGACAAATAGAAGAATGAAAAGAGTGAACAGGCAAAGCTTGGTTTCAAGTTAGAAGAGACTGTAAAGGGAAGAAAAAGGAACCAATGAGAAAGAAAACACTGATGAAAATAGTTGAGAAGCCACATAGATATTGTAAAACAAAGTGCGAATAGAAATATAAATAATATCGCATTTTCCGAGCAAACTGAATTTTCTAAGATATATAGTATGAGTATATTTCATAGAAGTGTCTTTTTCTGTTCATCTTTAACATTGAAATATTTATAGGCAGCCAGAAAAGTGCTTGAAAATGCTGTAACAAATATTTGCCTTCACTTTTCTGAATGTCTCCTCCACAGCGTAACCCTATCCGTACAAGGGGGTAACTTTGACACCCCACGGGTCATTTTCATGAGTTTTAAAATACTTGGAATAGGAAATATATTAGTGAAATTGACAGTATTCCTCAAAAATTCATTTTGACAAATGAAAACACCAGAATTATAGAGGCCATTTCTAAAACCTACCCATTTTTGGGAATGGAGGTGACTTTGACACCCCACCCCATGGAGAGGCAAAAGACTATGATTTTCTTATCAGTAGGCCTACACCACCGTAAAGAGGACAGCTTAGATTTATTGCTATTCGTACTCGCCCAGCAAATACATTTCCTCCTACTCCAACTCCTACACCTCCTAATTTTACTCCTGCTCATCCTAATCCCATTCCTACTCATAGTCCTCACACCCCTGCTCCTATACCAACTCTTACCATTACTTCTACTTCTCCTCCTACTCCCATTCCTCTTCCCCCTCTTACTCATGATACATCTCGTACTACAAATATTCCTGCTGCTACTACTCCTATTGCTACTCTTATTCCAGTTCTCCTGCTACTCCTCCTGCTCCTATTCCTACTCTTAATCCAACCCCTGCCCTGACTCCTTCTCCTCTCTTATTCCTCCTCGCCCTTCTCCTCCTCTTCCACCTTCTCCTTTTCGTCCTTCTACCACTTATACTATTTCTCCTTCTCCTATTCCTGCCCCTGCGAAAACACACCGCCGTCGTCCAAATCCTATTCTTCCTGTTGATGCTCGTACTCCTCTCTCACAACTAGCCTTACTTCTACTCCTTTTCTTAGTCATCCCACTGTTCTTAGCTCTCAATCTCCTCTTGCTCACCCTCCTCCTAGTCCGCAGGACCTGAGGCATGGAACCCCCACCAAAGGCTGCCCCACCTCCCTACATTTATTCGCACTAAACCGAGCAAAACAAAAGCAATGGCAGCAGCAGAAACATATACACCAAAGTGCAAAGTGATTTTTTACATTAAACTCCCAGCGCGAGTGTATCACACAACTCTACAATCTCAAGAAATGCATTGTAATGAGGTTTTGTAAGTAAAGTATGTAAAAAAATGTGTGGTTTCGATCTGACCTAGTCTGTTGTTATATGATCTCCCGAAAAACACAACAAAATATAATTTTATTTGTTCGCACAAAACCTGGTAATCTATCACCTTTTCTGTGCTTTTGACTGATATGTGTTAAATGATTTTTTTTTGCCAATCCGTGCCTATATAAAATACAGATTATTTGCAGATTGCACCGAGAGTTTGCATTGTCTTGTCTTGATCAGTGAATACCATATAATGGAGAAATCGTTGGTCGATACTGCCAGAGTTGTACATGCACATATTATGTGCCAGAGCGCTGCACCAGGTAGATCATCGCTTGCCGAGGGCGGCTTTTGTGACTGGAAACGTAATTCACGTCTCTGTGTTGATGCAATTTCAATGGAAAACATAACGTTATAACACAATCTCTTTCAATTAAAGAATAAAACACGTTGGGCGGGTCAACGCAACTACATTAAAAAATTGAACAGAGGAAAACGATACTAAAGCGCGTGATCAGTGCATGTATAATAAAGTTCATTTCTTTAAAGGACATAACGATTTGATTATATAACAAAATACTGCTACCTCGGTAAAAAGTAGTTTTCGCATAGGCGGAGTTTGATTAGCGGTCGTTAAATATCCTCTAGATTGTTTTTGGCGGCCGCCCGACAGATTCTAGCGTCTGTTTACCAAAACTCTTTTTGGCAAAGAGCTGAAAATATGTCGAAGAAAAATGTTAATTTAAATTCATTTGGAGCCTGTGGAGGAATCATTCAAACTTCTTGTATAATGTAGACCGTCCAATATCGTTCTGAAATTTTGATGGGCAAATCAATTTTAGACAGACCCTATGGAACCATCTGAGGAAACGAATGATGACATATCTATTTTAAATGGTCACACGTAGATATTTAAATTTTAAGTATGCAAAAAATTTTTTTATATATATGGTAAGTGAGATGCCGCTGAAGATAATCTAACAAAATGATGCAGCTACTCAGAAAGAGGGCGATTTTTCTGGTGTGAATATTTGATATCAAATGCCTTTAGTTGAATCGAGTGAGTTTTGTTCACTAATATAATTAGTTTTGCATGAATAATCTTTTCCACGGTAAAAACAAAAAACAAACAGAAAAAGATAAATAAAGCTAAAGTTATTATGAACAGTATGTCCTATATCTGAACCACTAAGAACATAATGCCCATGTCTATCTTGATCTGAAAGGTATATGTTTAGATATATTTTTATCTTATGTCAGTATAGACATGATGTACTTTATCTTATAGCATTGTGGACATTATGTCCTTTATCTTATAGTATTATGAACATTATGTCCAGCTCTATAACTAACAGCATTATGAACATAATGTCCATACTTTTATCTAATAGCATTATAAACAAAATGTCCCTTATTGATAGCATAATAAACATAATGTCCATACTTTCATCTAATAGCACTCTGAACAAAATGTCCCTGATTTGATAGCCATACGGACATAATGTCCAGATATTTATCTTATAGTATTATGAACAGTATGTCCAGGTTTATAACTATCAGCATTATGAACATAGTGTCCACAATTTTATCTAATAGCATTATAAACAAAATGTCCCTTACTAACAGCATTATGAACATAATGTCCATACTTTTATCTAAAAATGTCCCTGATTTGATTGCCATAGGAACATAAGGTCCAGATATTTACCTGGGCTGTATGTCCAGAGAGAGCGGGAAATAGTCAAAGCATTAGTGACCATAGTCCAGTGTCCAGTGTGTGTCCGACAGCCCTGATCCCCTGGCTCCAAACATTTGTCATCATCGGGTTTTGTCGGTCACCATCAATGCTTGACCCCAAAAAGTTCCGTTAGGCAAAATATTGATGGCTTCAAGATGTTGTCTGTCTGTTGACATGTTATAGGTCGGAAATAGACTACCTCAAGTGTTGATAGAGATAACGTTCATAGAAATAGGGAGGAGGATGGGGAGGTAGCAGTTGTGGTGGAGAAGGAGAAGGTGGATGAGTAGAGGAGGAGGAGGTGCAGTATGAAATAATATGAGGAAGCATTGGCTATATGTCGTACATTTTCGCTTATATGACTGGGGTGTCGCCAAAAGTCAAATAATTATGAAACAGATCGAGCAATTTTGAAGTCTCTTTAAAATATTAGGCCATACACCTAAAAATCCAAGCAGTAAAGAAGACTAAGAGAGTAGCAAAGAACAGATGAAAAGCCCTGCATAGATGTTCAACCTAATCACCTGCTTCGTTGGGTTTTTTTACTGGTAACTGATATGTGTTGAAGGATTATTTGCCAATCCTTTTCTTAGTTTTTTAAAAGGTGGAAACGACCCAATTGATTGCAGTTTGCACCGAGAATTTGTCTTATTTTGTCTTGATCAGTGAAAGCTTTTTACATGCACACTTGATTTGCCAGGGATCAGCGCCAGGTTGAGTTGAGTTGAGTTGGCTTAACGTCCAACATCAGCACAATATAGGCTATATTATGGACGGGCTCCAAGAATGACGTCTGACAATTTATGGCATGCCACACACGAGACAGGGCGGGGATGCCATGACTCCTGTCTCAGCCGGTCACATTAAACTGACACCGACCCAACCAATAATGAGCGAAATCGCAGGGGCTCGAATCTGGACCTTTTGCGTCGGATATTCTACCCCAGGGCCACCGCTCACCCCTAAGCGCCAGGTAGATCATCGCTTGCGGAAAGTCGTAATACACGTTTTCGTGCTTCTGTGCTAATGAAATTTACATATACCACATACATGGCAAAATTTCTTCTAATCAAAGAATAAATCATGCTGAAAGGGTCAACGTGAACCATAACAGAATGAACAACAGGAGCATTATGGAGATCAAAATTAAACACATGATTAATACATGTATAATAAAGTTCAGTTCTTTAGAGGACACAACGACTTGATCTTGATTATGTAACAAGACTCTGCTGCCTCAATAAAAATCAGAGTAGTTATTGCGTACATAAAGTCTTTTTGGCAAGTGCAAAATATCCTCTGGAGTGGGTTTGGCGGCCGCCAGACAGATTCTAACGTCTGCACGGCGGCCTTCAGGTGCCAGATGGACTGCGCTGGCGGTGAGATGACGTGTTACACCGGTCAAGTTTGTTGCTTACATACTCGGCAACAATATAACCGTTACCGTGCTGACGTGCCGCAAAAACGAACTCACATACTCGACTCCTTTCTCCTTTTTTTTTCTTTTTTTGTCGTGTTAGCTTCATAGATGTCTCTAAAATGTCTTATGAAGATATCAAAACCATAACAAAGAGATTAGTTTTCCTGCTGTACACAAGTGATCCAGACGTTTCTTTTATAGATAAGTAGCACCAACATTTAAGGTTGCCAAATATCTTTTTGACGAAAACCCCAAGAGAAATGCACCTTTGAAGTTTCTATTTAATAATCACGAACAGGTTTCCAAATGTTAACATTGTTTTCAGGATAGGCCCCATAACAAAAATATAATAATATTATTATATTTTTCCGCATACTTAATTGCAGTGTTGGGCGATCTTTATTTAAGGTGAAGAAGGACCTCTCCGGACAATAAAGTCACAACATTGACTTGTCCACCTGTCTTTAAAGGAAGGTTGGAACAGATGTCCTTTGTTATCTAGAATATCTTCATATCGCCGCTACTGACTTTGCTTCAATAAAGTCAAGGGATTTGAGTAAGGTTCGTGGCATATTGCTACCGTTCCTGATATGCATCTAACTCTATACTGATACATTATTTTTTCCTAACGATAGATTGGTGTTTTATTCCCAAAAGCGAAACACTAAATCTCTATCTTCCACTTTTAGAATGTTAAGTTAACACAAAAAAATCGTATTATTGGACAATCATACAAGTGATTGAGGGGCCCACCACCTACGCTAGGCCCAGGATCCCCTGTAACTAAATTCCGGAACTGCCTGTCGCAATTTTTGTTCCCTAACTTTTCCCCGAGAAATCCTTCGCCATTATTTTGGTTAAGGAAAGTTTAGAGGTACTAAGTACAACTACGAAGTAAAATGAGACGCTCGACTATGGCATCTAAAATCATGGTACGTCAAGCGTCTAAATCTACTTTGTCTTTGTAGTTAGCACATTGTTTGTTTGTTTTTGTTGTTTGTTTTTGTTTTGTTTTGTTTTTGCTTTATGCTGCTCAGTCTTGTGACATGTAGTCTGCCTCTCCCGCGCCAGTCTAAACAGGGCTTTATGGCCAGTGTGGGAGAAGAATACAAATGGCCGTCTCGTCAGGTGCTGAAGTCTGTGATGCAACCAGAGTCCAACCTGGGTCCACTGCAGGTACACAAAGTTTGGACTTCGTGCTCTCCTGTTGTCTTGCCTTGGCCTCGTTTTCTACTGTTGGACTACTAAGAACAAAGAGACAATAGATTGGGAGTCGGGCGTCAAAGTCTCGTTCTCTTTGTGCAAACGAGATAAGATTGGTTGGTTTGATCGGTTCGTTGGTTGGTTTCTCAAAGTCCAACCACATTACAATAATACATTGTATTGTGGAGGGGTCCCGAGATTCATCTCTTACAATTGTATGTTCATTCGCAAAGATAAAGGGGATAATTCATGACTTTTAGAGACAGACAGACAGACAGACAGAGGCAAAGACAGACAAAGACAGGCAGACAAACAGAGTCAAACAGACAGACACCAAGGCAGATAAGACAGACCGACAGGAACAAAGAGACAGAGAGAAAGAGAGAGAGACAAACAGACAATGAGACGGACAGAGAGACAAACAGGGATATATATATAGACAGTCACGCAAACAGACAGACAGACAGGCAGAGACAGATACAGAGACAGACAGGAAGGGAGGGAGATAGGGATTATCAGCTAAAAGAGTGGGAGAGTTAGGGAGTCTCTCTCAGACTTGTTGCCATGTTTACCTGTGTCTATTTCTGACCTTTCTGTACCACGAGGAAAAATACATCTCTATGTATCTGGGATAGATGAGGACAATCACAGAGCAGAACAGATGACATTTTTGTGGGAGGGCAAATTAAGAGCACTGGGATAGAGAGCTGCGTGTACAGATTGAGAGAGAGAGAGAGAGAGAGAGAGAGAAGAGAGCAATAGAAAGAGGAGAGGGAGGGAGGAAGATTACAAAATTACAAAAAGAGCAAATTAAAGAAGAAGAAAGTAGAAAATAAGTAAAGCTTATATTATGTTGTTCTGTAGCTTTCATGTATGGATCACCTTACTTATGCCTTGCTCAGGTGGACCTGTTGTCGTTTTTTATGTGTCCCTAAACACACATACACACTCACATACACATATATGTAAATTGATATATACACATAGTGTTGGGTGGGGCCAACAAAATGGATTATGTTGATGGCACAGCAAAAGAGTAGACTTTATTTGAGTTAACAATATCTCTAAGTCTCTCTCACTCTGTCTCTGTCCCTATCTCTCTCTGTCTGTCTGTCTGTCTCTCTCTCTCTCTCTCTCTCTCTCTCTCTCTCTCTCTCTCTCTCTCTCTCTCTCTCTCT
>RQTK01000140.1:317027-330101 GCA_003991915.1 Elysia chlorotica
TGATGATGATGATGATGATGATGATGATGATGATGATGATGATGATGATGATGATGATGATGATGATGATGATGATGATGATGATGATGCGTATCTACCACCTAGGGCCATAAAAACTTTTATTAGAAAGAGAAGAACATACAGTTGTCAAATCTGTAAAATATTTTATTCTATCTTTCTTGGTTCAAAAGATTAGAATTTTGGAAAAACCCTTAAAATGCTGTGATTTCATGAGAATTGATGGGGAAAAATGTGACTTCGTTGAGGCGAGTTGTAAGCTTACCGTGATGTTCCAGTCCGACTCATGGTTTAGAACGTCATAGGTCCAATTCAATGATGGAACATGGACTACAATACAAACTGCTAAATAAGCCCAACATAAAAATATTAATGTCCACAATCCCTTAACAAGTGCGCTCTTCAAAGAGTTATGGAATTATCTTCCAAAACCTGGCAAGGAGGAATCTTTTTAGAAATCATTTTTAGAAATCCTTTTTAGAAATCATTTTTACACGTTTTGCAATGTAGTTAACATTCAAGAGTCAATTTTTACTGTGTAGCTATTTCCTTTTCTTTTCTTTGATGGGAACCCACGATATTAGTGGAGATTATGGGGTGGACAACGCTGAAAGGATTACTGATAGATGTGTAGTGTGTTAAAACAGGATCATTAGGACTTAAAAATTTTTAACGAAGAATTAGGCCTCGCCTTTCATACTGTGAAAAATGACTATATGACTTCATTGTTAACTTTTCTTTCTTTTTTTGTAGTTTCATTTGTTTGCTATTTGTAAACTTTTATTTGTACATTTTTGTCTAGAGCTCTAATTAAGAATATTGACCAAAATTGTGTTAATTGTAGTTAAAGGCCATTAAGATTTTTTTTAAAGGCTTGATTTTGTGTTTGATTTTACAAGTGACCAAGCTTTCTGGTGACACGGTTCAGTATTCTTTTCCAGAAATTAAATATTTATCGCGTGTAAACTAATCTAGTTGAACCGGTGAAAGCTCCATGCATAGATCTTGACGTTGTAGTGGTCTTTTTGAATGGATTTAAGGCAAAAAATGTAGTGATATATTTGTAGTAGAACTCAGGGAGAATTAAATAGAACATACAATTTACTATCTGCCTGTAAAGCACTTTCACTTATTTACATTGCTCAGTCGACATTCTGACAAAATTTTGAACTCGATGCCATGATAACTCAACTTATTCAAATCTCCTGAGCCAAACCGTCTTTACTTCCGTTTGAATTGGAAAATGGTGATCATACTTTACGTCTATTGCAAAACAAAACTTCTTTGAGAAACGATGGAAACAACAACTGGTGGTGGTAGTGGTGGTTGCTGTTGTTGTTGTTGTTGTTGTTGTTGTTGTGGTGTTGGTGGTGGTGGTGGTGGTGGTGGTGGTTGTGTTTGTTTTCGTGTTTTTTTTTTATTTTCAATGTTTAAAAAAGCATGCTTGGACGGCAGGTTTGTAGACATGCTCGTATGTTAATGGTCTGTCTACACCCTCGCCAAGTTACCAGACATGCTTGTCTGGATTCTATGTGGATAATCTCCACGTAATCAGCTTAGAGGGCAGTTAATGAAGTAACGGGGAGTCGCCGAGAATCGAGAATAAATGTCGCTTCACATTGGAATGTGGAGATGACGGCCTGCTATAAGATTGTAACTCCAAAACTCGTAAATATAGACTAGCTTGACAAATAGAGAGATATAGCTGGATAATCATGAAGATTAGACAGATAGACAGACAGTAGGAAAGACACCCAGAATAGTGATATATGAATCGGTGTAGATTGATGATATATACAAAAACTGCGAGAGAGAAGGGTAAAGGTTCGGAAAATACTTCATCGGCAATGATAACAGTTAAGTCTATTTTTATTATTTACCACGGAGAAGCTCGAAAATATAAAATTCTTGACTTACACCGACGTAATGACCCAGTTCTCTGCGGCCTCTTGCTGTCCGGCGGACCACATCTAGCCTCCTGTAATCCTCGCCTCTCGCTCTCTTCGCCGCTGTTAGAAGAAGGACGTCATAGAGGTCCCGGATGTTGTCAGATGTGTCATGCGCAGACGGCACCTTGGTCTAGTTTTGGTGAAATCTAGTCATAGGTGTTGTTTATTCTTGGCGAAAGGGGGGCGGGCGGGCGGGCGGTGGTCCAGGGATAGAACATCGGCTTCCGACGCCCGGGTTCGAGTCATGGCGATTTCGCTCCTTACTGGTTGGGTCGGTGTCCTTTTTATGTGACCGGCTGAGACAGGCGTCATGGTATCCCCGCGCTGTCTCGTGTGTGGCAACACATAAATTTAATTATCAAACGTCAGTCTTGGTGCCCGTCCACAATAATTATAGCCTATATAGTGCTGATGTTGAATGTTAAACCAATACAACAACAATAATAACAACAACAACAACAACAACAACAACAACAACAACAACAAAAACAACAAAAACAGCCGCTTATTCCGGTGGTGTCACTGCTTCTCACAACGTGGTCGAACCCTCATAAAATTTAATGATAGTTATTACATGCCTCATCGCAAATGAGAAAAAAATATATCTAAAACTTATAAACTTTCAGATGTATATTTATGTTCTGTTTTTTTTTTCTTTTACATAATTATGCCTTTACCTAGGTGTATAAAACAAGGGAGAATAGATAGTATAGGCATTCAGTGCAAACTTAACATTAAAAAAAATATTTCGCAGGGAGTTTTGTTTTGTTTTTTAATTGTACCTTCTTCCTTATTTACAAAAGAAGTAATATATAACTAGTCATCTAGAATCCATACATTAAGATAATCGACCTATTGAGACATGTAGGGAGAAGAGGTATTGCAAAGATTGGAATAGAAGAAGGAAGAAAATCTGGTTGAGGTCGAGGTATGTTAATCAATAGAGAGAGAGAGAATAAGAGAAAAAGGGAAAGAGAAAAAGAAAAAAAGAGATAGGCAGATAAAGAAAATGCGAGAGAAGGGAAGAATGAGTCAGAAAGAGAGAGAGAGAGAGAGAGAGAGAGAGAGAGAGAGAAGAGATAACATAAAAGCTGCAGAGAGTGACACTAAATATGATATAGAGAGATAAAGAGAGGCAGAATGATCAAGAGATATAATGGGAGAGAGCAGCGAGAAAAGAAAAGATAAGGAATCAGAGAGAAAGAGAAAGCAAGTTAAAGACAGAAAAGGCCAAAGGGTCAAAGAGAGAGTGACGGCAGAAAGTAGAGACACGAGAGGGAAGGCAGGTGAGAGAAAGGAAATAGCGGAGAGAACACCAGAGAGAGAGAAAGAAAGAGAGAGAGGGCGAGAGAGAGGGATAGAGAGAGAGAGAGAGAGAAGGGGGGGGGATAGAGCAAAAAGGGTCAAAGCCAGAGAGAGTAAGATTAAAAAAGAGATATACAAGGAAAGGCTCAGAGGGAGAGAGAGAGACAGGCAGAGAGTCAGAGAGAGAGAGAGAGCGATACAAAAAGAGCCAGATAGCCAGATAAAGAGAGCCGCACAGAGAGAGAGAGAGCGATACAAAAAGAGCCAGATAGCCAGACAGACAGACAGAGAGAGAGAGAGTCGGAGCGAGACGAGGTGACGTCCTGACGTGACCCATATACCTGCGCGCGCCTGGGCCCGGTAGGTCCTGGTCACATCCACATCCGGCTCCCCCCTGGACAAATGGACATGCTCGCCCGCCGCTAGCGCTGGCAGCACCCGTCACAATTTGCTGTGTGTGTGTGTGTGTGTGTGTGTTTGTGTGTGTGTGTGAGTGTGCTTGGGGCCATAACGTTGAGGTTTGTGTGTGTTTGGGGCCATAACATGGAGGTGTGGGTATGTGTGAAATCATAATGTCGTATATGAGAGGTACATCGGGCCCATAACACGTATATAAAGATGAGCGCATCCGAAACCAAGCTTTATTATTAAGATCGCCTATGATGCTATACTGTTCATGTCGTCAGTGTTTCGCAGCCGTATTCTTCTTATTAGTTCTCAGCAGAATATATATACATTCCAAAAAGTCAGTCAGGGTGTTTCGTTAACCGATTCTTTCATGTAATGGGTTTAAGTGTAATGAAATGAAGCAAAATTCGTTGATTTTAAAACCGCAAACTTAAATTGAGAGTTATTCGAAAACGCCAAGAATCAAAATTGGTTACATTTCGACATTTTCGAAAGGTGATTTTCTTCTATTCCAACAATATCTAGAAAATTTTAACTTTTTCCACGAGATCTTTTTCATCGTGTGTAAAGGAGTTCACTTTCTTTAAAGTCTATTTGGTTCCCCAAAACAAATAAAAAAGAGAAAAATATACAGAAAAGACATTAAGACAAAAGGAAAGGGAATAACGCGAAAGAGATAAACTTAAAAGAGCGGAAAAGAAGGAGAAAGAACTATGAAAGAGAAACATAAAAAAGGAAGACTGTCAAAGCCCAAAGTAGGTTCGCCGTATAGGATCTCCCTGGGGAACCAAATAGACTTTAAAGAAAGTGAACTCCTTTACACACGATGAAGAAGATCTCGTGGAAAAAGTTAAAATTTTCTAGATATTGTTGGAATAGAAGAAAATCACCTTTCGAAAATGTCGAAATGTAACCAATTTTGATTCTTGGCGTTTTCGAATAACTCTCTCTCTCTCTCTCTCTCTCTCTCGCTCTCTTTCTCTCTCTATCGATCTATCTAAATATCTATCTATCTATCTATCTATCTATCTATCTATCTATCTATCTATCTATCTATCTATCTATCTATCTATATATCTATCTCTCTCACTTTTTTTAAATTTATTTTTACTTTTTTGTTTCTCCTTTCTATAACTCTCCTTTTCCTTTTTTTATCTCTCTCCCTTCATTTTTTTCATTTTTCTCTCTTTCTTTCTCTACCTTTCTCCCTCTGTCTCCATAATCCCCCCCCCCCCCCCCCCCCGCCCTTTACCTGAGCGGGTTGTTGAGCCTGGGCCTCCAGGTATGAGGTATGTATGTAATGGTCAGTGCAGCTCCTGGGCTGTCAGTCAAGGTCCGTCCTCCTGCCTGTCCACAGCTCGGACATCCACTGTCCACTGGCCTCGCACTCTCAGTGCTCAGCCCGCACTAGACATGGCTCTGTCACTTTCTGGGCCCAGGCAATCCTAGCTTGACCAATACAGAATTCATAGCTTTGAAATTAAACTCTATCATGGATTTAAAATAGTTAAATAAATGTTGTTTTTTCTTATTGCACAATTGCCGTAAATATAAGAAATATCTTTTCACTCTAAAAGGTGAAGACATTTGAAGTTTGGACACTTCTTAATAGGCCTCCGGGCGCAATTCGTGGAAAAGAAACGGCGGACGTTTTTACTCTGGATACGGCAAATATTTCGTGAACTCTGCTTTTAATTTAAAGAGAAAACTACTGTTTCGCTTGCCCAAGAAAAGGCGGTTGATCGAAATATTCGATCAATTAGTTCGGTGAGTTAGTGTTTGGATTTGGCTCGATCATGAACAGTTTTGTGTTTTGATCATAAACGCTAGTGAAAGTTCTAGCTTTTGGCTTGTGTACTGAATTTCCTTCTGGGCCGAAGGACAAATTCGAGATATCGAAGAACTGCAGAAAGAGCATCATGGGAACGTCTCGGAAAAGCATTGGGCTCGGCCCGCCTAAGGGGAGTAAGCAACAAGTTCAGTGTGAAAGCAGGTACGTTGTGGTTTAAATGGATCGTCACCCTTTGTTACACTATTAGAGCTTTTAATACTTTTTGGATTTTAGTTTTATTTCTATTTTAAAGAGGATTTCAAATCATTTCTCCAGGACGCATTTCTCTCTAAACATGTTTTGTGTTTGATCGAAAAAATTCACAGTCTTCTTTAAAAGTAAACTTTCGCTATTTTTATGTTTCCAAAGTTTTCCTGAAAAAATCATATAAATGTATTGGGGAAAATAAAATAGCCTGAATTTTTTTCGGGGGTTACTAGATGATGAAAATATATTACTAATAAATTTGCAGTGTGCAAAGACTGAAAACTTTGTTTTTCTCAAAACCATTAGGAATTAATAATTATGATTTCACGAAGATATACACCATCTGTTTAATCCTCCGAAACACGTAGTATGACGTATTTGTAAACTTTTGTTTTGTTTTCTCGTTTTTGCGGTTGTTTGCTATTTATGATCTTTTATTTGGATACTGTTTAAAGTCACTATCCTTGAATAAGAAAAGTGACCGATAACTTGTTAGTTGTGTAAGTATTATTTTGTTGTTTTGTTTTTGTTTGGTTTTTTTTTGTTTTTGTTTTTTTACAATTGGCAAAGCATTCTAACGAACGTTGCATTGTGCGCACTTTTAAAAAATTCAATTTGTATCGCCCGTGAATTATCGGAGAAAGTCCCTGGCCACAAAGCTAAACCTTATGGTATTGTTTATTTAATAGGTTTGAGAAAATAATATAATTGCATGGTAAATAACCGTTTGTTGTTGTTTTTTGTTTTATTTTATTGCTAAACAAAGCATTTGTGGGCGGAAAAATGAAAAACTAATGTGCATTGATCGGTGGAACTTTTTACTTTTGTAATGGGTTGAGAACAAAAGTAATACAAGTTCCAAAACGATTGGAGCAGTAGTTTCGTTGCAAGATAAAATTCAAAATGAGTCTTTTTTTAAACAAAGTTAATTTACATCATGACAAACACAAATAATGTAATTCTCATGAAAAAGGGCATCAAGGATAGTAAGAACATCTGTAGATCATAACGATAAAGTGTGATTCAATTGTATGCATGTTTAGATTTATAGTCAGCGATGTTCTTTGTCTGTGAATATAATAAATGTAGAAACTTCAAAACTGATTTTTTTTTTGGCTTAAAATTTAGACTAATATAAGAAAATGCACTTTTTTGACACTAGAACGGATATATTCTGCCTCGATTTTTTACGTCAATAATTTATTTAGAAACGAAAAAAAATGTCCCCAGGTCTTTACATGTAATTATTTGAAGCCAGCAATATAGAGCAGGATTTTCTTTTTCACCTTTCTTTTCTTTTGTGTTTGTATGTTGTTTGTTTTTTATCTTTTTGTTTTGTTTGTGTGTGTGTTATTTTTTGGTGGTTGTTTTTTCTTTGTTTGTTACATTGATTCGAAATTGCTGTAAAATTTGATGATGAGAAAAAACGCTTTAGATAGACCTATTATGCCAAGTTTAGTATTAATTTTAGTTTTTCATTAAAAATAGTTACACAAAATCAGTTTCAGTTAGAGTACAACAATCTCGCAACGCTGTTATTAACATGATGAGAGAAAATTGACAAATTATAAGATTGAAAGAAAAAAATGCTGGTTTTTTAATTAAAGTACATCGATGTGCTTTGACCATTTAGAGATTGAAAAAAACAAAATTAGCATTGTTTTACCAATATCGTGTGAGCAAAAGAAAATTATGAAGGAAGAGATGCGTTTTTATATATTGACAAATCTATGGTTGACACAAAAACGTTAACCACTTGTTTATATGCACGGCCATTCAATTTTTATTAATAAAAGTTGGCAAATAGGTAAAATGTCATACATTCTGTTCAATACTGAGAAGCCTTAGAAAAACCAAGTTCCTATGGGCCAACTGGCTTAGGTGGTAGTGCACTTGGCTTCTACTCCTGAGGTCCCCGGTTTAATACCATGATTGAACAAATATACATGTATTTGTCGGATTTCGTCTCCGTCGGTGTCGGGCTGAGACCTAAATCCTAGCATCACCACCGTCTCTCTGCAGCAGCACTTTAAATTGTCAGACTTCAATCTGGGGACCTGTCCATCATATAGCCTAGGTTGCTTAGGTCGGAAGTAAAAAAAGACCAATCGACAAATTAGAAATATAGAAAAGTTAGAATTTCTCAGTGTATCATAAGCGTTATTTCTTATGTTTTGTCAAGGACAAAAAATGTCATCCAGTTTGATAGAATTTTATCAAATAAATTACACGTTCCACTGTGCAATTTCTACTACTAGGTTTCATTTGACCATACACGATTTTTAAAAAGTCGTCAAAATTTGATTCAAATTTCGATGAGAAATGTTATAATGGGTGGGGTGTTTTAACGTCCATAAAAATTTGGAATCAAAATTTTGATGGTTCAACTATATTTGATTTTGTTCTAATGATTTGCAATTTGTTTATACAAACTACACAATGTTATTTTCGTTTGTGGGTTGTTGTTTTTTTCAACCAAGACGACAACACAAGGAACAAAATATAAAAAAACACAGTCTTCAAATAAAGAGTATTAAAAGAAGTTTTTAACTGAGCTGCTTGAGGTATATTAGTAACGCCTGTCCTGTAACTGGTTGGATCCGTGTCTGCATAATAATATCGGGTGAAACAAGAGTCTTGTAAACCCCGCCCTCGTGTGTGCCTGTGTGGCAGCACATAAAATTGTCAGATGTTAGTCTTGGGGTCCGTCTACAATATAGCCTATAGTCTGACGTTGGAGGTTAAACCAACGCAACACAACTCATTCGTAGAAAGTTAGAAGATTATCATGTCCGAAGGTTACATGCTGTAATAATCCGTTTTTTGAACCTTTTCCGCGGTTTACAAGGAATTTCATCCGAGTTCAAGGCAATTACAGGCGCTTCTTTACATCGTGTATCGTTTTATGACTAAAAATATTATTTTCAGCATATAATATTGGTGTAATAAACAGAATGGCCCTTATTACTTAGACCTCGGGCTAAGGTTGATTTTTACGTGTGTAAGTTAAAAACACCTTTCTAGTTACTACCCTAAGTCTATTTTTTATTCACTTATTCACTGAGACACTAATATTGTTGACCACAAAACGAACACAGTCATGACAAACTGTAAAATAGGTATTTTATTACACAATGTCTTATTCAGACAATATTGTTGGTTTAGGTTTGGGTTTTCTGTTCTTCACATTGGGTTTCATTCTTTTACTATGTAAGAGCACACAAAAAAGCAAGAGAGCATTTGTTTCAAGGGAGGCAATAAGCTCTATGCTTTCTAACACTACAGGTAAAGTCACCGGATTAACATAATTATTTAAAGTTAATCACTATCGGTGTTAGGACTGAATGGTTCTCAGTGTGTATTTTTTGTTATGCCTACTAGCATACTAGACAAAGAATATTGAAGGCCCCAATTGTGCCTTTTAGAATTATTATATAGTTTCCTTTGATCATAAATGGAAAAGTTGATTTTTTTTTTTATTTCGGTGATCCTGCCTGTTATTTTTTGAGAATCAGGATTTAGAATCAAAATAATAAGCTAAATTATCAACCTAGTTAAAACTCTTGAATGTTTAACATTCTCGGGCTAGTAGGCTAGCAGGCGGAACAAAAAAATATTCACTGAGTATCATACTATCCCAATCATGATAAAAAATTTAAAAGCTATGAAACTTTTTAAATACTCCGTTCCTAAGCCAAGAAATGTTTAGTCCATAAGAATAAGTTAAAGGTTTTTAGGATGGTCTGATATAGCTCTCTCCTCATAATTTCTATGGAAAACACGTACTTCGCTAGCTAAGATGATTTAACGTGGTTGTTTTTGTTGTTCTTTTTATGTTTTTAGCGCAAGGGAAACCATCTTTGAACCTATTATGCATACTTTTAATTTTATTTCATGTGCACTATTTTCAATATCTTTTACTTATTCATTCAGTGGAGCTATTTTCTAGCATTGGCATAAGTATTTTAGACTCTCTGGGGATAGAGTTTCTAAAAATAACCCACAACTCAAACCAGACCATTGTTTATCCCGCCAAAAACTGCAAATATTTTGTTACTCTCTTTTGGCCTCCCTTGGTGAGTTCAAGCGAGTTCATGGTGAGTTCAATAATGGCGGGATATTTCCTATGCAGAACTGAATCTTGGGCGGAGACCGCGCTACCAATAATCCCCTGTTTTAGTCCTGTCACATTGTCAACCAGTTAAAGTAGTTTGTTTTTCCAAGGCTTGCTTGCATTTGAGATGGAAACAGACAGAACACAGGAATGGTGGTGAAATAAAGAGAAAAAAAACGGCACGGAGAAAGATATATATCATATATATATATATATATATAGAGTGAGAGAAAGAGAGAGAGAGAGAAAGGTGGTCCAAGTGATAGAGTGTCTGGCTTCCAATCAGACTATCTGGACTCTGTTCCATGACCAGGCAAAAAATAAAAGTACGGATTTTGTCCCAATACTGTTTGGGTAGGTGTCAGTACAACGTGACCAACTTAGACAGGAATTATGGTGCATTTATCCCCGAACCGTGTGTTCTTGTAGCAACGTGAAAATATCTGTCAATATTTATTAATATTGGAATCTATCATGGTATAATGTTCCTTCTTTGTAACCTAGGAGTCATTAAACTTTAAGTGGGTTTCGCTTTCTTTGATTACTCTATACGGAGACGGCAGCATCAATGAGAATTCGAACCAAGGACCTCCTGCTAGTCAGTTCAGAGAACTGCTGACTGAGATATTTGCCCCTCAGCCTTCATTCCAATTCTTCTAGTTTAAAAGTAGTCCACAGGTAGTCCAAATATAGTCCACATATTGTCCAAAGATATTCCACAGATTGTCCAGCCATAGTCCACAGATTGTCCAGCCATAGTCCACAGATTGTCCAGCCATAGTCCACAGATTGTCCAGCCATAGTCCACAGATTGTCCAGCCCTAGTAGCCATAGTCCAAAGGTTGTCCATACATTGTCCAGCCATAGTCCAAAGGTTGTCCATACATTGTCCAGCCATAGTCCAAAGGTTGTCCATACATTGTCCAGCCATAGTCCAAAGGTTGTCCATACATTGTCCAGCCATAGTCCAAAGGTTGTCCATACATTGTCCAGCCATAGTCCAAAGGTTGTCCATACATTGTCCAGCCATAGTCCAAAGGTTGTCCATACATTGTCCAGCCATAGTCCAAAGATTGTCCACAGATTGTGCAGACATAGTTCAGTCATAGTCTTAAGATTGTCCACAGATTGTCAAGACATTGTCCACAGATTGTCCAGCCATAGTCCACACATTGTCCAGACATAGTTCAGACATAGTCCAAGGATTGTCCAAAGATAATTCCAATGTAAATCGTGGGGCTTCTTATCGGGGGGGGGGGCGCCATTTGATCTCCATCATACCGCAGTGTTTTCTGCTGACTGGTACGTTATGCGTATAATATGACCTTCCAAATTAAGACAGTCCCACCGCGCATTCGCCGACGTATTGGACTATTGAAGGCGTTAATCCAGGAGAAAACATCGCTCTCCATATCCAAATACAATTATTACTATAATGGGTGGGTTTGTTTGTTTGTTGTTTTTTTTTTTTTTGGCCTGCCGGGCGAACGAACTCCACGGCTCAGAACGGTATTGACATTGCCTCAATGTAGGGGTATATCAATAATGCACTAGTCGTGAAAGTTATTGGTGCTTGAGATCAGATTTCTCGGTACTGCGGGGGAAACGTAACATAAGTCTCTATATTAATTTCCGTAGATATTTTAACTAGTGTAACATTTCAGACAAAGTGCAAAGTGGATGAGTGTCTAAAAAAACAGATGCATGAAAAGAGAAATATCGTCGGATATAATTCAATACTACCAAGCGAGAATTTCTTAAGCATTTTCTAAATTTTTTAAATAAATGACACTTGTCACAATGTTTATCAAGAAGGAAAATGTAAGGATTGCGAAAGGTTTTGTTGTTGTTGTTATTGTTTTTGCTGTTGTTGTTGTTGTTGTTGTTGTTGTTGTTTTTGTTGTTGTTGTTGATGATGATGTTGTTGTTGTTCTTGTTATTGTTGTTGCTGTTGTTGTTGTCGTTGCGGTTGTTGTTGTTTTGTCGTTGCTTTGTTTGTATGTTGTTGTTTTTGTTGGTATTTTCCTTAGTTTGTTTTGTCATGGGTTTTTTTAATTGTTTTTTGTTGTCGTCGTTGTCGTTGTTGTGGTTGTTGTTGTTATTGTTGTCATTGTTGTCGCTGTTGTTCTTTTTGTTATTTTTTTGTGTGGTCCTTTCTATATAGTTTGTTTGTTTTTTGTCCTTTGGGGCGTATCCACTTTCTTGGACACTTTTTTTTTCTCTGTGAGAGCACTTTCAGTGGAAAAGGAGTGAGAAATAGGAGAAGGGTACTTGATTTAATTTAGTTTGATCGAGACCAATCTTAAAGATTGTTTGTGGCCTTCCATAATGTGCAAGTAACACGTCTTGCTTGTTAGACGTTGTTTTTAGAATTATGTTTGTTGGTTCAAATTGCTTTGCGATAATATCCATCTACTACTGTAGACACGAAACGTTTGTATGTCCAAGAGTCTCATAAAGCTGTGACAACGTCTCATGTTTGTTTTCGTTGTTGTTTTTTGTTTTGTTTTTTCGTTAGGGGTAGGTCAGAAAACAGTCCTAGATAGATTCCATGATTTTATAATAAGTATTCAAATGGATCAATTCGAGACGGCGTGGTTTTAAATTGTATTAGGAATTCACAGTAACTAGTCCGGAACAAAAAACATCCTTGATGTTAAAACATCCATAAGCTTTCCACATACCCCAAACTTTGCTTTTTTCCGTCAAAGATTGGAAAAAAACTGTTTCCCAAAAAGGTAAATGAAGCATTTTATTTATTCATTATTTGTGTCTATAGAATTCGTAATTTCCATTGTCATCAACTGCTCTATATTGAAGACCATTTTCCATACTTGTGTCTGACAATAATTACACGGGCTAACACTCAAAGAGTTAATACTGGAACTTCTGTCTCGAAAGATCACCCAACCAGTAAAGAGCAAGGCGGGATGCAAACCTGGGATATCCTGATTAACAGCCGTGTGCTATGCCGACTGATCTACCTCACTCACCCGGGGGAGGGTGGCCCTGGGGTAAAACATCGGCTTCCAACGGAAAAGGTCCGTGGTTCGAGTCCGGGCGATTTGGCTCCCTTACTGGCCTGATCAGTTTTATTCTAATAATATTAATTTCGGGCAGAAATCAAGCAGAAAATTGGCATCTGCTGCTGCTTCTACTACTACTACTACTACAACCACTACTACTACTACTACTACTACTACTACTACTACTACTACTACTACTACTACTACTACTACTAC
>RQTK01000140.1:330312-342812 GCA_003991915.1 Elysia chlorotica
TAATACATGCAGGCCTTAAGTTGCTACTGCTGCAAACATTACTACTAACACACACACACACTCAAAATCAATACTATTACTTATGTTTCTTCTGAAATGTTAATCGTATTTTTATTGAAACAGCGTCTGTTACCCGTTTTTACTATGCACTGCAACATTAAATTTGTTTCGTGTGAGAAGTAACAGAACCCACTGTTTTCAATAATTTCAGATACGGCTATTTTTTGTATGGGACACGTTGATGCATTTTTGGGATTTTACTTTTTTTTATAGAAATAATTTTATCAAGTTATAGCTTAGCACCAAAAATGTCCTTTGTGGGAAATTAAAGATAGGTTAATAGAACGAGTATGTACAATCTTAGAGTCAATATAGATGACTTTATTGTTATAGTAATTTGTTTTGCTTACTCCTGCATCCTACCAAACTACGTAGTATAAAATAGTAGGAGGGGAAATCGGATAGCCAGTAAAATGTAGGGAGAACGAGAAGAAGGACAGTGAAAAAATATATTGTTGTCATTTTACCGCAATCGTCCCTTTCATCATCATCATCATCATCATCATCATCATCATCATCATCATCATCATCATCATCATCATCATCATCATCATCATCATCATCATCATCATCATCATCATCATCTTTTTCAACAGCAGCAACATATCCAATATTACCAATGCAATTATAGTAACACTTTCCTCTTTCAATAACATCCATAACACTTGAATTTTGATGTATGCCTCTTCTTCTGTGTTCTGAATAAAGCTTATTAGCTTAAGGGAGAAACAAAAAACTAAGTCACTCGTTGATTGATCTACTTTACATTCCTTTTCAACTGCACTTTTAGGAGAAACAACATGCTATTGTTGTTGCCGCCGCCAAAAGTAGCCCAAAAATGTTAATGGCTATACACACATGCCTGAAGACTATTGAACCAATGAAAAATTTTTCCTCTTTGTAAAAATTGAAATTATTCGCAAGCATAACAGCAAGTGACTGTTGTTCACTGTTTCTCAGGTTGTGGAGGGAGTCTAATTTCAGACAATTCAAAACGGAGGCAAATAGCAGATCGCAAGACGACACCTCAACATACCCCCCCCCCCCAGACTTGGGGAGTTTCTAGTATGAAAATAATAATTTTTTTAAAGGTCGAAATTAAAAGTAGCAAAATACGAACATACGTATAATTTCATTTGTACTACTTTTTAATTGTCCAATGCTTTTTAATGATGCCTGTAAAACCAAGTTCTTGATCTGCAATGATGGCCCACAACTTCGCAGAATTTCACGAAAGTTGGCCAAAGTATTGATATGGCGCCAACTACCATACCTGAAGAGAACATGTTTGATATAGAACTACCGTTAGGATGTAAAATGCGGCGGTAGAGCGTTGGTCTCCGTACCAGTAGGTCCTCGGTGACGTCAGCACTATATAAGCATAATTGTGAAAGGGCCCCAAGACTGACGTCTGACAATTTTATGTGCTGCCACATACAAGACAGAGCGGGGATACCATAATCCCTGCCTCAGCCGATCACAGTAAACTGACACCAATCCAAACAGAAGGCGAAATCGTCAGGGATCGAACCTCGGACTTCCTGCGTCGGAATCCAATGTTCTAGCCCAGGGCTACCACCCCCCCCCCTCACTCCCGCCATGATTGGTCAGAAAACAACCTGCCCAAGGGGCGTGACTACGAGTATGTCATCCGTTGTCGTCGTTTAGTTCGCAAGCCCTCTAATAACCTGCCCAATTACCTCCCTTCCGCAGATGCCAGCGCCGGTTATCGGTCCTGCTGCACACTCACGTCTGCCTCATTCTCGTCTGCTCGCTGGCAGCACTGGACGCCATCTGCGTCATCGGACAACTCATCTGTGATATCCTCATCATGAGGGGTGAGTGAAACCATGTCCCTCTGTTTATCTAAGTATCAATTTCTGTCTATCTCAATCGCTCTACACCTCTCTCTTTCTCAATCTATCAATCTATATATTTGCCTTTTCGTTAATCTATTATATCTATTTCTCTTTCTGTAATTCTCTTTTTCTTAAATTTCAAAGATTCCCTGCCACCTTTTCATTTTTTTCCAACATCCTAGCATTTATGTACCTTTAATATTGTACGTCTAATTATTTGCATAAGGGGATTTTCCATTTCGTTTATTTGGATACAATATAGCCTTCCAATAAAAACCCTGATTTTTATAACCCGTCATTACGTCGTTCTCCTGCGAACCGATCCACAGAGAAATTAGACCATTTCGAGCACATAGACGAGGCGCTGACGCCTCTCCTCTTGGATTATATCGTGCACATTGACCAGAGTACGCATCAAAAATGGAACCTTGACGCCATCTTTGAAGTTCTCACTGGAACTGACCCCCATACAGACAACGGGCCTCTTCCGTTTCCGGCTGAACGGTGGGTTCTATGCGCATGTCTCTGTATAGAATTTATGTCTTCGGCTTCATTTCTGAAAAGAATGTAATGTGTCTGAGTCTTTGCTTTGCTTTCCATTGTTTTCCAATGTTTTAAATGTTTCTCTCTATTTGTCTTTCTGTGTGTGTGTGTCTGTATGTCTCTCTCTCCCTCTCTCTCTCTCTCTCTCTCTCTCTCTCTCTCTCTCTCTCCCTCCTGACTCACTGACTCACTGACTCACTGACATACTGACTCACTGACCTCCTGACTCACTGACTCACTGACTCACTGACATACTGACTCACTGACCTCCTGACTCACTGACTCACTGACTCACTGACATACTGACTCACTGACCTCCTGACTCACTGACTCACTGACTCACTGACATACTGACTCACTGACCTCCTGACTCACTGACTCACTGACTCACTGACATACTGACTCACTGACCTCCTGACTCACTGACTCACTGACTCACTGACATACTGACTCACTGACCTCCTGACTCACTGACTCACTGACTCACTGACATACTGACTCACTGACCTCCTGACTCACTGACTCACTGACTCACTGACATACTGACTCACTGACCTCCTGACTCACTGACTCACTGACTCACTGACATACTGACTCACTGACCTCCTGACTCACTGACTCACTGACTCACTGACATACTGACTCACTGACCTCCTGACTCACTGACTCACTGACTCACTGACATACTGACTCACTGACCTCCTGACTCACTGACTCACTGACTCACTGACATACTGACTCACTGACCTCCTGACTCACTGACTCACTGACTCACTGACTCACTGACTCACTGACTCACTGGCTCACTGACTCACTGACTCACTGACTCACTGACATACTGACTCACTGACATACTGACTCACTGACTCACTGACTCACTGACTCACTGGCTCACTGACTCACTGACTCACTGACTCACTGACTCACTGACTCACTAGCTGCGCCCTGTCTTGTGTGTAGCAGCACATAAAATTGTCAGACGTCCGTCTTGGGGCCCGTCCACAATGTAGCCTATATAGTGCTGCTGTTGGACGTTAAACCAACCCATCCCCCCCACCAAACTTACTAGCTGCGCGCACTTACAGTGATTGAGTCGGTACTGCGGCACTGACTCAATGCTCGCACGTACAGCCATTTAGTGGGTACTGACTGATGTAGTGACTCGCTACTTGATCGTACGGTCACTGGATCGGTACTGCAGCACTGACTCTATGATCGCACGTACGGCCATTGAGTGGGTACTGATGTAGTGACTCACTACTCGTCTGTACGGTCACTGGATTGGTTATGCGGCACTGACTCTCTGCTCGCACGTACGGCCATGGAGTGGGTACTGATGTAGTGACTCGCTAATTGCCCGTACGGTCACTGAATCGGTACTGCAGCACTGACTCTATGATCGCACGTACGGCCATTGAGTGGGTACTGACTGATTTAGTGACTCGCTACTCGCCCGTACGGTCACTGGTTGATACTGCGCTGTTGAATTCGCGAACGTGCGGTCAGAGAGTCAGTGCTAGTCTTTCGCCGATCGCCTTTTAATAGGATGGATGAGTTATATTGAGATGATTCGAGATGGAACCTTAAGCGAGAAGTGTGGTTTGCCATCAATGCATTCAGTCCATCAGTTATAGCTGATTTAATAAGATGGGTTTTATTCATCTATTATTCAACAGATGGAAGAGACAGGAAAAGGGACAGACAGACAAACAGTGAGATAGGCAAACAGTAGAACAAATACAGAGAGATAAAGAATGGTCAAGGAGGAGGTAGAGGCATCAAAACAATAGCAAAGAGAAATAATGTGCAAGCAAAGAACATTTTATATATGTATATATGTGTGTCTGTGGGTGTATGTGGGTGCATTGGAGATGCATTTCACTATGGCTGGTAGAAGAGCACCAGTTCGAATACGATTTGCCATGTTCATACTGCTCTTGTTTTAGTGATGTCACATTAAGAAAATCATCAATAAGAATAGCTAAATATGTATCTGAAATAAATTTATTTCGATTTTCTTCATCAAAACATTTTTATTCTATTTCCAGACAATGCTAAAAGTTTTTGCAATGGGCAAAAAATTGAAACATAACAAACTTGAGGTATGTATGAGACCTACATTGGGTTTTAGTTTCTTTTTAGTTTTCTCGCTAACTGACTCAAGTGGTAGAGCGATGGTCTCCGAAACCTGATGTTCTTGGTTCTGTCACGATCTGTCAAAACTTTATTTGTCCCAGCATCGTTTGTAACATAATGTGAACGACTGAGACAGGAGTCTTGGCATCCCTGCTATTTCGCTGTGTGGCAGCACGTAAAATAGACATTGGACTTGGGGCCTGTCCACAATATAGCTTATTTAGTGCTGAAATTGGATTTTAAGCAACCAACTCAACTTTACATCGTTGATTCCAGCATGGCTGCTGCCATGTTCTTTTCTATTAAACCCTTACAAAACCTCAACGCTAGTCTAGTATGACTTCAATCTTTATCCTCTCCCGCTATCACTAGGTGTTCGATGCTGTGGTGGTGGCCATTTCGTGGAGTCTTGACGTTGCGTTCTACCAGGGCATCTGGGCACACCCTGGCACCAAGGCGGCCACCCTGCTCACCGTGCTGCTGCCCTGGCGGGTCATCAGGATTGTCAACAGTGAGTCGGGGAGGGGGGGTAATTTATAGGTTGTGTACTGGCTGGGTTGGTTGTTCAGTTGAGTGGGTGTTTGAGTGGGTTCTATGCCCTGCTGCGTCATCAGGATTGTCAATAGTGAGTCGGGGAGCGGGGCGAGTGAAAAAATGAGGGAGGGAGGGAGGGAGTGGTTGGATGAGTAAGTAGGTGGCTACAAGAGTGAGCTCCTTGAAAGGTTATTACAGAGAGAGCCTCTGTATAATTTGTGTACTAGCTGGGTTGGTTGGTTGGTTGAGTCAGTGATTAGCGAGTAGGAAGCTCTGTGTGTGTGTGTGTGTGTGTGTCTGTCTCTCTCTCTCTCTCTCTCTCTCTCTCTCTCTCTCTTATTCTCTCTCACCCTCTTTCTCTCTCTATCAATCTTTCTATCTATTTATCTATTTTGCTCCGTGTTATATAAATCACAACAAGCATTGTGGTTAGTTTTGCCTAAGGTCGCCTTGCCGCCTCTCTTACATGTCCATGTTGTGCAATCTATTATGAACTCTGTGTTTGTTGTGGCCCCGTCAGGCTTCGTGCTGGTCATCCAGGAGAAGGACCACGTCCAGCTGAAAATCGTGAAGCAGCGCTTACGCCAGTCGCTCAAGAAGAGCAAGGAGAGCATTGACAAGGCTTCATCCTATAGGGTAAGATTACCACTTAAAGGAATCATCCATAGAGTAAGGTTACAACTTACAAACATTCCTATGGGGTAAGGTTACCAATTAACGGAATCATCCTATAGGGTAAGGGTATCACTTAAAGCAATCATCCTATAGGGTAAGGGTATCACTTAAAGCAATCATCCTATAGGGTAAGGGTATCACTTAAAGCAATCATCCTATAGGGTAAGGGTATCACTTAAAGCAATCTTATAGGGTAAGGTTACCACCTAATGGAATCATCCTATAGGGTAAGGTTGCCACTTAAAGGAATCATCCTATAGGGCAAGGTTACCACTTAAAGATATCATCTTATAGGATAAGGATACCACTTAAAGGAATCATCCTATTGAGTAAGACTATCACTTAAAGCAATCCTATAGGGTAAGGTTACCACCTAAAGGAATCATCCTATAGGGTAAGGTTGCCACTTAAAGGAATCATCCTATAGTGTAAGGTAACCACTTTTGAGGGTTCTTCTTATAGGGTAAGGTTATTCTTAATTTCGAAAAGACTGCTTTCTATGGGGTAAGGTTACCCGCATTTCATAAGGTTTCTATAGGGTAAGGTTACCTGCATTTCATAAGGGTTTCCTGGTATAGAGTAAGTTTACGAAATTCCCATAAGGCTTCTATGATTATAATTATTATTCGGTACATCTTTCCCTTCCTTCTGTCCCAGCACGAGGTGAAAGCACTGGCTGGGCTCTGTCGGAAGCTGGGGGCATCAGACCATGAGATAGGAGCCTGTTCGCCGTCAGGTAAGGGGTTCATTTTCTTTCTAGGTTTCTTATTTTCCTATACAGCAACGGGATCCAAGGTAAATTTCTGTCAGTTTGCATGTTGCTACACACAGACTGAGCCGGGGTATATGGACCTATGTCCCAGCCGATCATGTGACACTGATACCGACACAACCAGTAGGGAAGAAAACCCAATAAACAAATTGGCATGAGCGTGGGATTGAACTGGGATGGCCAACGCTGTTGATGTCGATGGGCGAACTGGCAAGTGGTAGAGCGTTGTTCTTCTGGTCGGAAGTTCTGCGATTCGAATCTAAACAATTTGTCAAAAATATTTTTTTCTGATTTGGTCTCCTGCTGGTTGGGTCGGTGTTAGTTTACTGTGACCAACTGCGACAGGAGTACATGTCTCCCCGCCCTGTCTTGTGTGTGGCAGAAAGTAAAATTGTGAGATGTTAGTCTTGGAGCCCGTCCACAATATAGCCCATAAGGTGCAAAAGTTGGATGTTAAGCAACGAAATAAAACCAACAGTTGTTGATATTTCTGTGTTAGTTGTTACTTCTGCTGTTTCTATTGCTGTGGTAATGAATGTTTTACACTTTGTTCTCGCTTCTTTATGACATGATGAAACATTATCTTTAAAGCCATCTGATTTTCTTCTCCTCTGCCTCATTACAATGAGAATTAAAGATGTAAAATCTTTACTTTTGGGAAGAAAAAGAAACACCTCGATAAGCTGTGTTTACTTAAGATTCTCCTCTCTTTCCAACTCTGCTACTACTAACCGATAGTTGACCTAGAGAAAATCAGAAACCCTTAAATCATTCATCCACTTCCGTCTTGCCGTAACCAATCAGAGCAGTGTTGAGAGAATAACATTAGACCTGTCTTTACCATTATTCCTAGCGGCCGTCAAAGAAAGCTGACCATACAAATGCCATAATGTATCCACAGAAGAGAAGGCTATAGAGCTTGATTGGAAGTGTGTATGTGTTCTGTGTGAGTGTGTTTGTGAGTTGCGGGTGTGGATTGTTCCTTGTCATTTCTGTCACAGAGAAAATGACGATGGATCCATCAATGGGGGTCGTAAATCACAAAGGGCGATCACTCTCTTTGAGCTCATTGGAGACAGAATCCGTGACCACCTCCGTCATTGCAGGATTATGCCCCCTATCTCCTGAGCAAACTTTGCGACGACAAAATCCTCACTCTGGATCTAGACGTTCTAGACTTATAACCATTGTGTTTGTTTTCTTAATATCTGCCTCTTTTGTTATGTTTTTACCTTCTTAAACTCTATCCTAACTTCGACCTGTCTATAGAGTAGCCTCCCTTGGTCGTGACAAAAGGCTTCTGGTGGCCAACAGATTAATCGCGCGGCCTCAGTATTACAAAATTCTATCGCCATAAAAATAAAGAATACAGATGGAACTGTGTAGCTCTCGGGCCGCGCGATATTGGTTCTTACTCGAACGGCGTGTGTCTCTATTTCTGCTACGAGCAGCCAGACTAGTTTGTGACAATTGTTTGTTTCATAAAGTTACTAGGTCTACACTGATTTAAATTTCATCAAAACGGAAGAAGAAAAATGTTTACCATGATTATTTTATTTCTGTTCTTTCTCTCTTTTTCTCTCTTTTGCTATATCTCCTTCTCTCTTGCTTCCTCTTTCTCTTTCTTATTCTATCTCTGGGCATTTCTTGCCATCTCTCTATCCGTCTACCTATCTATCTACCTATCTATCTATCTAGCTATCTATCTATTTATTTATCTATTTATCTATCTATCTATCTATCTGTCTGTCTGACTATCTATCTATCTATCCATCTATCTATCTATCTATCTATCCATCTATCTATCTATCTATCTATCTATCTATCTATCTATCTACCTATCTATCTGACTATATATCTATGTATCTATCTATCTACCTATCTATCAATGTATCTATCGATGTATTTATCTATCTATCTATCTATCTATCTATCTATCAAACGATCTATCTATCTATCTATCTATCTATCTATCTAACTATACATCTTTCTATCTATCTATCTATCTATCTATCTATCTATCTGCCTATCTATCTATCTATCACGTGATACTGACACCAACCCAAACAGTAGGGGGAGATAGGGGATAAAACCGCAGCCTTCCTCTTATAAGTACGCCATGTAATTTTGCCCCCCCCCCCCCCTCCAACAAAAAAAACACCTATTTAAAAAATCCTCTTTTTTTAATAAAAAAAGAAGCCAATATTAAGTTGTTAATCTGAGATTTTCTATACAATGAACATAACGTTGTGGAACCAGACATTCTAGCATACGCCGAAGTGTCTACGATGTAGAAAATCTAGTTTATTGAGACGTCACAGAGTTCTAAATATAGTCTGTATATGTTGATTTATGTTCAGAATGCTAACAATTATGGTTCTTGACGTGTGGCAGAAACAAAATGACGCTGAAGGTAAAATGGGAAGGAACTCCTAGAAATATGACGCACTTGATGTTAAACGTCAGTTGTTGCCCTTATCTAACTTTCATTGGGTCTCGCTGTCATAATAGCTTTCCTTATTTACTTTTTTTTTTTTCATACATCACTATCTAGCATTGCATTGCTCCACTTATCAATGTGTTTTCTCTTCATTAATAGAGACTCCCTCTCTTTGATATTTCAGACACACTCCAGTATATTTTCTCTTACTCTTTTAATATGTTTTGAAATCGGTTTTTGTTTACCTACCTGCCTACCTACCTGCCTACCTAATTGTCTATTCTTCTTTTTATCCATCTACCTATCTTTTTCAATAAGCTTAGATCTACAAGTCTCCCTATCAACATAATATCTATACATATTGTAGACATATGCTCTTTCTTTTATCAACCTGTGTGTGTATATTTATCATTTGCTGTATACTTTTTTAACTTTCCCCATCATAAATGTTCATCTTTCTCCTGTTTCTGGTGTCGCAACATATCCTCTGTCTTATTCACAATTAGGAAATTGAAGCGGGACAGTTCACCCATTCATCTTTGTTCAGATCCCTAATTTAAACAAAACGAGCTCGCTCTTCCCTCAATGTTGAATAATATTAACTATTACGCCATTCAATACCCCCCCCCCCCCCCAACCTCCTTTTTTTTCCTCCTCCTCCCCCATAATGCTCTACTTCTTGCCCCTCCCCCCTTGCATATCTTGCTCTAATTCTTACCCCCTTTACTCTGGACATGACTTGTGTTAGCTGAGATTATCCAGGCTTTCTGTTCGCCAAAATATCCCCCTTTCTGTCTCGCTTGTCAATACCTGGTCATTCATCACGGAGACTTCCTTGTCCCCCGATCCCTATCCTCCTCCTTCTTTCCAATAGCTCTTTCTCTCTATCTATATATTTGTTCTCTCTGCCTCTCTTTTTATTCTTGCACACCTCTCTCGCTCTGTTTCTTTGTTTTACTCTCTACATTTATCCTCCCTCTATTCCTATCTCACCTAACATCTCTCACTCTCTTAATTTGTCTCTTTTTCTTGCTCCACCCCTCCCTATCTTTTTCTTTATCTCCAATATAAATCTCGGTATATTTCCCATTCTGTCTATCCTCTTATATGTTTCGTTCTCTCATTTCCTTGCCCCTCCCCCCATCTCTCTCTCTCTCTCTCTCTCTCTCTCTCTCTCTCTCTCTCTCTCTCTCTCTTCTCCTTTCTCTTCTCTCTATCCCTATCTCTCTTTTTATCTCATTTCTCCTCTATCTCTCTCAGTATATAGACAGGCTTGTTTCTATTTTAGCCGCACTGAAAGATGTGGGTCCTATTGTTACACAGTAAGGCAAGGCTCTCATTGTAATGGTCGTATTTGTGAGCTGTCACTCAATACATTAGTTTTACAGGCTCGACAAGGAAATCCTGATTTAGATCTGTAGAGGCTTATAGATGGGGAGGGAGGTAAGACAGGTAAAGAGAGAGTGAGAGAGAGGAAGAAGAAAACATGGGGAAAGGAAAAGTGGGCAAAGAGAATCATCGTTGTGAATTATTTTTGTTTAACGGTTGTTTAGTTGCGTTATATCCATTTTCATATAAATCAATGCTTTTCTCTTTTTCCCCTCAATGCCTCTCAGATACATTAAATTGTAGAGAGCGAGAGAAAGACAGTCCGCCAGACAGACAGACAAACAGACAGGGAGAGAGAGAGAGAGATAGGAGGGTATAGGGGGACATGTTTATAGAGACTGGCAGATACTTTTATTCCATGTCTTTTTTTTTTGCCAAAACGGTTTATGGGAAACTATTTTGAGGGGATAAGTGGATGAGTACGCGGGTGATAATTAAGTACAAGGGAAACAAAGAGATTTTCAAGTTGGGAGCAGGAGGATGGAGGTAGGTGAATTGGGCCAAGCAAAGATAGAAATAAGATAGAACACGGGATTTGAGAACCATGTTATATAGAGTAGATGGTAATGAGGATCTATGTCCAGCATGTTAGGGTCAACAGATTATGAATAATGTTCGTGTTCGAACACAGAAGGGGGAGAGGTTAGGAAAAAGGCGATGTACCTTACAAATAAAAGTACACAGTACACAGTACACGGGTTCTACATAGTACATCATTATCCTGAATCGAACCATCATAGCTCCTGTGTTTGCGCTCGATCCATCGGCTCCTATACAGGCAAGACTGTCAGTCCAAGTTGTTAAGGTTCTGAGTTTGTTGCTAAACATCCAACGTCAGCACTTTATCGGCTATATTGAGGATGGACCCCAAGAGGAGCGTGTGACAATTTTAAGTGATGCCATATAGAGACAGTGCGGAGATACCATAACTACTGTTTCAGTCGGTCACATAATTTATTATTACTGACACCGATCCAACCACTTACAGTGGACGAAACCAGAAAAGATGCATTTTTGACTGATCGTGGGTTTCGAACCACGCACCTCCCTATCTGAAGACCAACGCTCTACCACTTGAGCCAGTTCGCGCCCCTACTGACATCGAGACAACAAAAGATTTGCTTGTGCCAAAACAGCTCTACTCTTGTTGTTGTTGTTGTTGTTGTTGTTGTTCGTTTGTTTTGGTTTTTTATTGTTGTTGTTTGTTTGCATTGACCTTACAAAAAAGACTCAAATATGGTTGAGCGATTTTTTTCATGATAGCCCTGCTTGTATATACGTCAATGGCTCGAGCACAAACATTATGGGCTAAGCTGGGACAGGCTTTAATCAGCCAACGAATTCATAGTCTCTTTGTTCTGAGGTTTGCCCGTTTATACAAAGCGATGGGCCGATTTTTTTTAATCTGTACTCTTCGAAAATCGTAGATGAAAAGTAATCTCAATTATGCATGTTTCTTTGTTTCTGTTGTTGTGGTTTTTTTTGTTTTTGTTTTTTTGTTTGTTTGTGGGGACGTTTCACATTCAAAAGACATATGCAGTCCTTTCCGTGAATGTGTGTGCGTGTGTTTACGTATCTATACTTCTAATTCAACCATACAACTCGTCTATCTCTTAGTAAAAATTTCTATATACTATACATCCATCAGGTCGAGCAGTGCGTCGCGGCAGCATCTACTCCGTACTGGAACGGGCGGCGTCCTTGACCCTGATCTCCACCCTGTCCCAGATGGGCAGTCTGCCAAGCGTCTTCGACATGGGCGACACGAGCTCGGAGGACGAGGACAACGGGTGGGTGGTCCAATAGGTGCCTGGGGTGCCTGGAGTGCCTCGGGTGCCTGGGAGAGAGGGGAAGGGGAGGTGGGAGCGCTTGTGTTAGCGACACAGGCTTTAGGAGACACACAGCATTAACGGGTGACATGATACAGCCCCGTAGGCTTCGAGTTCACTGAAAGCGCGTTGGCTCCGTACTTCAGTCTATTGGTTTACCTATCTGCGATATTCACTAACATTAAAGCAACTGTTTTCTGTGTCAGGGTCCAAAACAAGAAGCCCAAGAAGAAGGTGACATACAACTTGGTCAATTTTTGTTC
>RQTK01000140.1:345312-381985 GCA_003991915.1 Elysia chlorotica
TTCTGTGGCGTACCTTTGTGTTAGACCGTGTCGTCTCTTTATCTTCTCATCGTTTTGTTATCCTCTTCCTAGAAGATGCTTGTGAAAAACTAAAGCTTTAAATACCTTAAAATATTGTTTATCCTTTTTCCTGTACAGGATAGTAATACTCGACTGTGATCCGCCGCAACAAATCAACTTCCAAAAGTTTCGGGTGTCAAGTCCAAACTGCGCTGGTCCTGACAGCAAAGCTTTCACCACAAGACAATGCATATCTGTTGGTCACCAGATATGTTGCTCGTGCTTCCGCTGCTGCCCACTCTTCCTCATTATGCTCAACTTACTGAACACTCCTCAACTGTGTGACCTGAACGTTCGCCTCGAAGGCAGCAGATGACAGTTTAGCCTTTAAACAGGACGATCATTGCATTCATGATTATTATTGGATTATTGTTATGGTGTGTTATAATGTTCCGAGAAAATCGGGGACAAAAAATAAAATTCTGCCAGCAAGACAACAATGTGATTCTATTTTTCATTTAGTTTGATTTGTTCATTTTTTATTTTTCAAATTTTGACAATCATCTACTCCATGATTATAAAAACTTTCCCCCGCGTTTCTTTGCGTGGTAACTTGACGAATTTCGAAGTCAGATTTGATTCTGAGGTGAACCATGATTTTCCCATCATGGAGAAATGCTCTTTTCGCATCATGGCATAATTCGCTTTTTCGCTTTTCTCATCATGGTATAATTCGCTTTTCTCATCATGGTATAATTCGCTTTTCTCCTCATGGTATAATTCGCTTTTCTCATCATGGTATAATTCCCTTTTCTCATCATGGTATAATTCTCATTTAATTTGATCTTTCAACTGTCGTGCCTTGTTAATAGTGTATGAACCCCTTATGTCAAATCATTTGTTTCTCCTGGATTTTTTTTACACGGAGATTCATTTTACAAGCATGAGTTTCACCAGGGTTGGGGCTACCCCTATTTCCGATACAGTAGTTTACATGTAACTAGAAGTAGAACTAATATTACATTAGGCGTATGCCATGCTTAATCAAAGACGATTGTTACCTTATGTTTCATGGTTACCTGTTAAACAAACGTGGCTGTTATTTCTGTTTTATTTTCACTGAACAAAATTAACCAATGTTGCTCCTTGTTAAACGTTTACATAAGCACCTTAAACTTCTTGTTAACCCTCTGTATGTTGCCTTTTGTTGCCCCAAACTTTTGTTACAGGCTCAGATATTTTTACCTTTGTTCAAATTTACCAGATATTTGTTACCTTCTTTATGTGTTCATGCACAGTGTTATCATCTTTACAGGAAATTAAACGTTGTTTCTTTTTTTCTTCTTTTTTTCTTTTTTTTTTTCTTTTTAAACATTAAAGGCTGTTTTGTTACTATTTACATACTTATTTGATTTTTACTTTGTTATTTTTTTTACAAGTACTTACAAATGTTGCTTTAAACTTTGTTAAGTGTTATCGCAAAAGACTCTTGTGTTATTCTAAAAGGCTGTGTTTGTAACATTTTACATAAACTCATATCAATTTTGGCTAATATGCCCTGGTCGTTAATAATGATTTTGGCTTTTACATTTCGCTGTTGGTTATCTTCAATTTGTGTTGGTTTGTTGTTGTTTTTTCGGAGATGGGAGTTTCTGTTTTTGATTTGTCTCCTTTTTTTTCCAAAACAAGGATGTGTCCTCAAACTTGCTTTTATTGGTGTGATTGCGACTGTTTTTGCTTTGACGTTGTCAGTGTCCAAGTGAACGAGTATGAGACAAACTCTGTACTTCACGCTCACGCTAAAATAGTACGTGGCCTCAGATCCACTGCCTTGGTGAGCAGTGTTTTCGCTACTTGTTCAAATGGGGTCGCAGACTGCATTCTACTGTATGGACTCATCAATTGATTTAGCTCATAATGATGTTACCTCTATTCTATTTATATCATTTTTGTACGTAACTTTTTATTTGTAACTCACCTGTATACACACAAAAAACGCGCGTTGTTTAAACCACCCTGAGAGTGAGTAACACGGCATCTCTCCTCTCCGTTTTACAATGGATGTATACAGGATAAACAAATAAGGAATTATGAATTAGCGGTAAGTTTTCAACGAATGAGCAAAGAGTTTGACCGTCTTTCAAGTTATGCTATGTCCATTGTAGGGTTTGACAAAGATTCAACGAAGTATTATTCCGACCATTCTTGTATTTTCTCATCCTATGTTTATCAGTAAATCGTAACCTGGATGGTTCAGCCTTGATCAGTTGCCTAAGAACGGAATATTTGTCTTCTATACAATTTAGGCCTTGTGCATTTTGTGATAAAGAAAGCGAGATGGACATCAGATATGGTTTCTGTAATTCTATGTCTAAAGTTGGTAAAAATGCTGTATTGGGTAATGAATATGATAAAGTCAAGTTCCCCTATTATGATGGAATACGTCACCTTAGGATAATGTAGGAAAGTCAAGTTTATACAGCTGGGGTAAAACACAGATACAATTACAAAGTAGATATTCAGAATGTTTAACAATATTTTTTTTTTAATTCTATTATCATTAATTAATCATTCTACTTTAAATTTCATATAAATCTTGTCACACTTGTGAAATGAACATTTGCCTTTTAACACTGTATTCTTCCCCCGTCGTGTTTGTATCTTTCATTTAAAGTCATGTGATTATTTGTATCTTTCATTTAAAGTCATGTGATTATGAGAACGTTAAATTTGCATTCGAAAGCTGAGTATCAAGTTCTTTAAAAGAACTATTAAGAATGTTGATTTGAGCGTATGTGAGTGTTTTTGTGTGTTTTACACGGAGAGGGAAGAGGGGCTGTACAGAGAAAAATGTGATACTATTTCGTTCATGGAACAATGACTATAATATTATGAAATACACCTGATCTGAATGTTTCATTAAAAAGCTACATTTATGTTTAATAGAGAATTCGTTCATTTTATTGAATGTTCAAAACATTTATGTTTAATAGAGAATTCGTTCATTTTATTGAATGTTCAACTTAGATTTCATATTGAATACATGTACGTGTGTGTGCTCTATGTCGAATGCCCCAAAACACATTTTAGTTTCTACTTTCGCCCCACAAAGTTACATAAAGAACTGAGATATCAACTAGGAGAGGGGTGGTAACCTCACACTTTTTAGTAAACTTTGATTAGTTTCATAGTGGTGCGTGGCTATATATTTTTGGTAACTATATTTCTTTATAAATAATGTTCAAATGTTTTTAAGGAGAAATGGACAAAAACAAAATATATCATTTTATTCCCCACAGAAGTTTTATATTCGATGCAGCTGTGAAGTATAATGTGATTATTTTTTCCTCCACAAGACACCTAAAATTTTTTTTTATCAACCTCCACCTTATTCTTATTGTATCATGTCCTGATAGCCAGGTCTTTATTGTTGTTTTGAACATTCTAAAAGTGTCAAAAAGTTGGACTCGAAATATTCAGCAGCATTATAACTGTTTCTATTATTATTTTTTTTTTATTATTATTATTATTATTATTATTATTATTATTATTATTATTATTATTATCATTGTTTTTTTTTATTATTGTTTTTTGTTGTTATTTCGATTTTCCAAAGAAAAGTCGATCTTCTCTAAAAAGCTTGATGGATAATCAAGCAAGATTCGAAACTAAAACAATGTTCTTTTTTATATTTGTATCTATTCAATTTGTTTTGAGACGGTTTAAACTGTATCAAAAGGAGCGTATGTGATATTATAATATTTTTATCAGAACATTAAATGTTTAGCTATTTTACTTCTTTTTTAGATTTTAAATACATTAACAATATGTGCCAATAATGCATGATCCTATAAAAGACTAAGCAACGAGACCTTAGACAGTAATAAGGGTTAAAAATATGTGTTAAATTGATACAGAGGAACAAATAAAATGCGTATACACTGTACGTAGTGGTTCAGGAAACAGAGATCCTTCTCAATTTGTGTATTCTTTCGAAATGGGTGTCTAGAGTGTAATACTGATTTTCTGAAAGTGTGAAGGAAGAGGGAGAGAGATGAGGGAGAGGGAGGGAGGAAGAGAGATGGGGAGTTGTTGGGTCGATTATGATAACGATAATAATGAAGAGAATGATGGTGGTGACGATGATGATAATGGTGGTGATGGCGATGATGATGGTGATGATGATGATGATGATGATGATGATGATGATGATGATGATGATGATGATGATGATGATGATGATGATGATGATGATGATGATGATGATGATGATGATGATGATGATGATGATGATGATGATGATGATGATGATGATGATGATGATGATGATGATGATGATGATGATGATGATGATGATGATGATGATGATGATGATGATAAGCATAGTGCAGGCTATAAACATATTTACTGGTTCTTTGATCTTCTTGTCAACTTTCCGCTTCTCAAGGGAAACTTACCTAACCTTGCTCAGACACATTTTTTTTTAATTCCTATCAATTATCATTTCCCTAGTTCTCTCCTTTCTTTCATTGCGAAACGGCTAACATTACAATCATTATGTTATCCAGAAAATGTGTTGTGTTGCTTGAGCCCTTAGTGTTCAACATAAACAATATTTTTATATAATTATGTCATTGTGAACGGATCCCAGGACTTAGGTATATTACCTGCTGTCACACACAGACAGAGACGGGATATCAGAACTTCTATATTACTTAGCCTCTTAGCCAGTTAAAGCGTGCATTGTACTGAACCGATCCAACCAGTAGAGAGAGAGAGAGAGAGAGAGAGAGAGAGAGAGAGAGAGAGAGAGAGAGAGAGAGAGAGAGAGAGAGAGAGAGAGAGAGAGAGAGAGAGAGAGAGAGGCGTCCCGATGGTGATTCCAACAAACGACTTCCCGGTTAGAAGATGTTCACTCTGTCGACGAGCTTATAAATCATGAAAGGATCCAGTAAGAGTAAGCTTGTTCGTTCATGTATGTAAAAGCCTGCATTTATAACAAATAAAATGTATAAAATAGCAGTGAAGTTTGGTTCGGTAGATAGATTTCTTAACGTCTTTTGTCAGCATCTAGGCTAAATTCACGGACTGTCCCCAGGTCTATCGTCTTGACAATTGAATTCAACATTAGACATAGAGACAGAGAAGGTCATACAAGGACATCTGTCTCCGCAGGTCAAAATATTCAAGTACTGGTAACTAGCCATTATTTTAAATGACTTGACTTCCTATGCAAGACCAGCATAATGTTGGCCAATACATTTTCAGTAAACGATTACCACAAGGCTGATCCCAATAATAATTAAAATGAGACAGCTCCAACGAAAAAGAAAAAGATTTTTCTAATTCATAGCTTTCTTTGGTGTGACAAATATAACTTCAATGGTTTTGATCATTTGGAACCAGCAAGATTATTACATTTGCTTGTTATTTTCATTAAAACCAATTAAAATTGAGAAACAGAAAAAGCTTGGTGCGGTGTGTACGATTGTTTTATTGGTATATTATAATTACGTCCCAATAGGGTTACAGAAAAATGCAAATTGTTCTTTCACCATTACACATTTCTTGTTTAGACGGAAAAAAACCATACAAGTAATACTTAATGCAGTACTTACAAAAGCAACAGAACATGAATTAGTCAAACAAAACCAGTTACAAAAAATGAGCACATAAAAAACTAATACAAATTACAAGTAATTTACAATGTATATCTTATCTACAATGCATACAGCTGAAATATTACAAATACTGCTTGTTTTACACAAAATTTGTAACTATCTAGATTGAAAACTACCACTATCTTACTATCACTAAAAAAAAGTGTTTTAGGACAAAAAAATAGCCCAAAAGTTGTGATATTCACAATTTTTTTTTTACTTTAATTAGTAGGCTACATGATAACAGGCAAGTTCATTATAGATAATTATCAAAATGACATCCTCTATTAAATTTGTGCAGTAAAGTCAAGTCTAATCTTAAAATGTTCTACCTACAATTTTCTTTAAATAAACAAATTTACTTCAAAGGCTCTAATTAATAAACTACTTGGCTAACGACAACATTTGGTGTTTACAATGTATAGATATCAAAAGCCTAGAGACACATTTCAATAGCTATATTTGAATACTTGAGAGAGTGCAGTGGATCTAAGGAGCAGTGTGCAGTACAATGTACAAAGATACTAATAGAGAGAATTATAAAAAGAAACGCCTTTCGACTTCAATTTGGATGTTGTTGTTTTTTTTAAAGTAGAAGCGAGTCATCAGTAAAGTACAACTGCTCTAACTCTATCCACAGTAACCCCATCTAATCATTTTCTTCTTTTTTTACACTTTGCTAAAAGATAAAAGTTTTAACAAGATAACTACTAAAACTTAATATTGCACAGAAAGCTACATATTAACATAAAACCTGTTTCAAATTGATCATCCACAGACCTTGACTTGTAATATGGCTGTGAAGACAGTCGCTTTACATGCTAAGACAATTATTAAAATAATGCAAAACATTTTGATACATCTAAATCATAATTTTCGATTTTTCTGTTATTTATACTTTAAATCATGTCTTTTTTTATTATTGAATTAAATAAAGAACATTTTGAAACATCGAAATCATAATTTTAAATTTTTCTGTTATTTATACTTTAAATCATGTCTTTTTTTATTATTGAATTAAAAAAAGAACATTTTGATACATCTAAATCATAATTTTCGATTTTTCTGTTATTTATACTTTAAATCATGTCTTTTTTCATTGAATCAAATAAAGAATACGAATTGTTGCATTGTAATCTAATATTTAGTTAAGGTATGATTGCCACTTACAAAGATTCCATTTTGTCATCAAATTACTAGCATTGATTATCAACAATAAACTCAACTTACATAGACATATTAAAAAAAATAGGCAATCAGTTCAGATCATAAAATGGGAAAATGTTAAAAGATTGTGGATGGCACGGAGGATGGTGCCTTTCATAGAAACGTTCTGCTAACTATTATGTACATTTTTTTCCAGATCTATCGAAATTGTTATTATTTTAATTGAACATGACTTTTTACATGTCCTTTCCTTTTGGCAATCCAGGATTCTGTTTGAATTACTTCTACCTTGACAACAAAGAAGTCTTCAAAAAAATTACGAAATAGCTTTTGGCACAGTAATTAAATGTTGAGGTTTCCAAATACAGAATTTGAGAAAGAAGACTTTGATTTGACAGTTTGAGATGCTAAGCAAAACAAATGTTTTGTTTCAATCCTACCAATTATTACATCATAGACAATGTGGGACAACAAATTATACATGTTATCATGGGTGCATACATTTCTGCGTGAAATTGACAGAGAAAAAAAGATTGAGGAATGATGCTCATGTTATAATAAAAGTAACAGGGTGTAGAATTAGAGACTCTGAAACAATAGTGCTTGACATTTTAAGCTATGGTACATAAACAATTATTCTTTACAATACAACAGTGCATTTATTTATTTTTTTCATTTGAAAGATCATAAAATGTAAAATAACGTTGGAGCTGTAAATTGATTGAGAATCAAAAACTGGAAAAGAAGAAAAACTGACATGCAAAAGGATTACAATTTTAAAGAAAAGAAATTTACTTAGAGAAAAAAAAAGGAAAAAAGAAAAAAGGCATTGGGATTGTTAGTGAACAAAATTTTTTCCAACAAAATTATCAGATACTTAAAAAAATACCAGTTTACCACATATCAAAATGAAATTCATAGATTTGCAATATAAAAGTGAAACAGAAGGGATTCTTACTTTGTCGCTGCTTGTATTTTTTTTTAAACAATTTTTGCTAGTCTCATATTGTATACCTGGACATCTTTGAAAAAAAAGAAGAGTTAATTAACAACCCAGGATACATATTTTTTTATAATCTGGTAACGGTATGTGTGAACGTTTTGATAAAAGACTAATACGTTATATGACACGGCATGAAATCAGATTGATGAAACCAACGCCTTTGGCTCTAGAAAAAGGTTATCTTGGTACTTCAATGTTCAAAATAAAGATTTCACTTTCCATACATATTATTGGAATAACATATAGTAAGAATTTTTATTTGTTTTTGTTCGTAAAGAATGTACATGTAAATGTATACAAAATAATTCACTCTACAAGTTATATTTAGTTGTTTGTTGATGCTTTTTTTTTTTTTAAAGATACTCAAGCTATGGGACATCAGAAATATTAATAATGATGTAAAAGTTCCATACCCAAACTCTTATGATAAGAATACTTGAAGCATAAACTCCAACATAAATTGTGACCAAAATGGTATTCTTCAATGTCTAATATCAAATGACTGAGGAAAAAAATAAATCTGGAAGTTTTTAATAGTGTTAAGTAGATATATCTCAATTAAGATGAAAAGAAAAGAAAAAAAAAGATTTGAATGTCTTGTAGAATGTAAAATCAAGTTTCTAAACACGTTTGGACATGTGGAGCTTCAGGCAAACGTGGAGTATTGTTTTATAGATTTGGAAGCCACAGAAAATATGGTTGGTTATCTACAGAACATAACGAAACGTAGCATCACATTAATTGCTGGATAAGAAGGTAGAAAATAACATTTTCAAGTTATGAATGGAAATACATAAGACAAAAACCCTTTTCGCCTTTAAAAATTAAAAAAAGTTCAAATGAAATAAAGAATCTTAAAAGATTACATTTATTATGGTTTTTATACATGTCAAGAGGCACTCAAACAAAACCTAACTATTTCTTGTCTACCGTGTCTCTTAACATCCTGATTTTCATGTAGGAACTCAAAGAGTAGCCTCTACTTGATAAAGATCTTTGGAGAAACTTGTTAGGATTTCAAAACATTGGAAATCACTTAAAATTATTCTTATAGCCATAATTGGGACCAATTAAAAATGGAAAAAAAAAAGGAAAGAAAAAAAATCTGGTAACAATAGATAACATGTTTACCAAAATCAAACATAGTGAAGTACTAACCACAGCTCAAATTTTGTACAAATTAATTGAGCAGAGATTTGAGTTAGATAAATAAAAATAAACAATCCAAATATTTATGAGACATTTTGCTCGGCAAGAGTGAGCTTCTAGAAAATTCAGTTATTTATCTCAATTTCCTTTATAGAGATACTAACAATTTAAAAGCAGACATAGAGGTAAAATTAAAACTTGCTGATAGAATAAAAGACCCCCCCCCCCCCACACACACACACACACACAAATACACATACAAAAGGGGTATTTAATGATGGGTTTGTCTTTGTTTGTTCTTTTTTTTAGATTTTTGGGGGCCATACAAATCTATAAAAAACAGACTTTCATGAACTTCCTTTCATCAACATTGATTTAAAATAATTTCTGTTTTTAAGACATAACTCAATAAAGATGATATAAATAATAATGACAGGATTCTTCAGATAAATTAGGATATAAATAACGTTTCCAGGCGTTTTTCTATGTGCTCTCTACTTCACAGCTGTCCTTGGTAAGTCAAATTCAGATCTTCTTTCATCACTGGAGAAAGCAAGACCATTGCAGATTAAATATTATAAGCTACTGCTATCCTTTATTTTTAATATGTAAATTATATTTATTGAAATGATCTACAAATAATAATAAAAAATATATATATGGTTCATTTACAAAAGGAGTATGTTAAAAATCTGCAATCAACTTTGTTTAAAATTTGCACGGTGATGAGATACAGGGATGCAAAACAGTCTTATGGTTTTCATTTTTCCAACATACATAACATTGATTAGACCTCTGTGATAACATGAAAAGCACGAGTCATACCATAACAAAGCGTATATCACAAATACATATATAAATATTACTTCCATGATTTCAGGTGGGACTTTTGAACTTGAGCCGTACTATGCAGATGCATATATATGAGAGGGTTAAACATTTTAAATGGAAAATATATGTATACATACTAAACATCAAGAAATAGAAAAAGTAAAAATCAAGTTTCATTTTGAAAATCTGTAAAATTGTGTACGATAAAATGGTTAAAATCCTCAAGCAGAAGAAAAACTTCTGTCCAATTCAAGGACTCAGCTAAAAAAATTGAAGATTTGCCATAATGTTTTTATTTTAATTTTAGTCTGGCCTCTTCATTCAAGGACTTCATCTTTCTTTTGTAAAGAGTAGTTTTAAAAAAAGGCTTTCATTACTTAAAAACTTAAGAATTGAAGCTCATTTGTATTTATTTTTGCAGGTGATTTGATTTTTCTATTGCATTATTGTAGGTTATAGTTTATGTCTACAAATTACAAAAAAAGAGTTTCACAAATGCAAAAACCAATTTCAGAGAAACAAATTTTATATCAAGTATAAAACAAAAAAGTACAGATGGTTATGTCTGGATAAAAAACACAGATCATAGGATGAAACACAATTTCACAGGGCATTATACAACTAGTAGACACAAAATGCATTTTACTAAGAATAATTATGTATCAAACAAAGAACATCTCGCAATACTTGTTAAAATTTTAACAATCTGTCAACAAAATACTTAAATGTTTTGATTATTATCAAGGGTTGAAACAAAAAGCAACATCTCGTTCACAGAATCAAAAACATAGTACATATATAATCTCTTCTCTTCTTATAATTGCTCTGTGATTGTCTCATTTTGTTTCCTCACATAAAAATTTAAAGATTTAAATATCTAAATCAAAAGTTTTCAAATTTGATACATGTACTTGTATCTAATTAATTCTACAAATCTACCATCATCAGAGATTAGGATTACTGAATACTTCATAAATGTTGCTCTCTTGCAACATTGATAAAAATGTGCAGCACTTTAAAACCCTTTAAATGCGACCCATTTATATAGTTTGCAAGTCCTAAAATTTCCAATACACCAATGGATTTATTAATTGAAGTTTGTTGAACTATGAGCCTTGAACAACATTGTAATTGTCGAGATTACTCAGGGCTTTTAACTTTTTAGGTTTATTTCACACCTGTATCTTTTGAATGACAATCATTTCAACAGCAATAAAGTACTCATTGACACAGTAAGCAGTTCTGCTCGTTACAAGGAACACCAGTCATTACATCTGGGGAAGAACATTCGTTGATTTGATAAATGCTCACAGGCGTTTCTGACAGTCAATGTTGAACTCAAACAAAGCCATGGTGGCTGCAAACAATGACCTTAAATAAAGAAAACAGTTTTCATGCAAAATTTAAGGCTGCATGACTTTAGTGTATTCACAAAGAAAATTAGAGGTGATATTTCAAGAGAAAAAGAAAAAAAAGAAACAAATGCCACAGGTGGGAACAGAGCATTCACATTTATAGATCAAACCAAAGAAGAAGCATTTTTCACATAATTACAGTTTTAAACAGAAAGAAAAAAAACATGGAAAGTCAAAAAAGCAGATATCCAAAGTGAACATTTTTTTAAATTCTTATTAGTTTGTATATTTTTTTTTAATCTACTTATACCTCGAACCAATTTTAAAAATGTCAGAAAGTAAAAATCCAAGAAGTCAGCTTATCTTTATCATTAATCAAAAATAACAAACACGTGATGCTATGCACATATTTACATGAACTGATTTATAATGCACTTGTGATCAAGTTTCCCTTTAGCTCAAAATGAAAACAAAATTATAATTATTATTATTATTTTGTTGCTGCGCAAGCTCAAAAACAGAAGAAAAAAATGAAGTCGCTCTCTCAAGGCAGTATGAAGGCACTTGACTCAAATTCTGTTATTCACGAGCAAAACTAAGATAATCTTGGGAGGAGCATGATTAGATCGTTCAAAATAAGTAAAAATCAAAGATGGTTTTGTGTGTAGGGGGGATAATGATATTTGATGAGAGGGGGGAAAAATTAAGAAGACTTTGTAAACGAAGGATAATACTGGCTTACCATATAAATGCTGTGGAGCAAGCTTAAAAACAGTAGAAATGTAAAAGTTGAAAACTGCTTCAAAGCAAAAAAAAAAGAATACATATGCACAAACCTATGAAAATTAAAATTCCTACCACTGGAGCACGCAAATTTAAAGGCTGTTTCAAACGCAGACAAGCAATAATACACTAGTATAATTTAGCACCAAAAAATCAGCAACATTTCAGCAACTGATTACACAGTTCTTGTCATGATATCCACACACAAATAAAAAAACATGCACTGCTCTCATGTTCTTGTTCAACATAAAACATATTAAGTAAACATTATATTATCATAAAAAGAAGAGTCAAAGAGTCGTATTATTCTAGTTTTTAAGGTGAAAAAAGGTTGGGCCAATTTCAACATGTGAATAACTGTTTCAGTCTTTTAAGGTTATCTTAGCAACATGTTATCTGCATTTTGAAAAAAGCACATTTGAGAATAACCTCCTGCTGCAGCATAAACTTTTAGGATTTTAAAGAAAATGTCCAGTTCTCAAACTATGAAAGAAATAATTCTATCAGTGCCTTTTTTATGGACAGCTAATTATTAAACATAAATTACACCAATTTTCACATGAAACCTATAAATCCAAGGTAAAATTTTAATAAACATATAAGTAACTTTATATTGCTCAAAAAACACTGCTGTCTAATTTTGACTTGAGCCACGGAGTGAAGGAGAATAATAATGGACATTGTCATGCCAGCACGGCAGAAAGCAGCAGTTTGTCATTGTGGAATGGATAAATCAGCACCAGGCACAATGTTGTTTGGGGATGGAACTTAGACAATGAGCTCAGAACATTTGAGGCAGGTCGCAGTAGAGATAAGTAAAAATCAACAACAAAAGTATGACACCAAAACAAAGCAAACTGTTTTATAACAAGAAAATAATAAGATCTTGATCAATGGCATACTACTACAATATTTACTTTGCTTTCTTCTATGTTTTACAAAGCCTTTGCCAACACTTCCTCTTTGCTTTTTCCTTTTAATTATTTAAAATAACACAATAATTTGAGAAATTTCAACATTCTATTAATATTTTTTTTAGTTTTACTTTTAGGATTCAATTGAATCTTGACACTCTTTCGCATGATTTTGGCAACAATTTACAGATGTTGACAAGAGTTATAGTTCATGTGCAAAATGCACCATCTGCAAAATATTTTCAGGATAACATTGTAATATCACTAAACCATATTAGTGTTGGAGATGTTAACCAACATCCTGTGGCCAAAAAGTTTCAAATCTAGTGTGCCATATTGAGACAGAAAATCAGGATTGGTTTCTAAGTTTAAGGTGCTTTTTATGTCCAGATAGTTGAATATAAAGTACTTTTCAACAATCATCTTTGCTTCAAATCAAATTCATTGTCTAACTAATATATTGCCAAGTTTTGATGATGGAAAGAAATATTAAGTGTAAGCATTTATCATGTTGATGCTGTCTATGAGATTAACTTTGGGAAATATTCCCAAAACTAACAAAAGTGCGGTACAACTGCCAATTAATCTATAGATTTTCACATGATCCTATGGTAAAAGATGATTTATTCAACACACACACTTGTAATTGGTCATCTCAAATGATTTCAGGCATGTGTAATTGCACTGTAGAGCAAACAGGATATATCTAAAGGATACAATAAATTTCTCAGTTGTTGTGGAGTAAACAAAGATGGGTACAGTGCTATATTGAAGCATGTTTACCAATGACAGCCTTGAGTTGTTGCCTTTATATTGCTGAGTATTTCAGTATTAAACACACAGTACTTAAAAGAAAACAATTCATGTAAAGTAAGCTTCGCTGTTTTAACCCTGACTACTTTTACATTCCAGAAGATAAATGATCCAGATTTGATTTTAAACAAACTATGGGGACACTACAGGCAAGCTATCTATAAATACATTTCATTGACACAATTCGATGTATATATACAAACACATACAATGGGACTAAATCTACCCTCCCCATATTTGAGTTTTTACCACCAACTAAGAAACATGACTGCCTTGAAACAAACAGCAGCCTTACAATTTTGTAAAGTATATTCCCTGGTTGAACCCAGCTTCTTGTTAAGGTCTCGTTTTATAATTAATATTCCAGGATCTGCTTGCAGCACATGATTACCAAAACTTATTATAGACCTGAGGGAAACCAGAAACTAGTGAGAATACAAAATTTTTCTGGGTCCAATGACTTGTACACCTGCATTGCACAGGACTACCTCACAGTCACTCTTAGTCTTACTCCACATCATCATCGTCGTCCTCCTCCTCTCGCCTTGCGATGGAAGACTCTCTCTCTGCAGCTTCACTGTCCTTGGATCTGTTGCCCCCACACCGCTTGCGTCTGCTGAAGTAAGCGAATGCCCCGATGACCAGAAGAAGGCCAATGCCGGCCGCCAGCAGAACCCACCACATGTTGAAGCCGGCAGAGTTGCTTCCCGACTGCGCTGCCAGCCTGGCTTCAGTCTTCCTGAGCAGCTCTCGTACGTCGCCTCCAGGGAAGTCACTGACCAGCACACGGTACGTCTCTGGACGTTCCACACTGGAATCGTTTGACCATATGACATGGTCAGGGTTTCGCTGGCAAAACAGAGAAAAACATGAGAAATTAAGACTGAAGTCACTTCATCTATCACTGAATATAAGGTTCATGTACCTTAGAGAAAAATTGGTTACGACTTCAATTTTTCTTTATTTCCAATTTAAGTGATGGTCCAAGTTTTAAATGAAAAACTGCTGCAAAACTTAAACAACTATTAGGACTTAGGTTTCACATGGATTAATAGATACTGGTTGATGGCAGAATCTTCGAAGACCAAAAATTACTTATTCAGGAAAGGTGTGAAGGTGTTATAAAACTAGTACAGTGGTCTACGCCTAAGAACCCACCCCTTGGAAGACAAGAAAAGTTGGTTCTTTGAGGGAGCGGGTTCTAAAGGGTGAAGAAGAAAATGGGTTTGGGGATCTGCAAACAAGTGATCCGTACGTAAAGAATAGATATCTCATGTGAAATTTTACGTTCATAGGTTGCCTGAATCGTCTTCGTTTTATTTTTTTATTTTTAATAATTTAACTGTTGGCCTTCAGTTAGCTATTCCAGAGCATTAAAAGATATAAATAAAGTCACTTATATACCAGTCGTCAAAATGCATTGATTTGTAAAGACACATAACCTTTAGAAACAGAAAACGATCTCAGAGGGGGACTGCACAAAGTTCTATAAATATAACTGTGGGGGATTATATTTCTACCTACTCCACCAGCCCCACCCCCATACACCAAGAGAGACAAGGGATAGACAACAAGAGAGAATTATACAGAGAGAGAAAGAGAGGGGGAGAGAGAGAGACAGGTTCAACAAGGAATTGTATGATGGCGTGACCAACTCACACTTTTCCTCACTGACATTACAATTGCGGCCACTCCTATGATTCTCAGTCTGGGGCAAACAGCTGTTCACACCTCCATGTCAAACTCTTAGATAACCCTGCCTGTAGGCTATCAGGAGCGTGGAATGGACGATGATGAAAGAAAGATTTGTTTGATCTTCACCAGATGACTTTCCATAGATCTGTACATTTCCCTTAACAGCCTTTGATAACTAGTTAAACGGTTAAAGGATGAGAAGTAAAGTTGAGGAAATTTTAAGAAAAACAACCAACATGCAACAATGAGATTGAAGACTGGGTACCCCTATACAACCACGCCCCTGAGAGAGAGAGAGGTACAGAAATAGAAGAAAAGAGAGAGGAGATGAGCGAGAAAAGAAAGGAGGGAAAAAGAGAGATAGAGAAGTGATAGAAAGAGACAGTTCCAGATTTTAAGAGGGGTTTGTGGGGTCTGGGTTCTGGGCCCTTCTATCAGAAACGATCCACATTTAAAACGCTTTGTAAAATTATGCATCCTATAACAATCATGAGGGAGTGAGGGCCCAGGGCCCCCTACAACCTAAATCCGACGCCGGAAAGAAACGAGCAAAAGATGGAAAGAGAGAGAAGGGGTGAGCTAGATAGGAGAGAAAAAGAGAGAGAGTGATAGGCTTAAAGAGAGGAGAGAAAGAAGGAACAAATTGGTGAGATAGAGACTAGGATAGAAAAAAATGAGAGGGATGGGAGAAAGAGCGACATGAATAGAGAGGGGATGAGAAAAATGACAGACAAAGAAAAAGACAGAAAGAGAGAGAAAATGACTCAGAGAAAGAGAGAGAGAGAGAGAGAGATGGGAAAGAGAGCGACATGAAGAGAGAGGGGATGAGAAAAATGACAGAGAAAGAAAAAGAGAGAAAGAGAGAGAGAGAGAGAGAGAGAGAGAGAGAGAAGGAGAGATGGGGAGCAGAGAAGGAAAGAAACAATGAGACAGAGGTAGCGAGAGACAGAGAGAGAGAGAGAGAGCACCCTTTTAGAGTCAATAAGCAAGTCTTCAGGACCAATTGACACATGTGTTGAGCAATGGTGGGCGAGATTTTTAAAAATTAAGTCAAGTCACGCTTACTCCTCAATGATTGGATACCCACTCTCGCATACCGTAACAACTGCAGCTGCTCCACTATGATTTTCATTCGGGGGCAGCCCCTACGTATAGGGGGAGGAGTTAAGGTCTGTCAAGTACCATGACTGAAGACTAACAGACGCCGCAAGTCGGCATGATAAAGAGACGGTAGGAGACATATTTCTCTGATCTTTTTACATGGCTCTAGCCTAGCCTAACGATTGTACGGATTCACAGGCTTGCATATGTTCATCTGCACCCCTTTCCTCTCACTTATCTGATCCCATCAGTATTAAATGACTATAGAAACAATTACGTTTGGCAACCTAAAGTCATGTTTTAGCTTGAAAACTAATTTTTACAAAATTATACCCTGCTCGATTGAAACGGGTTCTTAGACTTTTTGCGAGGCTATGAGCGAGTTTGTAGCGGAATGAATTAAAGCACAAATAAACATGTTTCATAGGGGAGCAGGTTGGAAGACGGAGTGGGTTTGTAAGTGGAGAGTTCTTAGACTGAGACCACTGTATTGAGTTAACATACGAGAAACTTGGATGGATTCTTTTTGTCACTTAAAAGAGAAGGAAACTTTAATTAAATTCAAATTTCATAATGTTATGGTGTAAAGGAAAAGAGTTTAATGGTCATTTTTTTCCCATTTAATTCAGTAGGCCGTAAAATTAATAAGTAGAAACATTTCCACTATAATGCTACAGGGGCTGTTTACCAACTTTTTTGGGAAAAGAGTGTTGTCAAAGTTACATAGAAGCTTACGTAGTGTAGCAGGGTCAAGTGTTCCGTTTTGTTGGGTGCACACCAGGCATGGGTCTTCAGAGCCTTTGGGTCGGTCTTACAGTCCAGCTTGTACAGAATGTTTTCCTCATCCAGGTTGTTTCTCTCCTTGAGAACGTAGAGGACCCACTCCGAACTGCAGTCCGGCTTTCCCTGAGGAATGTACACAAAGCAGATGCTACGATCCGAGCTTGACTGCCTCTCGAAAGTCACCTGACACCTTATCTTCAACTCAATGCCGTCTGTCCTCTTGAGGTCCGAGGGCCTCTGTCTGTTGTAGACGCTGACTTCGCTGTGGTCAAGCGGGTACGTTTTCTCGCAGGCATCGTAGGCCATGTCGAGGCGGCGCCTGTCGCTGGCAATATGCATCACCTTCAGGTTGATGGTTATGTCTGTTATGTGCACAGGCTGGGCTGGGTTGTCGCTGGCCAGGAGCAGGCTGATGTACCTCGAGTTGGTGCACTTCTCCGTGTCGGCCCAGTGCTCTCCATACCCAACACTGAAGATTAGCTTGGACTCGTCCAGCCCGTCGTAGGCCTTAAGCTTTGCATGCTTGTCCGCTATGTAAACTCTGGGGTAGTCCTGGGCCAGACACAGGCGTCCGTGGTCATCGTCAACACTGAACGTCATCTCACACGTCCTGAAGGTGCTGGTTGTAGTTTCAGGACTGACGTCTGGTTTTACCTGCCGACAGAAAATTACGACAAAGTTTTAGTTTATTACTGGTTAATATGTACCCCTATAAATCAGGAAAATTATTAATAATGGTCTTCAGGATTAATTGAGACCACAGAAATCTTTCACAACTGGTTAAAAAAGGCGCTCCTTCTTCCAATGGATTTTGCCATGTGAGGCATTGATGGCACATCATGGTGCAGAAGTGTGGGCAAGGCGCTTTGACTCTCTCTGCCACTCATCCCTTACTGACTTAGGAAATAGCTAAATTAGAGAGGAGCTTACAGTACACTGCGATCTTAACAAACCATTAGATTAATAGGCAATCGGTAATTAGCAGGGTGTCATATATCATTTGATTTTGTTGATAGTTAGGAAAACTATGTAAAGTAACTTATAAATTATAATAATAATAATAATAATAATAGTAATAATAATAATAATAATAAGAGTTGGAAAGCGAGGTTCGTCTTCCGCAAACACGATAGAAAAGTGAGGCTTCCGGCTAACGCGCTCTCTCGTTGGGTCGTATCTAATATTAGTGGGTCGACAGAATGATAATCATAATCATAACAACAATAATAATAATACTATTTTAAAAATCAAATGTTAACATATGATATAGGCATTGAACTGTTTTTCTTACCTGATACATCAAATCTTTGCTCAAGGCGTAATCTCCATTTTCTCCACACATCTTGTAAGAGTTCATGTACACAGTGCTGATTTCTGAACGCCCACATGATAGCTGTATAAAAAGTACTAGAACCAACCATAGGTTTGTCAAAGCTGTACAAGTCTTTGATCGCTGCATCTTTGGTTGTCTTGTATTTACTGTTCGGACAATTAATTAAAGTGTAAGATACTCCTTTACCTGTTGAAAAAGACAGAATAATAACCTGTGTGAGTTTTAAAAAAAATTGAACATCATGCAGTGTCAGGAAAATCAGTACACGTCTTTGGATTTGAATATAAGCCAATCAATCCTTATCAGTATCATAAATTTATAATAGACCATTTTAGTCTCTGTGACAGGTAGGGACTATAACAACATCATATTAAGTCCCTGATAAAAGACTGTTGGATTATCCTCCTTTGCACATTTTATGAAAATTAATTTTGACCTGAAGTGACTAAATAATTACAATAGCATGTAAAAGCATCAGTCACAATAATGACATACAGCACAACAATACCATAAAAAAAAAGATTAATAATTTTCACGGATAATAACAAAAGGATACACGAACAATAATGGCTTTAACAACAACAACAAAAGCAAGAATTGACTATTTGGGTATGGCAGCAGCTATCTAGGTGAGACAGCATCAAGTCCAAAACAAGACTGCTCTGTATAGCCAACCTTATGACTTATTCTAGTCAAACATTAAAACCATTCTGGGTTAGTGGGTCTCTAGATAAGGCAGGTTGCTAGATCAATGATCACAGATAAAGTTGAGGGTGTCTCAATTCTCTCTTGCTGAAATAAGGGTAATGCCAAGATAAGAGGCTCAAATATTTATAACTAGGTCAATAATCTTGTTTGACAACTAGACCCAGTAATTCATTGTGACATTAATTTGATCTCCATGGCAGTACAAAAAAAAGGAACTCTCTGCATGACACAGGGCTTTTTTTACAGATATAGTTTATTTAGCAGTCTAAATATGAAATATGGGATCATAATTATGTATTTTGAGAAAAACTGGCTAACCCTATTCTTTATCATCCAAAATGTATCGACAGTATGTATACATATTATACAGCCCATCCCACTGGGATGTGGTTTAATATAATTTGCTTACTGCCACCTTCTTTATTGGAGGCTAAATACTGGAGTAACGTTTGAGTAACAGTGTTCACTGCTTCCTTTCTCTACAGAAAGACATAAAAATCAAGACAAAGTAATATCTAGCAAGGGCTGAATTAATAGGACCCATGTTATGACTATAAGAGCTTCCTGTTTCTCCCTGTTTTAAGAAAGGGAAGAGGCCCGATTATAATCATAATGTCTGACAATGCATGTGTTGCCACACATATAGACAGAGGAGGGATACTATTTTATTAACTTTTTAACTATCTGTCTCTCTCTTCCTTTCTCTGCCTGTGTGTCTCTCTCTATCTCTTTCTCTCTCTCTTTCCCCTTTCATTTACTTTTGGCTTTGCCTGTGCCTCTGTTTCTCTCTGTATTTTTGTAAAACCTTTGCCACATACTATTCTTTTGTAATCTTTACCTCAATAGTTTAAAACATTTATAAATGCTTCTGAGTTCAGTTTTACATGTTTGTGCATGTTAGAATGTTATGAATACTCTCCCTCTATTTTTAGATTCACTCATCATCTGTCTCTTCCTAGACCTCTTTCTCTCACTCTTTATCCATCTGTGTCGCTCACCCTCTATCGATAGGCCTACTCAACAAATTTTCTCAGCTTGTCAAAATGCTGATAATCTTACTAGGAAAACAGAGCCAAATCAGCCCAATTATAAAAACATGAGAATTGCAATCTAATCTAAATCTAGATCTAGATCAATGTGTTTTGGGAAATTATGGAGTATCTCATCTCCCTAGATCTATAGCTTTAATACTCAATTTATAATAGGATCTAGAATCTAGATCTAGGTTAAAATCTTAGAATCAATACCTGGATGGTTTAGAGTGATCTTCTCATCTTTGGGTTCTAGTTTTATAAAAAATAACCAGATTAAAATTTTAAAAATGGCATTTTGTTTAGATGTACCATAATACCCACAAGTTTGGGCTACAGCAGATCTAGATTTATAAGCTAGAGACTGTAATCGAGAATCCCAATCATCATCATGTTGAATAGATTCAAGATCTAGAAATCTACAAGTCTCCTTCATCTCTAGATTAGATATTTACAAATACCTGACTCTGTCTCTAACATATCTAGAATTGTGGGTGTGTTGTGAATACAGAATAATTATCTGATGATCTCACCTCGACAATGTTGGTTTCTCCGTGTTTACCACCAATCTAAACGTTTCGATGATCTACCATTTTCTGTTCTGATCACTTTATATTCAATGCAAATTAACTTGAATTCAGTAAATAACTTTAAGATCTACATTCTAATATCATAAATAAACAAGCTGCAACAAAATGTAAATAGTCTAGGTATCTTGATTTAGAGTTCCTATTTTTACCAGCTAAGATCACTAAAGCAGCAGATGCGTACGTTATTTCCTCGCAAGGCCATGTCCTGTTGGTGTTGGCTGTTGAATGTTGATGACTGCCGTGGTGGATCAGTCACTCTCGCAACCAAAAGCCAGGAAGCGAGGGTCAGGGCAGTGATTTCACTCATTCACTGAGAACGAGAAGTTAGATACGTTGCCTCCTCCGAGGCCTAGAAGCCTCGGTTAGCAGAAACTAAAGCTTTGGCCACGCTAAAATTGTATAAAATCGCACCAAAAAGAAGTGTTTAAAAACGGGGTTTTGTTGTCTTTTTTTTTTTTTTTTTTTTTTTTTTTTTTGGGGGGGGGGGGTCCTTGCTTCTTATTAAAATATAATTCTTCTTCACGTTTGTCTTTGCCTGGCATATTTTGCGGCATTTTAGTAAAATCTAGGCTAGGCAGATTTTGAAAACACCACAACAGGGTGTGGCGATTTTGTTGGTGAAATTTTATTTGCCGTTTTGCTTCAAAACTTGGCTTATCTAGTATAAGAGATAACATTTCGCGGAACTGTAGTTTTAGAGATGTTTTTATTGAGGAAATATTTAGGCCACATGAGCTGACAAAACGTGTCACGGTGTGTAGCCTAGTGGACTGACATCCAGAGCAGCTGTATAATAATAAAGTATAAAACTCTTGCGACATTGTAGGCTTACCTAGACTCTAGAGAGTCCTTGCAAACCGCTTGTTTTACATTTTACACAAAGCAGTATCTTGTGTTTTCTAAGTTTGCAGAAGTGTTGTGTGATTCTAGATAATGATTCTGCGTTCTGCATTTCGTCGTTTGAACTGAAATCAACTAGGCCTACTGTCCTTTTCACAAAATGTTTAAGTGGTCCCAACCTAACCCCCCCCCCCTCTCTCTCTCTCTCTCTCTCTCTCTCTCTCTCTCTCTCTCTCTCTCTCTCTCTCTGTCTATTTCTTTCTCTTTCTCTCCCGCTATCCTTCTCTCTCTATATACTCCTCCCTCTGTACCAGTCACACATGATTATTTCTAACATACAGAAAGGGCACTGTGCCAAACCTATATTTATAATGATACGATATAAACCTCCACTTATTACTGGCTTGGTGGATGTCAAACTTTGGTATAGTTGTTAGCAACCCTTATATTATATTATATATATGCACACTTGACACCCTGTTTACATCACTCACCATTGTTAACTTTGAAGTCATACTATAGGCCCACTGTCTGTTATAAGCCTACACATTATTCACTTGTTATCTTCTCTGTCTGTGACAATCGTATTCTTCACTAGTAATCGTTTCTGTCTATCATACACGTTTTCTTCACCAGAAATCTCTTCTGTCTATCATACGCATATTCTTCACCAGTAATATTTTCTGCCTATCATACGCATATTCTTCACCAGTAATATTTTCTGCCTATCATACGCATATTCTTCACCAGTAATCTTTTCTGTCTGCCATTTATTCTTCACTTGCAATTTATTTCAAAGCGCTACAAGCCGAGGCCTACTTGTCAGATTCAGTATCAAAAGAAAAAAAAAGAAAAACAAAACAACAATTAATTTTTTAAATGCATATTTTAACATTCAAACTAAACCAAGTCTAGAACAGCCGAAATTTAAAAAAATGAATAAATAAAAAATAATTTAAAAAAAAAATCTGTAATTGCAGCATTAAAATTAAACCAGTCCAACCCATACTGGCAGCTGGATTAGGAAAAAAAATAAGGTCCTCAATAATTATTTATTCTGCCTAAGAACAGTGTTCAAACAAAATAAACCAGCACATTATTTCACAAGTGTAAATAGTAAACACTCATCAGTGGACTAACCTTGCCAAACAGGAGAGATGACCACCAATACTCAACTCATACTCCAAACATTTTGTGGAGGGTGTGTCCAGGAAAGGTGAGAGCTTGCGCAGGTGTATACATACGCTACTGTCACAGAGGGTCCGATACAACTACATGTAGTACATGTAGGCCTACTAATTATTGCAGAATGTATCCACTGCATACCACAGGTCATGCCAATCTAGCACTGTGTTTCTGGAAGGCTGTGAGCAGGCAGACTCTTACAGGAAGGTTTTCGAAGAGCCATAGGACCTCTCTCTCTCTCTCTCTCTCTCTCTCTCTCTCTCTCTCTCTCTCTCTCTCTCTCTCTCTCGCTCTCTCTCTGTATAATTATATATATTAAAGCCGGTCATGTTATACTGACCCCTACCCAACCAGTTGGGGACGAAATTGGACAAATTTTGACCGATCATGGGATTCGAACTGCGGACCTTCCGATTTGGAGAACAGCGCTCTACCACTTGAGCCTTTATCCCAATTCTAATGACAGTACTGTAGGAAGCAGACGGTGGGTGTTTAATCAATGTTAATTTAAAGGGCTCTATGTGGTTCAGACCACCTGAGCCTATGAGATTACACGCATGAATAAACTTTTAACACGTAGATCTGCAGGTGCACTCAACATAAAACGCAGAAAAGGGCCTGGTGCAGTCCATACTAAAAACGGTTCTGATGCAAAAGAGTTCTATGAATGAGATCTGCTTGTGAAAGGTACATAATTATTGTACAATCATGTATAAAGATATCTATTATTAGCTCCATAGATCCACTAGATATTATAGGCTTTGCAATCCGCATGATGATAGCGGATGACATAATCATGTCCTTAGACTCGGTCGCTCATTGGCTCCGTAGGACTAGGATAGAGCTACGATTGGACGCCCGATGTAGATGTCCTCACCCATCGTCCTCGTTTTCTCTATGGGCCCAGTTATCACAAGGCCTCCACAAAGCTGCTTAGAACGCGTTAGTAATCTGGGCGGCTCTGGCCTCACAAAGCGCCGTTAACTAAAAAGGGTTGATGCTTTTGTGCTATTCAAAGAGTCCTGTTGGTAGAATAAACGTTACGATAAAGGCCTTTGTAGTCTATGCACAGTTTTGTGTATGTGCATGTGTGTTTGGAGGGGGAGATTGGGTAGGATTGATCAGCTACTATTGATTCACCACATTGTGGTTCTTCGGCGTATTTTGGTGGCGATAAAGATGGTGATGATGATGATGATGATGATGATGATGATGATGATGATGATGATGATGATGATGATGATGATGATGATGATGATGATGATGATGATGATGATGATGATGATGATGATGATGATGATGATGATGATGATGATGATGATGATGATGATGATGATGATGATGATGGAAGTGGTGGTGGTGGTGATGATATGTTTGTGATGACAGCATTCTTTGTTGTTCTGCTGAAGGAGGAAGTATGTTCGAAATGACAATAGGTTCATAATCGCGAGTATTTGGACTATTACAAACTTTCATTCAGGTCTATCGGAGTTGTTTGTTTTTAATTATACATTGAAAAGGTTGTTTTGTTTGGTGGTTTTTTGTGGGGTTTTTAATTGTTTTTTGTGGGGGATTGCTTTTTTTTTTTGTGTTTTTTTTTTCATACACGTCTCATATTCTAAGTCTACTCTCTTGCGTGTAGAAATGTATGTATCGATATTTTTTTCCGAGGATAAAATTGATAAAGTTGTCCTAACTTTTTTTTATCTAGGTATTTTTTATGGTGGTGATGAGGGTGATAAGGGTGATGAGGGTGAGGATACTCATCATGTAATAATGAGGATGATATAGGCCTAGTAAAGGGCGCATCATAAACTATTGTTGTTGGTGTCGATTATTTGAAGGATAGGGGTGAGTATAAAATATACTTTGGTATAAATCAGGTAAGGTTTTTTATTATTCTCTTTAAATACTTACACACCATGTACCACATGATATTGAGTTAGCAGTAGCCCTTCGGAAGTGTACAAAGCGCACCCATTTGCATTCCAGAAAAATGTGCACAAACTGCGCACTATGGCGGCGAATTTCTGAAAACTTTTGTATAGTAATTTGATGGAACATGAATAGGATAGACCCTGCATTTTCTCATGCGCATCAAACTTTTTAGTATGGATTGAGGAATAGTCAATTGTGAACGCGTTGTGAACGTTGTTAACAGTCGGCGAAAAATCGTAACTGTAATTATTATGTAGACTTAGTACTTAGTATCCTATGACTAAACCTCCACACTTACCTGTCATCGGCAGCCCGAAGTGTATCATCTATCCTCCATAAAGTTTTGTTACAGGGCATTGAGGTACATGTTTTTTATAGTCGCTTGTCTCAGGACTTTCATCAATCGAGTTCATGTGGGTAATTCCCTGATTTGCCATTTATGCATGTTAGATTGTGTTCGTCCATGTCTGGTTCGCAGTATGTTGTAACCCAATATTTTTCTATGGTTTTTCAAGTCTGGAATAGATTGTGAACGGTCTTAGGTTAATTGTTGGTCTATTCTTTTCCCATTCTTCTTTAAGTTGTTATCACGTTGAGATCCCCAATAGTTGATTTATAGAAAGTGCGTCTAGATTTGAGTCTTGATCTTTTAGGGGCATTGCTAGTGGCTTGTTTGAGGAGGATGTCAGTTTCTTTGCCATTTTCTGATAAACTTCTTCTCACCTTAGATGGTGTGAAGCTATTGAGCTTATTGTTGGAAGCCACTGAACAGGAGTAAACTTCAGAGATCCTGTTATTGTCCTCATTGATTCTTTAAGCATTGTATCAATAAGTTGGTGCTTGGACTTCGAGTCCATGCTGGCGCAGTGTACTCAGCGAACAAAGAGGTAGAGTAGATGTTCCTGCCACCTTTCTTAAAAGGCAGTTTCTTCTAGCGATTTTTTCAGACCCTTCTATTCTGTATCTTTGTGGTATATGACTATGAACTGTGTCACCCAGGTAGTAGGATTTTGATCTATTGTTATTTTTTTCACCGACACGAGTTTTGAGTGTCTCCTTAACCTGGTGGTTGTTTAGGTGAAAAACTGTTGACACCGATTTCGTTGTGTTCATTTTGAGGCACCATGTATAATAAAATAATATATAGTCTAGCAATGGGTGGAGGAAAATTAATAATATTACAAACAAAAAAATAATTTCAAAAAATCTGCACAGCGATGTGTCATATTTCTCAATCCAGTTGGGATAAAAAGTGGCTTGACTCATTACTAAAATTCCGCGTAAAATGATAGCACTAAAAAAGAAGACTTGTAGGGTGAAATTGGACCCCAGCTTTTATGAACCAGGTCTTTAGTTTTGGAGGAAGTTAAATTATCTCCTAGTTTAAAGTTTCCTAGTACTAAATTCAATCTATAAGGCGACCGGACCCAATAGTGGGTTTATCCGGGAATCGCGATAGTCATTTACTTACATAGTCTAAAATACAACGTTACAGCAGCTTACAACTCCTTCCTGATCATAATAAATTGTTTCTAATTCTTGTTTTTAAAGGCCAGTCGCAAAAATTCCACAACGTTGTTGACTATTTACGACCCATTCACATTTTAAAAGGACATCAACTTAGCATGTTCGGAAAAAATGCCCCGACCTGCGTAGGAATCGAACCGCAGCCTTCCACGTAGAAGGAGCACGCTCAAATTAATCTTGAACCCATGCGCTTTCTCTGATTCGGGTCCTTCTCGTGATGCTGTTTTCATTAGTTCAAAAAATGTCCACTTTCCCGTACACCTAGGCCACTTGACCCCATAACAGTGGCGACTGAGGGGGTCAGTGTCTTGATTGTCATCAGTCGTGATAAAGATAGTTTACCCCCTGCCTCTTACACCATGTTAGATTTAGAATCTAGATCTAGGACAAAGATACGACATAACAATGTCGCGGAGACCTGGGGGACTTCTAGTAAGTACAACCATGCTTAAATCTTAGACCCATGACAAAGTTAACGTTTACTTTTTAAAATACCTTCAATCCAGTGACTAAGTTTAGAACACCGTTGTACTTACTAACCCAGCTGCGTGTAGTCACAAAGTCCAAGATAGTAGCCTACGTGTGCCGACACAAAGGGGGAAACCCCCACGTTATTTCATTTTACTTGAAAATATATATTATATGTCTACCGATACCGATTCAAGCTTGAAACAGAAATGAAGAATCTATTAAGAAACTCGAGGCTGAAATCAAGAAATGGATACTTCTGTACTTTCCCCCCCCCCCCCTTTTTTTAAAATTTTCTAGTTACTGGATATTCTTAGTGACGACTGGCTATTGCCATTGTTGTAGGCTTGCTTTTAAATCTTTTTATGTTAAATACATTTTATAAGGATTTATGAAAAATTGTTGAGAATTCGACACCCCGACAAAAACAGCAACAAAAAAAACCCTTTTATAGTATTCCCTGCCACTAAATAATGAGTTTTTATAATAGGATTTGACCCGATCTTAAAGGAAAGACACAAGATATGCCTACTCTTATTTCCACAATAATAGATCCCCATTTTAACGTGTTAAAACAGAGATTCATGCCATGGCTCTCCAGTGGCTATATCTCTTATTCACCATCTCTCTGTCTCTCTGACTCTGTCTTTCTCTTCCTCCCCAATCCCCCTTCCGATCTCTCTCCTCTACCCCCTCTACCTCCTATTCTATCTCTCTCTCTCTCTCTCTCTCTCTCTCTCTCTCTCTCTCTCTCTCTCTCTCTCTCTCTCTCTCTCTCTCTCTCTCTTTGTCTCTGTCTCTCTGTCTCTCTCTCCCTATCTCTCTCACTCTCAAAACTACTTCTGCTGATTTATAACTTCATGTTTGTACACACATACCCATTACTGTCCATTATCATCTATATGTCAATCCATCAATCTGTCTACTAAAATACTATTGGATCATCCTACCTGAAATTCGACCATATTTTGCGACGCATGTGTTGCGAATGACGCTATTGGTTATCACTCTCTATCTATCTATCTATCTATCTATCTATCTATCTATCTATCTATCTATCTATCTATCTATCTATCTATCTATCTATCTATCTATCTATCTATCTATCTATCATCTATCTATCTATCTTATCTATCCACCTATCTATCTATCTATCTATCTATCTATCTATCTATCTATACTAGTCAATTGGACATACCATGATCCACGCAGTGATTAATCATGTAAATAAATTAAAAAAGAAATTTGTAAACAAATGTATTTTGTATGTACAGCTTGCGCAATACTTGCAAATCAACAAACAGAGCCCCCCCCCCCCCCCTCTTCCACTCTTCATCACCTTTCTCCCTCCGCGAGGTAGGCCTCTGTTTCTCGCGATCTTTTCTCTCTCTTTCATTCCTCTCTTCCTCGCCCTCTCTCTTCTCTCTCTCTCTCTCTCTCTCTCTCTCTCTCTCTCTCTCTCTCTCTCTCTCTCTCTCTCCCTCTATCTCTCTTTCTCTTTCTCTTTCCATCTCTCTCTATCTCGAATTTTTTAAAAGTATACTTAAACACAGCCCTTCAGCATTTAGCGCTCATCCCAGTTTTATCGAATATGTGTCATTATGGGGAGAACTATAAGTGCATGTTAACATTGAGAAGGTCCTCATTTATTGTTCAGATAATCAGCCTATATAGTAGCTTAGTGCAATTTAGTGTTTAAGGGACAAAATCGAGGCACAAGGCACAACTAATACAAAAAGGATGAAACAGCAAAAACAACAACAAAACAACAACGACGACGGTAACTACGACGGCATCGACAACAACAACAACAACAACAACAACAATAACAATAATAACAACAAAAACAACAACCACAATAACAATAGCATCAGCAGCAATAAAAAGAGCAGCGTCAACAACGGCAACAACAACAAAACAACAACAGCACCAACAGCAGCAACAAAAAAGCAACAGCAACAAAAACAACAACAACAACAAAACAACAACAACAACAAACAACAACAACAGCAGCAACAGCAGCAGCAGAAACAGCAACAACAACAACAACAACAAAAGCTAAATTTAGCTAATAGCTAAATGACCTGGATCTACAACAAAAAAATGACTACAACAAATGCACACACATAGAGAGCCTGAAGATCAAGGGATGCCGTGGGAACACAGGCGTGGCATTTTTACTCTACGTGCGGTGAAATTAAAACGGTCCATCTACACTTTTTGCGCTTTCGAGAAAAAGACAATCAAAAGTTGGGACAATAATAAGCATTATTTGTAATTCTATATCGTTGATCATAATATTTCTATTATTTTATATCTAAACTGCTTAACTCTACATTTATCTTTATGATACTTCTGTTAACTCATAATCTTTTTGTATGCTGCCACTTCTTACTTTACCGAAAACGCTGATAGAACCTTTTTCACTTCACCTCACGTTTAGTCACAAACATGTTTTGGTTTGGTTGGGGTTTTACCGCTTGTCATTTTGGATGAGCATTTGTTTGGGTGCGCATTCGTTTGGGTGAGTATTCTATTTGTGGAGTCCAGAAGCATGGAAAGCAGCTAGGCATTGGGAAGGGTGGAGGGGCATGGTCTTCAACGCGACGAGGCACGGCTATAGATAACTAGATGGGTGGATGGAGATCTAGATTTTCTAGATACGTGAGCCTATGCCTGAACACATCGCAGTTTTAGTTGTGTTTTTTTTTTTTTTTACTCTGCCCGCTTTAGGCCTGCTCACCAGATAAAATAATTGCTTCATAAAAATATATATATTATTGTGATGCAGTGATATGGTGCATGCTGGAATCGAGTTAAATTGACCCACAGAGTGATGATCCACCGTATCCGGGAGAAAGGATGGTGTAGCCTACAAGTACAATGTAGCAAACAGCATCGAATCCTAGTCCAATTTTAAATAATGATGGTACCGACATGGATAGTTGTTATTTTTACAGCCTTCTATCTTTATTTTGTTTTATAGACTCGTAAAATACAACCTTTAGTGAGTGTGGATTATTTCACCCATCACATTAGCAGTATATATTACCTTGTGTAGACCCAGTTTTATCGAATATGTGTCATGATGGGGAGAATTTTAAGTGTATGTTAACATTGAGAAGGTCCTCATTTATTGTTAAGATAATTAGCTTATATAGTAGCTTAGTGCAATTTAGTGTTTAAGGGACAAAATTGAGGCACAAGGCACAACTAATACAAAAGTGATTAAACAGCAACAACAACAAAACAACAACGACGACGGTGACTACGACGGCATCGACAACAACAACACCAACAACAACAACAACAACAACAACAACGAAAACGACAACAACAACAATAACAACAACAAAATCAACAACCACAATAACAATAGCACCAGTAGCAATAAAAAGAGCAGCGCCAACAACGGCAACAACAACAAAACAACAGCAGCAACAACATCAACATCAACAACAGCAGCAACAAAAAAGCAACAGGAACAACACCAAAAACAACAACAACAGCAACAACAACAACAACAACAACAACAACAACAACAACAACACCAACAACAACAACAACAGCAACAGAACGACAGCAACAACAACAACAACAACAAAAGCTAAATTTAGCTAATAGCTGGATGACCTGGATCTACAACAAAATAATGACCACAAAAAATGCACACACATAGAGAGCCTGAAGATCAAGGGATGCCGTGGGAACACAGGCGTGGCATTTTTACTCTACGTGCGGTGAGATTAAAACGGTCCATCTACACTTTTGCGCTTTCCAGAAAAAGACAATCAAAAGTTGGGACAATAACATTATTTTTTATTACTATGTCATGAACCGTAATATTTCTAATATTATGTAACTTAACTGCCTAACTCTACAGTTATTTTTATTATGCTTCTGTTAACACATAATCATCATTTTGTATACTGTCACTTCTTACTTTACCGAAAACGCTGATAGAACCTTTTTCACTTCACCTCACGTTTAGTCACAATCATGTTTTGGTTTGGTAGGAGTTTTACCGCTTGTCGTTTTGGATGAGCATTCGTTTGGGTGCGCATTCGTTTGGGTGAGTATTCTATTTGTGGAGTCCAGAAGCATGGAAAGTACCGAGGCATTGGGAAGGGTGGAGAGGCATGGTCTTCAACGCGACGAGGCACGGCTCTAACTAGTTGGGTGGATGGAGATTAGATACATGACGTGTTTATGCCTGAACACATCGCGTTTGTTTTACTCTGCTCGCTTTTGGCCTACTCACCAGATAAAATTATTGCTTCATAAAAAAAAAATTGTTGTGATGCAGTGATATGGTGCATGCTGGAATCGAGTTAAGTTGACCCACAGAGTGATGATCCACCGTATCCGGGAGGAAAAATGGTGTAGCCTACCAGTACAATGTAGTCTAGAGCATCGAATCCTAGTCCAATTTTAAATAATGATGGTACCGACTTTGATAATCGTTATTTTTACAACCTTCTATCTTTATTTTGTTTATAGCTCGTAAAATGCAACCTTTAGTGTGTGCGGATTATTTCAACATCACATTAGCAGTATATATTACCTTGTGTAGCATCAAAATTAATATGGAGGTTTATGCACTGTTTCGTCTATTTTAAATGAGTTGTATAATGTTGAAATTAACTTATTTATTTATTCTATCAAAAAATATATGTAAATTTGCCCTAAGTGTAGTTCGGCCCGACTCTTCACAAAAACACAATTGTCATTTAAAATCATTTTCTTTCCCCCTTTTTTTCTTTTCTTTTTCTTTTCGTTGTTGTTTATCGGGCGGGGTTAAGATGTTTAGTTGTTATTAGTTTGTTTGTTTTCCCTTCTTTTTTTTAACAAGTAATTATATTTAATCCTTATAAAGATGCTTAATTAATTAGCTGTGTTTATAATAAAGACTTTGACTTTTTGATTAAAAAAATTCTCTTTACAAAAGTTCTTATTCACAGTAAGTGGCATTATCGCGAACTCGACTCTCCGATTTGGTCAACACTATGGATAGACAGACCTATGTGCTCACCCTGATAAAGTAATTTGTCTGCATGGTGTGTCTCTGGGCAGAGAAGGGTAATTTCCAAATATTTATCGCAGCATCTAACAACCGGACTGGGCTGTCGTGGTTCCTCCCAAACTTGTGCTCAGCCCACACTTAACAGTGTGGTGTACAGTGTGTTAAATGTCAGTTACTGTATGCTACAGTGTACAAGATCTAGAAATCTCGGTCAGCAGTGTTATCGGTTGACGAGCAGAAGGCTGAGGGTTCGAATCTCCGTATGGAATAAAGAATTATGCGGTAAACCAACGAGCTGGTTTACTCAGTTGGTAGTGTTATGGGTTGGCGAGCATCAGCTCCAAGGTTCGAATCCCAGATGGTAACAGGCTTCGGAAAATTAACGGGACGTTAAATTAATCAGAAATAATAAAATAAAGTTTGCCTAAGCTAGATAGAGCATGCTCTATGCTGTAAAACACTCGTCTTAAGACCACCAAAGATTGGCCTATAAGTTTGGATACAAAGTCCTATCTGCGCTACAATCGGAAGCTTCGTGCTTGTACATTTAAGATTTTTTTTCTTCTTAATATAAATGTGTGTAATTATCTTATTTAAAGCGTTTATCACTTAAGCAATTACACACCTGGTCATATACTCTGTTAAGCGAAAAATAAATAAGACAAAAAGAAAGAATGGTTGAAGTTCAGAGATCGACAAAAGCTGCGAAAATGTTGTTCTTACCGATCGTTCCCTTCAAGAATTTAAAAGGTGGGCCTAAAGCCTTTCGAAAATATATAATTCCGCCATGACGAAGCCTTAAGAAATAAGTCAAGAGGAAAACAAACGAATCTGCTCCACTCGTACACTGGTTCAAGTTCAGTAGAGGAAGGAAAATAAGAAAAGAAAGGAAGAAGTCGCCACACAAAATTAATATCAGCTGTCAAGGGTTGATTCACATCCCGGTCTGCGTTGTCGTGAGTTTGAATTCGCTTGATGTGGACACTGCATTCTGTGACGTCATGTTTACGATTGGGTGAAGTGTTTACATCATTGCTTGCAAGCAGAATTTCTTGACCTTGAGGCTTTAAATAAAGCAAGCTTAAAATAAAGCTCTTGTGAAGGTCTTGATGAGGGCAAAGGTCACAATTAGTTTTGTTTAATGATCCCTGCCAAATTGCCAAATATAGTCAACAGCTCATTAACTGGATGGCAAATCACACTCACTCCTACATAGTGACTAGGTTAGATTTTGTTAAGCTCAAGACATATCTCTGAATAATCATACATTCACATAAATTTTATTTATGAAAATATGGATAGAGAAAAAAATGAACCAGTAGATTGATTTAGATTGACAGATAAAATCGAGGAGTCATCGTCATACACAGGACATGACAACATAGCGCATGTATATACCCTGCGGATGTTGGGTTCTCCGTCTTTGTGAATACAACCACTTGAAGACGTTAACTCACGATTTGCTTCCTGCGCTAACCGGTGCAGTAGTACATGTTGTATTCCAGGAAAATATAACCAAAATATCCTGTGCTTTCCTAACTTCTTTAAATAGCCTTCTAAACGTTTTGTAAGTACATGTACAGCCAAAAAGTGGCTTGAATTTGTGGCTTAGTTGGCTTACAAAAATTGCAAAAGGTAATGTCGATGTTAAATTAATTAGTTTTGTGTCCCCTAGATTTCCCGAAGAATTCTGCATGGAAATGTTGGTACCAGCTGGGGATTGAACCTTGGATCTTCCTCTACTTGACAGACCACAGCACTACCAACTTAGCTATCCGCCACCCGTCAAATTTCAAAAAATTTATACTGCTCTTGTATACGTCTTTAGGTAGGGTTTACTTTTTTTTTAATTTTATTTCAGACTTTAGTATAGATATTATATATGTGCATCAGGGTTAGGACTGTAGAACTGCTTTTGAATTATTCAAGTTACCGACTTTTTTTCAGAAGCCACACATAAATCAATGTGTTTGCTAAATCTCAAGCACTTTTGACATCTAAAATGCTGCAGTTCAGACCGAATACGGATTTTACAAATTTAAATTTAAACTCATAAATACCTTCCCAAAGCTATAAAGAAAATAACCACCTGGTCACACTTATCGCTAAAACATTGTTTTCTAACAGCCCCTCAAACAATGAAAAAATGAATGTCTTATTATTAGGCCTGCAATGAGTAAAGACGAAAGAGGCCCTCCTTATTTCGTCTTTTAAGTTTTCTCTATAAAATAAACAGCAATATCTCGACATGATCACCGTGGCTTATCTGTTCAATGAGATTGTGAAGTGTTTGATGACAACCTTCAGAGCTTTATCTACACCCTCTTGGTAAACACTTCTCTCGATGGTTTATATCTCTTTTGTAAAATTTGCATTCGCCAAAAAATCAACAAAAAAACTACAGTTTTATTAGTATGTCATAAATCCTTTACCCTTTTTCGACCGATATCGCTTCTAGTCCTTAGCTTATTTCACTTTCCGTTTACTCTGTCTCTGTCAACTGCTATCATTTTGAGGCCATTGCAAAATAATTATGATAAAAAGGCTGAGTGTTGTCTCTTCTAAGGGTTCTGAAATAGATATTGTACATTTCTTCGAAATTAGAATTTGAGAATGTGTGTGCGTTATCACACCGGTGCAGTGTGCTGTCTCAGTCTTAAACTTCTATCTTTTCCCTGTTTGTCTACACAGTCTGGTTAACATTCTCAACCATTCTTTTCGAGAGGATTTCTAGCACGGGCTTGTCTTAAGCTGTTTCTTATTTACTCTCTGTATTTCTTATTATTAACCCTTTGCCAGTGTCATTGGAACCCTCAGACAGAGTCCTCTTATCATGACCAATCGCGGTCTATCGTCTAAGACCCTCTTCAAGCTCTCAACATGAAGCCCTTGGTTTGTCCAAGGTACGAACTTCTGTCACCGGCACAGTTCCAATACATTCTGATCTCAAGCAAACACTGAAATCCCCCGATACGACGGAATGCAGACCAGAGATGGGATCCTAAATACAATACGACTGTTCGTACAACTCGTCGTAAGCCTTCTTATTCTTATCTTAAGAAGAGTCATAAGCTTACCACAACCTTGTACTTACGACTCCGGGGCTAGGAAGGACAACGGTGTTATAATATTAGACATATGTTAATAGTACATGTAATAACTACCCTTAGTCGAGGGTGTAAGCTTATATGATCATTGTACTTACTATTCCTAATCCTAGTTTTAGGAATCAAAGGGCTTGTGCAGAACTGTTCAATGAATAATTTTTACCGCAAAAATGCTGCACTGTGTCATGTAAGGCATCATTGAGAAACCAGTGCATGTTTCGTAAAAATCTTTTTTAAGCTCCTTGATTTCCCGTGGAAAATAGGGCCAAAAATCCTAAAGTCGATCCCGGAAATGGGCTTGGTCTATTGAACACATCCAAAAAACTAGAAATTGAACCAGCAAACTTTTATGGGTGTTCCCTCTCTTTCAGTACTTATATTACGCCGAATGTGGAATACGATAAGCAACAACAACGACAACAGCAGCAGCAACAACAGCAGCAGCAACAACAATAGAAAAAAACAACCAAAGTAACAATAACAACAACAAAAGCAGATTTACAACAAACTGTTACACTTTGAGTTACTGCAAAAAGTTTAGAAACGGGGCAAAACAGGAAACTTTTCAGAATTAAGTAATTGAGGCCCATTTGCGAAATAGACCAGTTGCTGACGATGGCGTTAACACCCCCCCCCCCCCCACACACACACAAACAATAACTAGTCTTTCAAACCAATTATACATATCAGTACAAATGTATATTATTAGTTTCTGAAAGTCGCTTTACTGCAATTCTTTCATTAAGTTGAAAGAAATACATGTATGTAAAATGAATGCAAATTCCCTACATAAACTCAACCTAAATCCACGAGGATTGCTTGAAGATTCCTATCTATTGAATCATTAAGTTCAAAGTATACTTCATAGGGATATAAGTATTGAAAGAGAGGAAACACCCATTAGTACGATTTCCGGGATCAAATTTAGGATGTTTGAACTTAAAGACCAAGTTAGATTGTCTCATTTGGGGACCAAGGGGCCTCGTGTACAGTCAACAACTGATGAGTTGAAGCCAGACTTCCAAAAACAACAGCCAGAGTCACCGAAATAAACAATTTAATGTTTGCATTTAGAACCAAAGCGAGATATCATATTAAAACATCACTGTTATCAGACACAGTAAGGACAGTTTACATTCTTAGTCTAATAAGCTTGTAGGCTGAACAAAAATTACTTACTGAGTATCCTCCTATCCCAACTACGATACTATTTTTTTCTTTTAATAGATCATTACCCTTGTTATGCAAAGATGTGTTCACTTCAGTCGATTCGCTGCCGTTGTCTGTTACTCTGGGCAGTCTCGGTTGGTGTCACTTGGGGTCTTAAATTAGGATCAGTACAGCCTAAGACTAAAGTTGAGTTGAGTTGGTTTTTTTAACGTCCAACATCAGCACTAGTCTTAGGCTGGGGGGCGCGGTGGTCTCGGGTAGAACATCGGCTTCCGACGCAAAAGGTCTGGGTTCGAATCCTTGCGATTGCGCTCTCCACTGGTTCGGTCGATGTCAGTATAATGTGACCGGCTGAGACATGAGTCATGGCATTCCCGCCGCATTTCGTGTGTGGCAGCACTTAAAATTGTCTGACGTTAGTCTTGGGGCCCGTCCGCCATATAGCCTATATAGTGCTGCTGTTGGACGTTAAACCAACTCAACCAACAAACCCCTCTCT